>JACEFZ010012996.1:15000-545000 GCA_014155875.1 Cepaea nemoralis
GTTAATTCTGAGGTAGGCGCGTGCCCTGCAAACTTGTATTCTCTCTTCAATGGTTGGAAAATCAAGAAGGTAGCGCATCGCCCTGCATGCTGTATCTCTTGTACATCCAAGAATAATGCGCATAGCTTCATTCTGTATCCTTTCCATCCTTTCTATCTGCTTATGGCTGAGAGTCAGGATTGCCATTGCATACTCCAAAACAGACATGACCAGCCCCTCGTACAGAAGACATAGATGGCGCTGCTCACAGTTTGCTGCCGCCATCACCCGCATTGCTGCCAAACCCCGCTTGGCCTTTGTTATCACCTGGTCTATGTGCACATTATAAGCAAGGCTTCGATCAAACCGTATCCCCAGGTAATTCATTGCCTGCGTTCTTTCCACCGTCTCTGAACACAGCATTACAGTTGGTGTTGGATTGTTGACAATATGATTATTCAACGAGAACCAAGTCACTGTTGCCTTTGTTGGGTTGACCATTGCCCCAGCTTCATCACACCAAGTACTTATGCGATTGAGTTCGGTTTGTAGTTCCACAGCAACCTCCTCTCTATCCTTACCCTGACGATACACTAAAACATCATCGGCATACGACAATGTCCTGCCAGGTCCAGTGATCTGCTCACTGGTGATTCTCACTGTGTAGGCGTTGAACAGTACCGGAGATAATGGCGATCCCTGTGGTAGGCCAGGATATATTGTTGTTGGTTCCGAAGTCCAACTGCCACATCTAAAAACTACTTTCCGTTGGTAGAGGGCTGCTGCGATCCAACTAAGGAGGAATGGACTTACGTTTAGTTCAAGAAGCTGAAACATTAAAAAATCCAGTGGTACTCTATTGTATGCGTCCTCAAGATCAATCGCTGCAGCAACGGTTTCAGTGCCTGAGTGGAAACCTTCATAGACATCATGGGCAAAGACTGCTGCATTGGTCCAGGTTTCTCTTTTTGGACGGTACCAACCCAGGGTAGGTGGGAAAACAACTTGCCTCTCTAGTTGGCTTGATATTTTCCTGGCAATTACCTTCTCCAGCAGCTTGCCTATTGTATTCTGCATGGTTATAATTCGATATCCCTGAATTTATTTGTGGTCTTTGTCAGGCTTCGGCAAGGGAATCAGATAGCTGTGTAACCATTCCTCCTTGATGCTAGCACTCCCTATACTGTTGTTGTACATGTCTGCTAGTTTCTCTAGCTCATTGTCGGTACACCTATTTATGTCGTCGTATCTTATGCCATCAGGACCTGGAGCACTGTTTTTTTATCGTCGAAGCACAGCCTTGATTTCTTTCACTGTCACTGTGTCTTCCTCCGAAGTGTTCTGGGCCTTGCATCTGTCTGAGGTGACCTCCTTGGCCAGATTTCGGCCTCCCATGTCTGTCTGGTTGCCCTGCTCAAGGTAGCGTTCAAAGAGGGCTTTGCCCTTGTCCTCGTCAGTCCTCTGCCAGGTGAGGTCAGCACCTTGGAAGTCTGAAATGCTCTTATTCTTGACTACACCACTCATGCTTTTATGTAGTCGCCAGAACAATTTCAGTGACTTGTCTGTGCTTACTCTTTGACACACCTCTGCCCATTTGTTGAAATAGCTTACTTTTGTGTGCATCTCTCTTTCTAAGTGCAAGCAGGGACTAGGATGACCAGCTCTGTTCTTCTTGGCATTTTGTCATCTCCTTACAGCACTACGCTTATCCACCCAAGCCTTCTCCATCTCGAAACTCCACCACGGTGGCTGCTCCCAGCTTTTTTTCCTGCCCTGAAACGTTCTGCGCTTGTCACGTCTTATTTTACTCACCACATCTTGCCCTGTACTGTCATACTGGAACGTCTTTACCTTTAGCTTGTGCTGCCTGGTTCTGCCTTTCTCCACCAATATGCTGCACGGGTGGTGGTCGCTGCCATGGTGTCCTAGGACACCCCATCTACACACTGTAGTGAGTGAAGGTGAAACTAGCGCCAGATCAATAGCACTGTCCTCATCGCCTGGACGGCTTGCTGTCCTGGTGACACAGCCACTGTTAATACAAACCAGGTCGATGGTTTCCAGTGCAGTCTCGAGCTCCTCCCCTTGTGTATTGGAGGAAGTGTTTCCCCATGCTCTGCCTTTAGCGTTGAAGTCACCACAGAAAATAACATTTCTCTCGTGGCCTAATATGCCACTTAAGCACTGCCACTTCTGGGCGTCCATACTCGCATTGCGGGCATAAACATTAACAATAAGTAGTAGTAGTAACACTAATAGTACTAGTAGTAGCAGCAGCAGTAGCTGTGGCGGTAGAGTAGTAGCGGTTGAGTAGTAGCGGTGGTGGTAGAAGTAGAAGTAGTAGCAGCAGCAGCAGCAGCAGCAGTAGTCGTAGTAGTCGTAGTCGTAGTCGTAGTCGTGGTGGTGGTGGTGGTGGTGGTGGTGGTGGTGGTGGTGGTGGTGGTGGTGGTGGTGGTGGTGGTGGTGGTGGTGGTGGTGGTGGTGGTGGTGGTGGTGGTGGTGGTGGTGGTAGTGGTGGTGGTGGTGGTGGTGGTAGTAGTAGTAGTAGGTTGTGGTGGTATAGTGTGTTTATTTTTGTCTGCCCCAATATAAAATTCCATATCTCAGTAACCAACTGAAGGAATATGATGAGAGTTAGCATATAACCTGATCATTATGTCCACCCAACAAAACAATTTGTGTTCTAGAGATTTTACAACAGATTTCAAGTTTGTTTATATGCGTTATATAATTTACGGGTCAGATATAAAATTCATAATTTTAAATATATTAAAGCGTAGCCAGACAATCAGCGTTCAAAGTTGAATATTTTTCGTTTTTCACGTGATTGGCCTTATGCCAAGAATCCCGCGCAGTTTAAACTGGGACTTTTCAGGGGTGTCGTCAAACTGTGGGTTATTTCATGAAACCTGATTATTATTATTATTATTATTATTATTATTATTATTATTATTATTATTATTATTATTATTATTATTATTTATTTATTTTTTTTAATCTTACCACTTATCGCTAACATTGAAATGTGTGAATATTTTTCAACGGGATTGAATGCGAAATTGTGTATACGCTTCAAAGCATCGCTATGAAGTTGTACACATATTTTTGTATAGAAGCTGATCGCAGGAAACTGTTTTATACTATTACAAATTCCGAAAAACAAAACAGTGCATGCATTGGGTTTGAGTAAACGGTCATTTCGTCGATGGGTGCATGAATCTGGAATTAAACCACGACGCAATAACCAAACGGTAGGTAGAAAGGTTATTTAGACAGCTTTGACAAAGATGTGATAAGGCGAGCTATTATAAAAATGCTTTAAAAAAGTTGCTTAAAAGTCGACAAGGTCGACTTCATTGCACCGGGTTCTATCCCATATGGCTCGGTCTCTTTCCGCAGCGCGGAAAGCATCGCACAAAGCATGAACTCCGCAGCTCTAGCGACGACCCACAGAAGTCTCCGAAAAATTTAACTTGTGAACCGAAGGGTGCGGCCCGGAATCGAATCCACAACCTTTGGAGCCCGAGTCAAAAGGCTTGACCACTTCGCCACGGAGACTCCTAAAATTATAAACATTTTGGATTTGATATCCAGGATTATCCAGCATTATAAAAATGGTGGATGCCAAAAAAACAGTGACTGTAAGAAAACTTAGGGTTTGGTTGAGAAAGAACAATAACATAGAGCTATCCAAAACAACTTTGTGGAAATTTATAAGGACATTATCTTCACTTTTAGAAAGTACAAGGCAGGTAGAAATATTCTTTGCGAGCAACCGCATTTAGGAGCCATGAGAAGCAGATACCTACGTGAAATAAGGGAAATGCGCAAAGAAAATTATGGCATAGTGTATTTGGATGAAATGTGGATCAATGCGCACCACACAAGTGATAAGGAATGGCAATAAGTGGATGGACAGATAAAGCGATATGAATCCAGTAGTATAGGACAGCTTTTGGTCATGGCCCATGCTGGTAATACGCATAATGGCTTACAACAGAATGCTGGGCTCGTGTTCGTATCAAAGCATACAGACAATAGGCATTATCATAATAAGATGAATGGTAATGTATTTAGAGATTGGCTCGAGAATACCGTGCTTCCATCCCTAGATAAACCGTCGTGTCCAACTAAGGACAATGCATGATATCAATGTTGTTGCCCAAGAAGACAAAATACCTACAGCATCGAGCACAAAGGGAGCAATAAAGATATGGCTCCGAAAGGAAAACATACCATTTCCAGAAAGGTATTTCTAGCTAGAATTGTTGTCCCTTGTAAAACAGACGCCAAAAAAGCAAGACATATCAAATCGACAAGTTGATAGAAGAGCATCGTCATGGTTGCTTGATACTTCCGCCGAACCACTCTCATTTTAACCCTATAGAACTTGTGTGGGCTAAAATTAAAGGACAGGTGGCAGCTGACAATACTATATTCAAATTGTCTGACGCCAAGGTACTAATCCAGTCCGCGCTATTAAATATTGATAAAAGTTACAGGGAAAATGTGAGGACCATGTGTTGAAAGAGGAAGATGACTATTGGAGAAAGGGTGGATTGAATTTTATGCAACCGAGAGCAGTCATCAACCTACTGGAATCGTCCGACGCAGATTAAGGTCTGAGCAGATCGCAGACCTTAATCCGCGTGCACACTTACTGAGATATTTTGCTCCAACCATTCAGACGACTTGAAGGCCCTAAAAATTACAGCATCAGCACAATATCAATGGCAACAGTTTGTATTCCACAGTGATGAATTTTCAATTCCGGAAGCCCTCAGCGGTGACAAAAACTGGTATTGAAAAAAAAAAACACTAAGCGCATTGGATACCAACAGAAGAGTAATATTGCGGTGGAAACTGACATATTGTGGCATAACAAGAAACGTGAGAGCAAACACGTTGTCAAATTAGGGGACAACACACGTGCTTACGAATCAGTCTATAAACTACAATGAAAAGAGGACCAACATCTTGGTCGTTAAGAAGAAAGCCCACTACAGAGACACTGACAACTATTTTCATAGTCTCTGAACAAGAAACAACAGAGTAGACAATCTTTCACGAAGACTCAAAGCGGGTCTGTCACCCATGTGTACGTGTGAACAAACTACACAGACAGCTGAACAGATCCTTAAAAATGGACACATGATGACTAAATTGCGGTATCATTTCTGGTCACTCCATACGCACATTAACGCACAGCTATTTGGAAGATTTCACGAACTCAATATAAAAAGCTAAATGCATCCTAGTAACATGAATACTTGTGTACAATTATTAACCAGCAGCTGAAGAAACAAGAAGGATATGAAAAATAAGGTAAGAAATATATTCCTTCTACTTTCCTGTCAATTTACACATCATTTACCCCATGCCTCTGTAAATTCTCTGTCTTTACTAATATTACACATTGGACCCCTCTCGGGAGTCTCCGTGGTGAAGTGGTCAAGCCGTCTGACTAGGGCTCCGAAGGTTGTATATTCAATTCCTTCATTTCACGAGTGCATTTTTTCAGAGACTTCCGAGGGTCGTCGCTGGAGCTACGGAGTTCGTGCTTTGTGAGACTCTTTCCGCCCTGCAGAAAGAGACTGAGCTATATGGGATAAAACCCGGTGCAATGCAGTCGACCCTGCCGACTTTTAAGCTACTTTTTTATTGCACCCACTCCCATCCGAATCTGGCTACGCTTTGTACTTGTGTCCTTACCAGAAATAACGTGGTTTACTGTAAGACTAGTTTGTTAGCGTGAATTCACTACATTTTCCCCAAAACATCAAAGAAATGTCGCCGCTTTCGATGATTTAAGTTGCTTTTGGACCTATCAAAGACATATTCCTTGGGTAGGGGTAAATATAAGACGGCAGGAAAAATTTCATAACGATGCAACAGACAGTTTTCAAAATAATTGATCGTGAATGAAGGCAATCATTTCTGGACATACTACAGTAGTAGTTGGTGGTGTGGTTATTATTGTTACATTTGTTGATTTGTGTGTGCAGTTGATATTGTGGTCTTGTCGTTGTGTGGTTGCAGCAGTTATTGCAGCTGTTGTGTGTGTGTGTGTGTGTGTGTGTGTGTGTGTGTGTGTGTGTGTGGGTAGGTGGGTGGGTGGATATGTGTGTTTGTGTGGGTGGGTGGTGGGTGGGTGTGTGTGTGTGCGCGCGTGTGTGTGTCTGTGTGTGTATGTGCCCACGCAGTTGTGGTGTTCTGTTTTGTCAATCAAGAATGATGATGACCATTCATTTCATCTAGTTGGGTTGAAGGTATGGAACCGTGAGCTCTAAGATGGCTGATAAGGCCTATTTAGGCTCAAAATGTTTTTTGACAATGTGTTCTTTGCAAAGAATGCTTGACGTTCTTGGAGGATCTCCTGTAGTGATTTTTCTGTCCAGCCTTTTCTTCACAGCTCTTGCAGTCCTGATTGCTTCACATGTGACTGCACCCTTGCGTAATGATGTACGCCATGAATCTCTGTCATTGGCAGCAATCTCCCAGGTGTCATGATGAATTTCAAAAGCTTTCAGTGAGATTTTCAGAGTGTCTTTAAAGCGTTTCCTCTGGCCGCCTTGGGAGCGTTTACCACAACGTAGCTCGAATGACTTGCGCTGTGAATTGGATTAAAGTGAGGAAGAATTGCGCAATTCGTCGACCCCACTTTCTCGCCTGAGTCCGTCTGAGTCCAGTGGCAAGACAAGTCAAGACGACTGGAGACGAATACAGATGCAGTGGGTGACCAGGGCGCTCTAAGTGCCTTGCCGTACTCATTACGTTCCACAACACTTTGCAGGTAAACGCCGTCTTGCCCGTTGAATCAACAATTATTTCTTTAGCGCAGTCTCCCGAATCCTGTCTTCATAAGCTGGGTAGGCATACCCTAGTTCACTGATTGGTTTGACACCAAATCGGCTACCCACGCCTGGTTTAGCCAGCCTGTCACAGCTGTTACCCGGGAGGTGGCCGCTGTCGCATGCTGACAGCTACTAGGAGCCACAGGCGTGAGCTGGATGTCAGGCTTGGACCAGTGGGGGATGGGCCCTGAAAAGAGCGTGACAATAATCCGTACCAAAGGTACTACCAATGACTGACACCCCGTAACCCCGTGTTCTAATTGTGTGGTTGCAGCAGTTATTGTTGCTTCTGTTATTGTTGTTGTTGTATGTGTTGTAGTTGTTATTGTGGTTGTAGTGTTTTAGTATAGTTACAGCAGTTATTGCTACTGCTGTTGTGTGTGTTTCCGTTGTTATTATAGTTATTCTTGTTGTGTTTGTAGTATAGCTGCATCTATTATGGCTGCTCGTGTTGTTGCTCTTCTTGTAGTTGTTCATCTCATACATACATCCAACCTCATGATCAGTACATCCTCATCGCCCATCCACTGAGCCAAGCAAACACCGATATCGAACCCCACACGCCTGAGTACTGAGTGTCGGTCAGATCCTCTGGTCACTCCCTGCTCTAGGCTATGATGAATTATGTTTGTCCACGCTATTCACGATTCCTAAAAAGGCACCGACCCCGTGTGGTTTATCATGTTTTTTATGTGCACACTGTACCTCCTCTTTCTTAGCCGTTATTTGAGAAGGTTTTGTATCCCAGTTCTCTACCCAAGATTTCTGATAGGGTTGTTGTATAATTAAAAGTTCTTTTAAAAATGTCTACTCCTTACTGGAAAAGAACCGCGATAGCGCACTGGGGATCAGGCGTACTCGATCGCCTGGTGGACATATGTTCGAATGCGCTTTGGGGAGTGCATTTTGTTGTCATTGAGGCTTCCAGGTCATCTAGCCCTAACAATAAGTGCAAGAAATGTGCTGCAAGCGTATTTGAGGTCGGCACGATATTGACCTAGGACCCATTGAGTGCTGATTGGTCTAACAATGTGGTACTAGAACCATATGCCCAGTACGCCTCATGGCGTGAATAGGGGTCCTCCTTTTTTACAGAACAAACCAGACTGTGAACTCGAATCGGACACAAACACGTTTCCGCCAGAACGGATCCTCCAAAAGTATGATGTGATGTAATGAAAGTACAAGGATGATGATGTTTCTTCCGACCTTACCACCTAACTAACTAAATACTTCTGATTGTTTACAGCAGGCTCATTCACAGCCGCCGTCAATCTCAGGCAGTCGCCAGTAATCTCCCACCTGAGAGATGCCTCTGACCCGGATATCATACCTATAGCAGACACCAATGATGGTCCATTGGCAGTGGACATCAGTCTGTCCCTCATCAAAATCCTCGATGTGGACAGCGATAGAGATGAGGTCGAAGTTCTGATTTGGCAGTCGCTTTCCTGGCACAACCCAGCTCTCGCATGGGATGTAAGCCAGGTCGGATTTAACGAGACGAGCGTTAGTCTGCCAACCCAGTATCTCTGGCTTCCAGATATCACCATTTACAACGCTGTCAGCTCGCAGGAAGTGCTTTCACCCAATGTGGCTGTTGTAACCAGTGACGGTTCCGTGTACTATGTACCAGCTGTGCGAGTACGCGTCACCTGCGACCTTCAAAACGTTGATACTAGCAATGGAGAAATCTGTACGCTGAAGTTTGGCTCATGGACACAGTCCAGTAAAACCGTGATTCTGTCTAACTCAGGGGCGGGCATCGACACGTCTTTCTACGTTCCCAATCCGAACTACAGCATCCTGACCACTTATTCCCAAAAACATAGCAAGGAGTACCCGTGCTGTCCTGGGGACAGGTATGAGGACATTGAGTTCCAGTTCGGTATCAGAAAGCTTTATCATGCTGTGCCCATTTCCGAGTAGAAGAAGCGTTCGGTGTATTAACATAGGAGACACCGTTTCTTACTTTTTAATTTCTTCATCTAACAACTTAATTTCTGCGTAATAAAGTTATTTAACCCCAGCAAATCATGAATGATTTATTCGAATTGTTTCTTCCTTCTGTTATTTCTTTCTTTTATATTTATTCTTTTTGTTGTTGCCGCAGCTGTTGTATTTGTTGTTTATACTCTTGTTGCTTTTTTTAAAAAAAATTGTTATTCTTGATGGTGGTCGATGTTTTTGTTGTTAATGTTGATGGTGTTGTTTTTTATGATGATCTTGTGGTGGTTGGCGATTTTCAGTTGATGTTGCTGTTGATATTGTTGTGTTTGGTGGTTGTTGCTGATGTTGTATTGGTTGTAGTTGCTATTGATAATGTTCTGATAATGGTTGTTGAGGATATTGTGTTTACAACGGTGTCGTAATTTTTGTTGATGGCGTTGTTGATATGATAATGATAAGGATCGGCTGGTAATGGATGTTTGAATGATGAGGATATTTCTCACGACCTTGTCCACGCGCTAGATAACTTGCACTCTGGTTCTTTTCAAAGCACACTGACCAGGAGCTTACGCAGGTATCTTCAGCCGGACTGATGCATCTGATACGAATGTTATCACTGGTAACTTCACGGGCGTTTAGTAACAAACACCCAGATGTCGCTGATCAACATCCTCAGCGTTGACTAGGATAGGTCACAATCAATCGATGATTACAATCAACAGTGCAGACATTGAACATGTCTCCGAATATCTTGGCTAATTAGCAATGGGCAGTGTGGAGTAGAAGTTAGATCTATATTACTGGCCATAACAAAGGCTAAATTGAATGAAGAACATTTGGCACAACAGCAGCAAACAAGGTAAAATATTTAGGAACATGTATCTTTCCTGTGGCAACTTATGAATATGAGTCCTTGACCCTCAACAACGGCGAACATTGAGGCTTTTGATCTTAAATGTTTGTTTTTTTCAGCTGATGTTGATGTACTAGGCAATATTACGCTCAGTAGTTTGCAATTGCTTTCTGAGCGACCGGCTTACATATCCCGTAAGTTACCAACGCGGTGAGAACCGCTACCTATTCTCGCGCAGGTTATGTTACTCGCGAGAATATACGGGATTACGGAGAAAGACGTTAACTCCTAGGCCAGAGAGACTTAAATGTTAAGTTCTTAAAATATCGTGAACCAAGAAGATAACACATGACATTCTACAAGTTCCGATCATCGAATAAAACTGACTGATAAACAGTGTCATGTCTTGGAAGCCGAAATGTTTTGACATTATTAATCGTGATACTCATGTCAAGAACGATGAAAGGAGGCACGGTTTCCAAAACGATGACTTTATTAATCGTGATATTGATGTCAAGAACGATGAAAGAAGGCACGGTTTCCAAAACGATAAGGTAGGGACAAGCACGAAGATGGACAATGGACACTGCAGACATCTTGGGCATGAGTTGCATGAGGCAGAAAGATGGCAATGGGCAGACTATTCGGAGTGCCTAAACAGGACCTTAAAGCTTGTTGGCTGTTTGTGATTTTCAAGGTTCAGTAATTTGTCATTGCTTTCTGAACAAACGACGCTTATGCTACTGTTAAAATTAACGCAAGACGATCTGCTTCCACATGGCCTACGGCTAAATTCCAAACCTGCATTCAGGATTGTGAAACATGCAATGCCCTACGCCACTATCCTACAGCGGGCTTGTATTGTAGGAGCTATATTCTGCAAAGAACGTCCATATTGATGATGGACTGGAAAAAGAAACGAAATCGAGGTTCTGGCCCTAATAGTCTGTTGCCAGGAGCAGGCAGCTCTCACCTAGTATGTAGCAGGTAATGCATTTAACGTGATCGGACTAACTTCGTCCATGCTAGTACCCCGCTGTCATACCTGAATATCTACAACAGTGGAAGTTCTCACACCTCACCTTTGTGCTCAATGATGTTCTGTAAATCATGTATCTGAGTACGTATCACCTCCGATCTACAGAACTTCTATTCTAACACTGGAGCAACTTGCACGTTGAGGTTTCCCTCAGAACACAATCAATTGCCATCAAGTCAATATATATAACTCACCATGTAGAATCATTAGGTTATGCGTCTCCAACCCGAACTGTGACATCCCGGCGGACGACAGTGTCAATAGTAGATAGCAGGAGTAGGGTGAGAGGGGAAAGAGCCGGACAGAGTTTGGGGTGGGGTGGGAGGCAAGATTATAACGAGATGCAGATATGGTGATCGCAATCCCAAAAACAATGGATACCAGGACGCTCAACAAAAGCTGTTGCTACTACTATTACTAATCCATATAGTGGGGGGGGGGTGAGGGGGAGTGAGAAGGCCACATAGACAGACCAACGGGAAGAGGGGGGTAAGAGAAATGAGGACAGATGGAGGTGAGGCGCGCCTGTCTGTCCGTGTGTCTGGCCTCCTACTCACATTGCCTGTGTGTATAGCTCTATTTAATCCCCCTCCCACCTGGCCATCTTTCCTCTCTCTTCCACTATGCTGTCTGACCAGACGAACTGATAGAGTGGGGAAAGAGTAGATAGGGCCATACGGACGGACGGAAGCGAGAAAGAGTGGATTAGACAGACAGATGTAGTGGGAAAGAGAACAGACTTCAAATGGAAATAGTGACGTGGGGGGGGGGGGGGGGGGGTGTTAGGTGGACAGGGAAGAGGGGAATATCAGTAGTGTATTTCGGGCTCTATCATCTCCTTTTTTGTGGAGGTGGAAGTGGAGTCTTATAGATATATCCACAAAGGGCGATAACTCCTGATACGGCTAAGGGGCGATAACTAGGTCGTATCTAAGGGAGATAATTCTAAGAAAAGACAATTCTTATGTTTCTAAGGGCAGATAACTATTGAGTGGGTGTATAATATTTTAATTAATTATTTTAAACAAAAATTAAATACAATAAATAAAAATGAAAAACAAATAAATAAAAAGACCGCGCGTGGGGTGGGGGTGGAGAGCATGTGCGCGGGCTCGTGAGGTGCGGCTAGACGATTCGGGTTTAACAACTATCATCATAGGGGTTACAAATGAAAACCTTAAAAAAGTAAAGATGGCCGGTATTATTGATTGTAATGGATATTTTTTTTTTTTAGCATATCCTTTTTACAGTACTTAGCTGTCAACACCAGCATCTTTCAGCTGTATGTTGATCTCTTGGCAAGATTACGCTCAGTAGTTTGCCATTGCTTTCTGAGCGGCCGGCTCACATACCCCGTAAGTTACCGATAATAGATATGGCTTAGTGAAATTCATTGGTATGGGGATGGGTAGCGGTTATTAGTGGTCTGTATAGGGTCGTAGTGGCTTATTCACTATCATCATACGGGTTACAAATGAAAACCTTAAAACATTAAATGTGATCGGTATTATTGATTGTAGTGGGCATGGTTTAGTGAAATTAGTTGAGAAGGAGTGAGTAGCGGTTATTAGTGAACTGTAGAGTGTCGTATTGGTGTAGACGCTATCATTATACGGGCTACAAATGAAAACCTTACAAATTAACTGTGATTGATATTATTGATCGTAGTTGGTATGGTTTAGTGAAATTAGTTGAGAAGGGGTGGGTAGCGGTTATTAGTGAGCTGTAGAGTATCGTATTGGTGTAGACACTATCATCATACTGGTTACAAATGAAAACCTTAAAATGTAAAGTTGGGCGGTGGTATTGATTGTAGTGGGTATGGCTTAGTGAAATTATTTGAGAAGGGGTGGGTAGCGGATATTAGTGAGCTGTAGAGTGTCGTATTGGTGTAGACACTATCATCATACGGGTTACAAATGAAAACCTTACAAAATTTAATGTGATCGGTATTATTGATTGTAGTGGGTATGGTTTAGTGAAATTCGTTGCGAATGGATGGGTGGTAGTTATTAGTGGTCTCTAGAGGGTCATAGAGGTTTAAATACTATCATCATACGGGTTACAAATTAAAACCTTAAAAAAGTAAAGATCACCGGTAGTATTGGCTGTAATGGGTATGGCTTAGTGAAATTCGTTGTTAAGGGGTGGACCACGTGTTTTTGTATGTCTAGCTGTCTGTATATCTATCTTTCTGTATATCTATCTATCTGTATATCTAGAGAGAGAGAGAGAGAGAGAGAGAGAGAGAGAGAGAGAGAGAGAGAGAGAGAGAGAGAGAGCATCACTATTTTTACGTCACATACATTTTATGTACACATTTTTCTCCATGTTTAACATTTTTATGAGACGGCTCATACCAAATAACACTAACATTCTCTTTGATTACAGAACAACCGATTCTCTGCTGACTAAGCAGATTTTCCAACCTAATGGAGATAAAGCAGCTGTACCCTAACCTACTAGGCGCTATTCTAGACAACGAATATAGTCATCAACCATCACCCCTAGGAAGAACTTGAAAAAACAACAGAGATGGGGGTTGCTGAGACGAATGATTTTGAATTCCTTGGACTACCAGAGTAACTAACGATGATCGCATAAGAAAAGCCTAATGAAAATAGAGCATTATAGACATCACACACAACAAATTCTTTTTTAAGACACATAGATACAAACCAGTGTTAGTAATAGAAAAAGTTAAATTTGAGTGATTAAATTTTAATCAAAATTTAAAAATAATAAATCGCAATTTTATTGTTCGCTTCACGTAATATACAGGCAATAGAGTGTCGAATTGGTGTAATCAAAATTTAAAAATAATAAATCGGAATTTTATTGTGCGCTTCACGTAATATACAGGCAAGGCTAGGTATAGGACGTGTATCGAGCTTATATCTTGCGCAATAAAATTGCGATTTACTATTTTTAAATTTTGATTAAAATTTAATCACACAAATTTAACTTTTTCCATTACTAACATGTTATGTATCTATGTCTCTTAAGAAAGAGTTTGTTGTGTGTGATGTATATAATGCTCTATTTTCATTAGGCTTTTCTTATGCGATCTATCGTTAGTTACTCTGATAGTGCAAGGAATTCAAAATTATTCATCTTAGCAACCCCCATCTCTGTTGTTTTTTCAAGTTCTTCATAGGGGTGTTGGTCGATTACTACATTCGTTGTCTAGAATAGCGCCTAGTAGGTTAAGGGGACAGCTGCTTTATCTCCATTAGGTTGGAAAATCTGCTTAGTCAGCAGAGAATCGGCTGTTCTGTAATCAAAGAGAATGTTAGTGTTATTTGGTATGAAACGTTGAAAGTCGGTTAGAAGATGTGGTAGATGGTATTCAAGGGCTCAATAAGGCAGACGTGGTTTTAAGAAAGGCCGACTTCATAACAGACACTGTTGGTTGGTTGCAGACTTACCCCTATTGCGGATGTGAAAAGCTAAAGTGAGCTCGTGTGGACACCATCAGAAATGTTATTTAGCTAGACTTTGAGAAAAACCCTTGTATTGTTGAGAGAGGGAACAATGAAATGTTAGTGTAGCAGACATTGTGGCATGGAAAGTTGAAGATGACAGTCATGGTAAATGGTTCGGTGATGATGAATACCTATATGATATAGAAACTATGCCAGGTGGAATCACATATGACCTTACCATAAATGTTGTTAACCGTCATAAGTGTTTCGTTGGAGCTCGTGTACAACGGAGGTTTGAAGTTCTTGGTGATGTGACATGGAAATGTTGTAAAGACATCTACGAAAGACAGAGATATTTTTATGGTAGAAAGAGAGCAAGAGTGTAGAGAGATGCACGCGTAGTCTGTAGAAGGGCTTCTTTAGCAAGGTACGTTGGAATAGTATGTTGAATATTTGGGTAGTGTAAAAGACGAAAAGTGGCGACGTTGCTAATTATGTAGTGTGAATATCCTTCCAGATACAAGTTCAAGACACTCTTGACATACCTACAGAAGATACATAACAGGTTTCTAAGTGACTGGTTTGAGGGTTGTGTGATACGGGATTATGTTAAGAAGAAAGATGACCCTTGGAAATATCATGTTGATGAAAACCTCTTTTGTAGGGATAAGTGTACTGTTCCTAGGGAGGACACCTTTGATGAAGATAGTGTGATGTGGAGAATTGGAGGTGGTAGTAGTAATATCTTTATGTGATGCGTTAATAGTGTACTTACAAAGTAAAACGTAACAGTGTACCTTTGTGTTCGTAACTATTAATTCATGTTGATATAATGACAAAAAGAAATGTTTATGATGCTGGCTATGTTAAACTTTGGTGGTAAAGCTCTGAAGTGTTTTTAAACATAGGTGTCATTGATCTATGAGAGTCGCTAGTATGCGGATGTCCGATTTGGCTAACAAATGTTCCTACTTTTTTTATAAGTTAGGACGAGTTATTTATATGTTTGGTTGAAATATTTCTTTACTTGACCAATATTTTCCCCATTTGTTTAACAAATTTTCCTACTTTTTATAATTTTGTGTGAGCATAGTCTCTGTTAATAGTTAGGAGGGGTTGACGCGCAAGAGCTGGGCACAGTTGAGCATCCTAGGAAGACGTAGGGAAGGACGCTCAAGCCGTGACGCAGTGCTTAGGGTAGTTAGTTACCGCTTGGACCTGAACGTGTCAACATCAATTGTATTCTGAACTCATCATATAAGTCATTTTATACTTGTGAACTTATTTCCGTAAATAAAATCTTTTAGAAATACCATCGGGACTCAACTTTACTATGTCATTCAAACTGTTTACTCTATAACAGAGTAAAATTGGTGCCGCTTAACCAGAATTTTAGACTTGGATGTCGCGGACAAAATGCAGAAGTACTAAGAAACAGCAGAGCACAGTAGAGAACTGTTACTGAACACCTTGTCTCGGCTTGCTGCGACGACAACAATGTATGATGTACCGAGCGAATTTTAAATCTTATTAAAAGCAGTTTGTCGTCATGAACTGGAATGACCTGACTGTCGTCAATATGCTGTGAGATTTTGACTTGCCGTTATCGCAGCCGTTCATTGACCTTGCTTGTCTGAAGGTCACTTACTTACTAGAACTGCCAAAGATCGAAGAAATTTTTCAACTCTCAAAAGCAAAACAGCCACAACCAACTTGAAAACTACAGATTATTGAGATGTCATGAAGAATGCGAAGAATGCGATTTACTTGCTTTGGTCTCTTTGGACACGGGGGGGGGCATAATGGTTGCCGTCCCGTTGAAGAGGGGACCTAGCTAAGTCGCTTCATTTCTCTTAAACCGTTTTCAAGTCGTCCAGAAGTGCCACATTTTTTCCGGGTGAATTCGTCTAGAAGTGCCCTGTATCGGGTGAAAAGAAGCCGCAAGTCTGGTGTGCCCAACCATGGGTGAAAGTGGAAGTACTCCTCGCGCTAGAGAAGCCTGAGATGTCCGAGGATTGATGTAACTACCAGAGATTGCTTTCCGAGAATTCGAACAACCGACAGGACAACTAGAAGATAAGATCGTCGTTTGGAGAAATATAAGAAATTACAGTTCCTTATAAAAAGTGAACGGTATGTTGATTTTAGGACAGTTATTATAATTGTATAAAAATTTTTGTTTATTGAGTAAATCGACCTTATTAGGTTTTGGCAAGGACGATATCATGGTAATACAAGATAACACAGAAAAGAGTCCAGAATTGTCTTCTTGCTGATGGAGTAGAAGAGCACGACACGCTTGTTTTTTATGTGAAGCCAACACTTGTTAAACATTACCCTCAGCCGATGTATGTTGGACGAAGTGTTTCAGCCCTTTAATGGTATTTAATTAAGGTTTAATCAATATAAAATAATTTGCTGTCTTGGTGAAAAAATTGAAAAAATTGATTACTTAATTTGAAGGTTTAATCTTAGTAAGAAAAACAGGGAACAGTTGCTTACGTCCTTTGTTTAGTTTAAATGGGCCTATACAATTGTTGATATTTATTGATTAAATTATAATTATTGTGAGTGTGCTTATATGAATTGAATAGTAAATTTCAGCATATTTCAGCATGGCAGAAGAACAAGTTGCGTTGACACAGGTGTTAGCTAGAGTAGGCACGGCAATAGGCAGAGCTCAAGACGAGGTTTTGTTACAGGTACCAAGAAATATATAGAAGAAGAAGTAGGTATATTGTTTTGGCTTGAGATAAATTACAGAGAAATTAGTATGAACTACCTACATACAGAATTAAAACGTATCAGTGCATGGTTGGGATAGTTAAAACTGGCAGTTAGTGAAGTAGAGAATTTTGTGGAAACGTTACAGAGAAGAACGACTAGACAAGAGCCTTGTAGATTTAAGGTAGAGTGCAATGAAATAGTAAAGAATAATAGGAGACAGACATAATCTAATGAAAACAGAAGACAACATAACGTGGTAAATAGGGACAGTTATGTTGAACCAAAAAGGACTAAGTCCAGAAGCAGTTATAATAGACGAAGATACAGAAATGGGCATGAGAGAGACCTTTCCAGTAAACAACGGAGTTGGCCTTCTTATAGTGTGACTGCTAGAAAAAGACGGGACGATTGGTTTGAGCAGAGACGGAGACAGTATTTGAAGTCAGGGTCGATAAACAGAGTAGAACACATAAGTAGAAATTCAACTGCTCCTAAGGTGGTTGCGAATGAGACCGTTAGACAGGAAACGAAGACGACAGTATTAGTAAAGAAAATAGACCAAGAGACTCAGACGCAGGTGATTGAAGTGGTAGAACGGAACACACAGACACACGTTGATACAGTGGAAAAGAAAATCCAGATACAACTAGCCAACAAGATAACAAAAGCAAGTCAAACTGAGTTGGTGGAAATTATAAAAACTCCTCATGAAAAAGGAGACACAATTGAAATAAAGGAAGGTAGACAGACGAAAACCAACGATGTCAAAAGACAGGTTAGGAAAAGTATTAGGGAAAGAAATACGAATAGTATGATAGTTAATAGAGGTACGACGACTGGTATGTCAAGTTCCTCAGGTATAGACATTAAATTAATCCCTAAATGGTGTAGGAATGTTAGGTGTGGGAGTTCAGGTTATGGAGAGAATATTTCCACCTCTACCGCATATTATAGTAAATACCGCGCTGCTGGGACAACTATAGATACTGATAATTCAGAAGACGAGTTGACTAGTAAGAAGAAGAAACGTAAAAAAGGAGTGTCAGGAATTTCTTTTAACCCAGAATATACGGAAGAAGAAATGAAGAGATTTAGAGGATATATGCTTTCTAGACCTGATTTATATACGCTTACAGATATTGAAGAAGACGAATTAGGAAATCTGATCTCTAATAATAATCTAAATTAGAGCTACGGGTTAGGTTTGATAGTTGACCGATAAGTGACGTGACGAAATACGTTGAGAGAATTTGACTCGTTAATAGTGTGGGATGAAGTGATGAGGAGGTTAAGATAAAGTGAGTGAGTATTTGACTGTCGGAGTGGTTTGATGTAGAAATTAGGGAGGACGGAGAGTAGTGTTTGGTTGTGATGATTGAGAAAAGCGAAAATAAGAAAGCAGTTGAATTGTGAAAGTCCTGTTGAGTATTGAAGTAATTCGTCTGGTTATGCGTTGTTCTTGCATGTGTAAAAGTGTAGACAAACATGTGTGCTGCGTCGTGCTGAAGAAGGAAGTGTATGGATAGAACGATGTCAGGTGATTAGTAGCGCATGCATGTACGAGGTGTTTAGTATATCTTGTGTCAATGTGTGTGGAAGTGATCGACACGCTTAGGCTGTGGTGAGTAATTGCTAGAATGTTAAATTGGTGACTAATGTGTTTGTGTAGAAGTAATAATATAGGCACGTCAGGTTGTCGTGATACGAAAATAATCGTGAGGTGAGAACGAGCTTGTTTGCTACACAATGATCAATGCATATGAGAAGTATAAATACGAGCGCCGTGCGAATATGCGAAGAGTGGCTGATGGGTGACACTGATAAAACATACCGGTGAGTAAGTGAGTTTGTGAAAGTGAGAAAGTAGAGAGAAGATGATTAGAAATTGGTGATGTCTTTTGTTTAGAATGTGAGGTGTTGGACAGAATTAATGAAAATTTTGTGACAGGCTGACAGATAGAGAGTTAACGTTATGTTTATTTATAGTAAGCAAGTACCATGTCGTTGGCAGGAGGTGAGTGTGCGGAAGAATGAGAAAACACAGAAAAGTTAGCTGTGAGAAAGTGATTCTTGGCGTTTTTAGCGTTTAGGTCGTTGAATGATGAGAGCGGACGAAGAATTGCTTGTTAGAGCTAATGTGTTGTTTGAGCAAGGTAGGCTTTGAGTTGTAGAAAGGGAGTGAATGATTGAGAAAAGTTGAAATAAGAAAGTAATTAGATTGTAAAAATTGTTGGCAGAGACATGTTGAAGCAAGAATGCCTGATATAGAGAAATGAGAGAAGATGGTTTGCCCAATCGGAGTGAGATTTCTCGTTACTCATATGCGGTGTTGTTTACTGTTTCTGAAAGAGTTCCGATGAATAGGAGTAATCTTGAGTAGTACTGAAAGAGGAGTGATGTAAGTAAGAGAAGGAACGAATGTGGTTAGCCAAATGAATATCGGAGTATTATAAATAGAGCACTATAGACTGTGTTCCGATAAGTGTGACTGGTTTGACTATCATCGTGGTGTGAGAACGCTAGGAGAGAGTTGAGGATAGCTTAGAGTTGTTGTGGTGAGATGTTGGAAAGTAATGATAAGTGGTTAGTTACGTCGGGTAGACGAGAGACTTCAAAATTAGAATTAGTTGTTGGTACAGTAGATAGGTGTATTGGTGAAGTCTATAGTAAATAGACATTTTTTTGCTGGTTGTAGCATGGTGGAGATACCGTAGTAAACAGTAATGTTTAATAATTCTTGGTACAAATCCAAGGGAAACAACTAGATTAGGAAATGGCTGTGCCGAGTTACAATTTCCCTTACTGAGTAGATGAATTGTGGTGTGCTGAAATAGCCACGCTACTTGGAAAATAGAGCGATTTGAGCTGTAGTTTACAGCGGTTGTTTAGGTTTATATTTCAAATATTGTGATGTGTTATGAGTTAGTTTTGTAAAAGATGGAATGTTGTGAAGGGAAATAATCAATGCTTGACTTCCAGAAAAAGTACGGTCATTTGTTGATTAATGATTTTTGCTTGAGGGGAACATCCGCGCTATGATGATAATATAGTCTGTAGGTAACAGATATATATATATTTTTTGGGATTAATGCAGATTAATAATTGCCCTAGCATTGAGTTGTTGTTTTTTACTGTTATAAGAGTAGCGGAATAGGCATGACTTGTGTGAATAGATATGTATTTCATTGGTTAGTATAAGAGACCAATGTTGTTTGGGTACCGTAAGCAGTTGGTTTCTAATTGAATATGTATGGTATGTTATATTATTTTTGATTGATTTGGTCCTGTAAGATGATTATTGCCATTTAATTTTAGAATAGGATTGTTGTGTTTTCAGTCTTTTGCGTACAAACTACTGGTCCGTAAAAGAGACCAGTAGTGTTAGATAACACTAGATATTTTCAATTGATGCTTGTTTTATTTTGAAAAATGTGGGCATATATGAAAACATATTTGAATATCTAGGGGGGGGGGGGGGGGATATTGTTCTGTTCTGATTATTCATGAGTTATGCCGTTATTTAAGTTTGCCTTGTTTGAACATTAGCATATTACTTTGCAAAATTGAGTTGCTGTTGACCATTCTTAAAAATAATTACTTTTCAGTAAAATTGTTTTTCTGTTAACGTTTAATTGGGTGAAGTTTTAAAACAGAAACTAGTTAATAGAGTCTTTGGGAATTTTGAATGCAGGGTTACATTCAGAAGAAGTGGGACAAGATTAAAACATGGATTTAGCGCCATGATATAATGGAAATTTAATAAGCGACACGAGATTGCTGGGTTGTAGAAGAAGTAGAAGTGGGTAACGTGCTGCGCCAGACAGCGTGAAGACAAATAGTAAAACATGAATTGAATGCCATGTTTTAGTCCTGTAGATATCATTACAAGAGTTAGGGGATTAAACCAGTGGAAGGTTTATAAAGGGAAGTAAGTATGTTCATAATAAATGGACATTGTCAGTGGAGTGCTGTGGTCACAGCGAACATAGATTAAATGACATGGGGTTTTGGGGTTGATTGCAAGCAGTGATGAATCACAGACATGAGTTCAGTGACGGTATTTTATTGCTGTTGATAACGGCATAAATTGAAAGTGAAGGTTTTTGGTGAAATGCCCATAATAAATAGACATTACTGGGTTGCTGAAGTTTTTCGGCGAGATTAATAGGGAATTCTGAGTGAGGTATAGGAGAAATTTGGTTATGTTAGGTGATGAGGAGGTCTTAAGTGATAGGGCCCATAATGGACCTTTTGATTTGTATACTGTCTGTAATATATAGACAGATTAGATTGGATATGAGGAAATGGAGACACAGTAGATAAAGTGATAGAAAATACTGCAGACAGCAGGATGAAAATTTTGTGGTTTAAAGAGGAAATTGATAATTGTTAAAATACGGTAGCTGTGTACTACCGGTGTTTTATAGAAACAGAGTGCCAAATGGCTTGATTAATACTGGTACTGAGTTGTTTTGAAGGGTAGACTATGATGTTGTATATTTTGGTAATAAGTTGGATAATATGGATGTAAATCCTAATGTGGTCTTGAAGATGTAATTTTTATTGCCATTTGATTTTAAGATTGGACTTGTTGAGTTTTCTTAATAGATAAATAATTTATTGTTAGTCCGTAAAAGTGACTAACAATGGATAGGATGTATGTCATATTATTTTGAATAATGTCTTTCTTTGAATTGGTTGATTACCTTTATTTGATATGAGGGGAAAGAAAATGTGTTTTTAAAACGTGTGTGTGTGGGGGGGGGGGGGGGGGGGGGGGTATGATATCCTGTTTTGAATTTGTTTTGGTTGACTCACGATTTTTAGTTGAATTGTCTTGTGTATTGAATAGTAATTACCCTTGTTTACAAATAAGTTGAAAATTTTAAAAATTTTGTTCACAAGCAATTATTGTTTTCTTTAGAATAAACATTGTGAAATGAATGTTGTAAACATAAACAAGGCTAATTACCATGTTATGAGGCCCATCTCCCACCTACCCATACATCACCCCACCCACACACACACACACACCTACCCACATACACGCACACCAAGGGACACATACACACCCCCACCTACCCACACACACGCACATTAAGGGACACATACATACCACACCAACCGACCCATCCCCCTCCCGCACATCCCCCACCCACTGCCCTCACCTGATCCCCCAACCAAAACACACTCGCCACCCACAAACATTCCCCCACCAATCCACACATCCCACGCCCATCCACATCCTACCCCACACATCCTCTCCCCACCCACACCTCAAACCACCCATCCCCCAGCCACATCTCCAACGACAACATATTCCCCACCCACACACACAATCCCCCACCAACCCACACATCGCACATCCACTCACACATCCCCAAACCATACACACACATCCCCACCAACTGACATGTCCCTACCCCCCCACACACACACACATCTCCCTAACCACCCATACATCCCCAATCCACTCACACACCCCACCACCCACACATACAACTTCCACCCACCCACACATGCCTTAACCTAATCCCCCACCACACAATCCCCCACCCGCACATCACATACACCCCCTACCACGCACTATTCCCAACCCACGCACCACACACACATATCCCTCACCAACACATCCCCACTTACACACCACACACATATCCCCCACCCATATACCACACAATATTCCCACCCACACCCACACAGATACCCTTACCCATCCACCCCAATACCTCCACTCACACACCACAAAAATCCCCCACCCACACACACATACCTCACCCACACAATATCACCAACCAACACACCACACACCTCTCCCCACCCACACACTCATTCTCTACCCGTCCACCAACACACACTCACTCACGCATACATCCTCCACTACGCACCCACACACCCCCACCCACCCCCAACCAAACATCTCTCGATCACAATTTGTTTTCCGTTGCGTAACAAACATACAAATGATTCCACTTATGTATTTGATTCCCCTTTCTTAACTGTCGATTTAGCTCTGGCATCCTCACACCACAAACTCATGGCCCTGAGTGGCGTAGGCTGAATTTGCTCGTGGTGTTCCGGGATCAATCCCCTCTATGTTGTCCTGAGAAGCAGACCGAGCCAGAATGGTGAAGGACAGGAGGCATAACACCACGGACCCGAGATTTGACAGACATGACCGCCTACGCCACTAGACATCTGATGTGAATGCCAGCGCTAATAGACCACGTTATAAATAATGCTCCTCTGGCCAACAACCATCGCCTTCCTAGTTCGTTCAAATATTCACTGCAGCAGCACAGGTCATCATCATCATCATGTGCCATAGAGGTAAGCGTGTGGGAAAGGGGGGGGGGGGGTGTCATGTTTTGCCATCTCACTCGATTACCAGAGTTAAGGATCAGCTGTGTTCTTGTCTCGACCATACAACGTGGCCAAGCCATCCAGGTATTTACTTCTGCCTTTCCTCTTGTTCTCTTCCCTTCCATCTTGCCAGTTGTCACCAAGTTTTCCTATTTATTTCTTCTCATAACATGTCCAAATCAAAACTGACTATGTCTATGTCTAATTTCTCTAATCAGGTTACGGTTTTCATTTGTTTCTTGTAGGACGTGGCATTGGTTTTTCTGTCTGGCCATTGTATTCTTTGCATTCTCCTCAGAAATCACATTTCCATAGCCCTCGGATGTTTTTCAGATTGTCTGCTCATTGTCCACGCTGCACATCCATACAAAAGCACAGGTTCAACCCCCGTACAAGTCGATCACACACTATTTAAAAATAAAAAAAACATGGAACACAGAAAAAAGATGCACACGTGGCTGTGCACCCCAAACAGAGGATTAGGATTATAAATTTAATCTTTCAAAATAGCAATCAGCATTGGCTTGATACGCAAGATTGCATACGTTGCTTCGTGGAAATTTACACGACAATACATGAAGATTCTTATCACAGAAAATTAACTACCAGACATGAAAACAGCATTACTACAGAATAATTATATCACAATATGACATGAATCACTTGAAGACGTAAAAATAGCATAAAGAAATATGACAAAACAGCATTACATAAAATATCACTTCTACACGTAAATGGCATTACTTCGGAGCAATGTAATCGGCATGACAAAGGATCATCACACCCATGTGCTTTAACATGTAATCATATTCCCCCCCCCCCCCCCCATACATTTGTCACACATATGATGTTTATTACACACATATAATCATGTTTATTACACGCAGCCATGCGTACTCGCCGTCTCCACACATACAAGGTTAGCTACAGCACCCTACACCCACACAATAACACACCCACATAATGCCACACCCACAGAAGGTGGATACCTACACACGACACGCTCTTTCTTTGGCACCAGACTTAGCGTTGTTGTTTTTTTTTAAAGTGCCGGCCGTTCAGAGAGTAATGGCAAACTACTGAACGTAAAACATGCCAAGAGACCACAAACAGCCAAAAACTGCTAGTGTTGACTGCCACGTCATGTAAAGGGTATGCAACTAATCCATAATATTTCATCTGTAAATTCCCGCACACCCGGATGCCTCTGCCAACATATGCTGTCTATGTTTACCCACTTCTACAAATGTCTCCGCAGCTACATAATCTCCTTTATCTGGATACCTACGCCCACGGAATCTATCTCTAGACACCCACGCCGACAGAATCTATCTCTAGATACCCACGCCCACAGAATCTGTCTCCAGATACCCACGCCCACAGAATCTGTCTCCAGATACCCACGCCCACATAATCATGTCTCTAGATACCCACGCCCACAGAATCTGTCTCTAGATACCCACGCCCACAGAATCTGTCTCTAGATACCCACGCCCACATAATCATGTCTCTAGATACCCACGCCCACATAATCATGTCTCTAGATACCCACGCCCACAGAATCTGTCTCTAGATACCCACGCCCACATAATCATGTCTCTAGATACCCACGCCCACATAATCATGTCTCTAGATACCCACGAACACAGAATCTGTCTCCAGATACCCACGCTCACAGAATCTGTCTCCGGATACCCACGCCCACATAATCTGTCTCCAGATACCCACGCCCATTGAATCTGTCTCCAGATACTCACGCCCACATAATCATGTCTCTAGATACCCAAATCCACAGAATCTGTCTCTAGATACCCACGCCCACAAAATCTGTCTCCAGATACCCACGCCCACAGAATCTGTCTCTAGATACCCACGGCCACATAGTCTATCTCTAGATACTCACGCCCACAGAATCCATCTCTAGATACCCACGGCCACAGAGTCTATCTCTAGATACCCACGCCCACAGAATCGATCTCTAGATACCCACGCCCACAGAATATATCTCTTGACACCCACGACAATAGAATGGATCTCTAGATACCCACGACAACAGAATCTATCTCTAGATACCCACGGCCACAGAATCTATTACTAGATACCCACTCCCACAGAATCTTCTATCTCTAGATACCCACACCGGTAGAATCTTCTATCTCTAGATACCCACATCGACAGAATCTTCTATCTCTAGATACCCACACCCACAGAATCTTCTATCTCTAGATACCCACATCCACAGAATCTTCTATCTCTAGATACCCACACCCACAGAATCTTCTATCTCTAGATACCCACATCCACAGAATCTTCTATCTCTAGATACCCAAACACACATAATCTTCTATCTCTAGATACCCACACCCACAGAATCTTCTATCTCTAGACATCCACATCCACAGAATCTTCTGTATCTAGATACCAACACACACAGCATCGTCTGTCTCTAGATATCCACATCCACAGAAACTTCTATCTCTAGATACCCACACCGACAGACTCTTCTATCTCTAGATACCCACACCCACAGAATCTTCTACCTCTAGATACCCACACCGACAGAATCTTCTATCTATAGATAATCACACCCACAGAATCTTCTATCTCTAGATACCCACACCCACAGAATCTTCTATCTCTAGATACCCACACCGGTAGAATCTTCTATCTCTAGATACCCACATCCACAGAATCTTCTATCTCTAGATACCCACACCCACAGAATCTTCTATCTCTAGATATCCACATCCACAGAATCTTCTGTATCTAGATACCCACACCCACAGAATCTTCTATCTCTAGATATCCAAACCCACATAATCTTCTATCCCTAGATATCCACATCCACATAATCTTCTATCTCTAGATACCCATACCCACAGAATCTTCTACCTCTAGATAATCACATCAAAGAATCTTCTATCTCTAGGTACTGTGATATACTAAAACGCCTCTACCAACCTCCTATGATTGACGCTTTAAAAAGATAAATCCCTGATAGTTACTGTTTAAGCACATTACTATTTGGGGAAGAAAACAGAGCTAAACTAACCCGTAGGGCAGCCAAATTTATTCGGCCTTAGTTTGGTTCACGTAATCCTTCGAAAGAAAAATTCACCCCAGCAGCAAAAGTCAACATAAGGTTCAAGACACTAGAACACCAAATGGGAAGAGACACTGAAACAACATAAGCAAGTACAACCAAGGTACCAACTGAATACCAACTTAATATCAACTGAATAACAACAAAGAAACCAGATTACCTCATGGTTCAACTCTGCAACACACTGAAAGAAGCCAGATCTCAGAACCGAAACACCATCAGAAAGGCCACACGAAAGAAGCTAGCGGAGTAAATGCCTCTATGCATGCAACAAAAAGAATCATCTGATTGATTGCGACTCCAAGTTGTGTGTTGGAATTAATATTCTTCAGCTCCATGCCTTCAGCAGACCAGTCTTGGACATAGTTCCAGATGACAGGAAAGAATTTCTCACAGCATTGGATGTCCTACACTGGAAAGGGAAAGACTGAATCGGAACTCTTTGCTGGTCTCATGTCAACCTAAATGCCATCATCAAGTGTGGAATAGGTTATAGACTAAGACTCTCTCTCTCTCTCTCATCATGTTCCTCTTGTACCTTGCGGTGTCGAGGTGAAGTATAAACTTCGTGAGAGTGCCCGGTTATGGGCTTCGTATATCGACATTCCCATGGATTCTGTTATTCCCTCTGTTAGGGTGGATTAGTGGGAATGCAGAAGTACGCACAGACACAGTTAAAAAGAAGTGAAGTGTTTTCCCTCTTGTGTTTGTGGTAGAATTCCATGATCACCTGGCATTCTAGAAGTGAAAAGAGAATCAAACCTAAGTCCCCAAGGGATCCCCTAGACACTTTTAACAAAATAATTCTAATATATAAAATCCACACCCCACAGATACCCACACCCACAGAATCTTCTACTACTAGATATCCACACCCACAGAACCTTCTATCTCCAGATACCCACACCCACAGAATCTTCTATCTCTAGATGCCCACACCCACAGAATCTTCTATCTCTAGATACCCACATCCACAGAATCTTCTACCTCTAGATACCCACATCCACATAATCTTCTATCTCTAGATACCCACATCCACAGAATCTTCTACCTCTAGATACCCACATCCACATAATCTTCTACCTCTAGATACCCATATCCACATAATCTTCTATCTCTAGATACCCACATCGACAGAATCTTCTATCTCTAGATACCCACACCCACAGAATCTTCTATCTCTAGATACCCACATCCACAGAATCTTCTATCTCTAGATACCCAAACACATAATCTTCTAACTCTAGATACCCACACCCACAGAATCTTCTATCTCTAGATATCCACATCCACACAATCTTCTGTATCTAGATACCAACACACACAGCATCGTCTGTCTCTAGATACCCACACCGACAGAATCTTCTATCTCTAGATACCCACACCCACAGAATCTTCTATCTCTAGATACCCACACCCACAGAATCTTCTACCTCTAGATACCCACACCGACAGAATCTTCTATCTATAGATACCCACACCCACAGAATCTTCTATCTCTAGATACCCACACCCACAGAATCTTCTATCTCTAGATACCCACACCGGTAGAATCTTTTATCTCTAGATACCCACATCGACAGAATCTTCTATCTCTAGATACCCACATCGACAGAATCTTCTATCTCTAGATACCCACACCCACAGAATCTTCTATCTCTAGTTATCCACATCCACAGAATCTTCTGTATCTAGATACCCACACCCACAGAATCTTCTATCTCTAGATATCCAAACCCACATAATCTTCTATCCCTAGATATCCACATCCACATAATCTTCTATCTCTAGATACCCATACCCACAGAATCTTCTACCTCTAGATAATCACATCAAAGAATCTTCTATCTCTAGGTACTGTGATATACTAAAACGCCTCTACCAACCTCCTATGATTGACGCTTTAAAAAGATAAATCCCTGATAGTTACTGTTTAAGCACATTACTTTTTGGGGAAGAAAACAGAGCTAAACTAACCCGTAGGGCAGCCAAATTTATTTGGCCTTAGTTTGGTTCACGTACCTGGCCAGACCGGTTTTATTTTAAAATAAAGGGATTAGTAGGCCATTTTGGATCAAGCGAACAAAGGAGACAGACACGTTAAGCCTCCCCGCTCTGGGGAGGGCAGTTTAGCCCGAAAATATATCACTCTCTGGAGCAATTGGTATGTTAAATATACAATATATAATGTATTCATGTATTTTGATAGGGTACATATACCAATGTGTTAATATAAGAATTATTAAGATGTTAAATCAATTATTCTTGTAAACTAGAGCCTGATTGGTTTTTACTACTAAAGAGCCATGCTGTACCAAGCTTTCATCTTCCTATTCCTATGCATTTTCAAATTCCTATGTATAAATAACTTCTATGCATGGTGAAACTATATCTCACTAATAATGCTTAGAAATCTGTAAATATCCTATGTAGTGTAGATTCACTCTTAAGGACATTTCACAAACTTTCTCTCCACGTGGAAGCATAATCCTGATAACACATCTTATGAACATAGTTCATGTTGGAGAAATTGTTTTGCTAATTGCTAATCTGTAACTAGAGCTATCGTGCCAAATTTTGGTACACTCTTCTTGTTAACATATTAGTAACCACACCATTGGTGTGAGGAACATGTAATCATTTCATAAATATTGGTAGGGAAATGCCATGTTTGAGAAGTATAATCTCAAGAAAGAAAACGCATGATATAATTGCATGTTCGGATAGGATGTGTCTTCAATTCGCATCACCTCACTGTGGTAAGGGCATAAGCGAAGATTTATGGTTAGAAGTTGCCAGCAACATTCAGAAGACGTGCCATGCCGCATGAGTTATTTCTAATAAATAAGAAACTTTCTTACAATAGCAGCAATTGGTAAATTATATCACGGCGTTCACTAACCTCATGCTGCTGTAATCAGTGGGGGGAAATAATATATATATTCTAATTTTATGGATTGAAGAATGAGGAAATCCAAAAACATTGGCTCCTGCATTATTATTATTATTATTATTATTATTATTATTATTATTATTATTATATGATAATTCATATATAAGAAATGTGCATGCTTGTTTTTCTCTGTATGATATATATATATATATATATATATATATATATATATATATATATATATTATATATATATATATATATATATATATATATATATATATATATATTCATATAATCTGTTCATGTTAATGTTACTCCAGTGGGAGACATGATGGTGGTGATGTAAGAAACCTTGTGTATGTCAGCACCACAAGAAGATAATGTGAATGATATGGTTGATGGCCTGTGGCCTAACACTGATTACACCCTAATGAAAGAAGACGAGGAATTATGAGACAAAAGGCTTATGGCTCAGAAATCCTTGTCAGGTTATGACAGATATCTGGATGGAAAGGATGGATAACTCATCACAAAAGTCCCAGTAACAACATAGAATAGAATATTGAGTGAGAAGATACCTTACTCATAATAAGAGCTAGAACAGCTCAACAACAAGCGACGAGGGACAAGGGACACATGAGAAATACTCTCCTATCTCTTCCCCTTTTTTATTTGTAATTGTGTTGTAAACATGTTAACCTAAAACAGTAGATTGATGCTGGGGTTGTATTCTTTTATCATTTCCAGTTCTAGAAGAGAAGCAAGTGGTGGTTTTTGTTTGGACTGTATCACTAAAAACTGGATCCTGGGTTATCAGCCAGTAGGAAGTGATAAATGGCAACCTGTCCTACACATATAGTCTGGACCAATACATCAATGTTTACTGCTGCACTCATTAGCTGCTACAGCCAGCAAAAGACAATTTCTAAGATGACTGACAACGTTAATGATGAAGTACTACTTCAGTAGGAATATTCAGGAATGACTTCAGTATCTAACAATCTATAAAGATAAAGATCTACAGAGTAACCGACAACAGTGTATCGTCTGCTTTACTTCTGAGAAGTACCGCCTGAAGCATCATCAATCAGCGAAATCAGTGAGAACTATGGGACAGTCCTACAAGTTTAATAAAACTAACAGCAGTGAGAACCCTCCAACTGTCTGTTGGATTCCCAAGTTCATATTCAACAATGAATAATCCTTCGAAAGAAAAAGTCACACAGCAGCAAAAGTCAACATAAGGTTCAAGACACTAGAACACCAAATGGGAAGAGACACTGAAACAACATAAGCAAGTACAACCAAGGTACCAACTGAATACCAACTTAATATCAACTGAAAAACAACTGAGAAACCTGATTACTTCAAGGTGCCAAATCTGCAACACCCTGAAAGAAGCCAGATCCACTCGAGATCTCAGACCTGAACACCATCAAGAAGACCATATGAAAGACGCTAGCGGAGTAAATGCCTCTACGCATGCAACCCAAAGAATCATCTGATTATTGTGACTCCCTGTTTGTGTGTTGGCAATAATAATCTTCAGTTCCATGCCTTCAGAAGACCAATCTTGGACATAGTTCCAGATGAAAGAAAAGAATTACTCACAGCATTGCATGTCCTACACTGGAAAGGGAAAGACTGAATCAGAACTCTTTACTGGTCCCATGTCAGCCTAAATGCCATCATAATTTTTGGAATAGGTTATAGACTAAGACTAGGTGGGTGAAAAATCTTTGTAAACATAATTGGGATTCGGATATCAGAAGACGAGAAGCTGAAAGGCTGTTCCTTTTCATTGCATATGGTGATATAGGGAAGATCCTTGTGCCAAGACTCAAGATGCATCTTCTGAAGTTATGACCAATCTAAGGCCTCAATTTCACACTGGCACCGAGCCACTTGCAACAGAAGATTCTTGAATTCAGCCCCATGGAGGGGATATGTGAAGTTATTTCTGACGAATATGGATTATGAATATTCACCAGCCAACTTCAGTGGACATAATGTAAGTAGAACAGGATGTGAGTACATTTATTTGTGTCTCCGGATAAATATGGACATTATCTGCTTCGCACTGGAGAAGAATAACCGACAGCAACACCTAAGGAAAAAGACTGTAATTAAATAATTAGTTTAATTATTAGTTACTAATGATGCTTTCTATGTGGTTCTTCCATGCCATGGTTTTATAAGGTTAGTAGCTTTTTTTAATGAGGGTATAACCAACTAGTGGTTGTTGTTTTGGTTGAATATTCTGACACCATCTCATTAATTTTTCAAATATGAGAATGGTAAATGGTGTGAGAAACCATTGTTTTATATGTTTGGTTTTCTGAACTTAGACCACTGTTTTGCTTTTATTTCTGTAAAAGAGGTCAAGGATATTCGAACCAATTAGTAGTGGTTGTGTTGTGTGTAATAACATTGTTTTTTTTTCTTGGGACAATGAGGTTAATGTGTTTTTGATATTGAAAATCATTCCCATGTCTGTTCTCGAAATTCAGTGTGATCATTACAATTATATATATGTCACTGCAGATCTTGATTTAATGCCTGAACTGTTTGTCAAAAAATGTTGATGTTTACGTCAATTACGTGTTGATATTTGTTCAACAGTTGTTGTTATATATGTTGTAAACAAGCAATGTCCTCTAACACCATATTAAATTTATAGGGTGGATTAGTGGGAATGCAGAAGTACGCACAGACACAGTTAAAAAGAAGTGAAGTGTTTTCCCTCTTGTGTTTGTGGTAGAATTCCATGATCACCTGGCATTCTAGAAGTGAAAAGAGAATCAAACCTAAGTCCCCAAGGGATCCCCTAGACACTTTTAACAAAATAATTCTAATATATCAAATCCACACCCCACAGATACCCACACCCACAGAATCTTCTACTACTAGATATCCACACCCACAGAACCTTCTATCTCCAGATACCCACACCCACAGAATCTTCTATCTCTAGATGCCCACACCCACAGAATCTTCTATCTCTAGATACCCACATCCACAGAATCTTCTACCTCTAGATACCCACATCCACATAATCTTCTATCTCTAGATACCCACATCCACAGAATCTTCTACCTCTAGATACCCACATCCACATAATCTTCTACCTCTAGATACCCATATCCACATAATCTTCTATCTCTAGATACCCACATATACAGAATCTTCTATCTCTAGATACCCACACCCACATAATCTTCTACCTCTAGATATCCACATCCACAGAATCTCCTATCTCTAGGTTTCTTTCATGTCTCTAGGTACCTACAAAATCTATTCGTAAATACTACTCCCACAAAATGTATCTGTAGATACTACACCCACAAAGTATATATGTAAATACTGCACCCACAAAATGTATCTGTGGATACTACACACACAAAGTATATCTGTAAATACTGCACCCACAAAATGTATCTGTGGATACTACACCCACAAAGTATGTATGTAAATACTGCACCCACAAAATGTATCTGTGGATACTACACACATCCCTTTCTATTCTGAAACAGGCACCAATTAGTGAGTGAATGTAGTTCTTTTGTAATTGTCGTTGATGTTTCTGATCCATAAAGTAGCATTGATTTAACTTCTTTTTTTAAGTTGCATATCCTTTACAGGACGTGGCAATCGACCCCAACGTAGAGAGAGAGAGAGAGAGAGAGAGAGAGAGAAAGAGAGAGAGAGAGAGAGAGAGAGAGAGAGAGAGAGAGAGAGAGAATGTCTTAGGTACTTGCGTATTGCATATTCTTCCACCATACATACATATATTTATAGATATGTGCACGTCACATAAATGATCTACAGATATTTTCACCCATAAACACATGAATATGGATGTACAGATATGTGAGCCTCTGTCTACAGATATGTTTGCCTATATCTACAGATATGTGCCCTCACAGACTACAGATGCGTGTACATCATAAATATGCATCTACAGGTAAAGAATGAACGCATAATTAAACTAGGAAGTTGGACGAAAGCAAAAATCACACACAACTACAAGCGAACGTTTCCAAAAAAATCTATCAACGAACAAACAAGTATATGTAGCTGAAGAAAAAAAAATGGATATACTCTCAAAATCCAAGCAGAGCTATCCAATGAATACAAAAACAAAAGAACTGACTCATTCCTGAAAACAAACCAAAAATTGGAAATAGTTTTCATTGTCAAGTACTCCAGTTTTCAAGATAAACTTTCTTGTTTTGTTCGTTGATAAAGACATTGGAGAAACGTTCTCTTCTATCTACAGTTAGTGTTAACTGCCTTAAGCTGTGAAAACGTAAACAATGTAGGAGGGTACGGAGTGATGCAGCTTTCCATCCATCCATCATGTGCCATGCCGATAAGCGTGGGCGGTCATGTTTTGCCATCTCACTCGATCACCAGAGTCGTGGATCAGCTCCGTGTTTCTGTTTCGACCATGGCACGTGGCCAAGCCATCCAGGTATTTAATTCTTAGTATTCCCTGTGGTCTCCTTCCTTAGATCTTGCCAGTTGTCACCAAGATCTCCAATTCATTTCTTTTCATAACATGCCAAAAAAATGTTGACTGTCTACGTCTAATGACTCTAATCAGTTTACGATCTTCATTTGTTTCTTGTAGGACTTGTTCATTGGTTTTTCTGGCTGTCCATGGTATTCTTTGCATTTTCCTCAGAAACCACATTTCTACAGCCATCAGATGTTTTTCAGCTTGTCTGCTCATTGTCCATGCTTCACATCCATCTAAAAGTACAGGTTCTATGTAGCACTTCAACACTCGTTTTTCTCGTTTCAGTTGATGTCTTTACACAACACAATTACGGAAAATAAAGGACGCTGCGGGGACTAGCCTTCATCAGCAAACAAATAAAATAAACAAACAATTAACATGTTCTTTTGTATTGCTTTTGTCTGGTTCCTTCCTTTTGTATAGCTTCTTTGCTTTTTATTGTTCATTATTGTTCATGTACATTCCAGTACCAGCTCGGCCGGCAGCAGTCTTCCCCTTTTCTTTCGTTAGCTGTCTACGCTCAGGTGTCGGCGAGGTCGCGCTTAAACAGTTAAACTTTCTCTGCTGACAGCTACGTAGTCGGTTCAAACACACACCGTTCAGTTGGATTTAAATGTGTACTGTTTGTTCAGAAAGCAAAGGCAAACTACTGAACATGTAATTACCCAGTAAATCCACAGACATTACAAGCTGGAATTTATTGCGATGTCCTGGAAGAGGACATGTAATATTTGTTTGTCTATGCTCATACAAGCTTCTTCCAACCTCCTCACGTCTATCTTATATGCATTCCCTCCACTTGTCACTCCAATGCGTGTTTAACTTTCGTTTCTTTGTTTCTTTTAGTATAACTGAAGAATCTTAGCTCTCAACTCAGCCAGCAGCCAGTGCTTGGCACCATGTTTGCAACTGACGCAGGAGTGCCGGTATTTGTGGCTAGTTCATTTTACAAATTACATTGTTCTATTTCCGCCTGCTTATATTTGTTAATGTTATAACCAGAGCTGGATTAACCGTTAGGCAAAAAAAAAAAAAAAGCTATAGGGCATTACGTGACAGGGAGCGTCATAGAAGGGTCCCATTTTCCGTACTTACAACTGACCATGTCAAACACAACTACAAAGTATGCAGTTGAAAAGTCGTAACATCTGATGGGCGGGGGGGGGGGGGGGGGGGGTGCCTTGAAGAGATTAGCAAGAGAACTGCCATGGCGAAGGTAGCCTTTTGCAAGATGAAAAAAAAAAAAAAAACATACTGACCAATAAAAAGCTGTTATTTGCAACGAGAAAAAGAGTATTAAGGTGCTACATAGAACCTGTGCTTTTGTATGGATGTGAAGCGTGGACAATGTGGAGAAAAGCTGAAAAAATATCTGATGGCTGTGGAAATTAGATTTCTGAGGAAAATGCAAAGAATGTCATGGACAGACAGAAAAATCAATGACCCATGTCCTACAAGAAACAAATGAACATCGTAAATTGATAAAGTTAGTTGCATATCCTTTACAGAACGCAGCAATCAACCCCAGCATTTTTATTTGGCCGGTTCGTGATTCCTGGTAAGTTTACGTTCAGTAGTTTGCCATTTATTTCTAAACGACCGGTACCCATACCATTTCATAAAAAGCCAGCACAAGGCGGTCTGCTGCCAAATCTCCCGCAGTCGTGTTTCAAAAGCGGTATTCGGGATTACAACTGCGTCCTAACTCCTGCACTCCGGGGCGGTGAATTAACAAGGTGAAAATAGCTGGCCTTTAATCTAAGCACTATCTTCAAACAAAATAGGATAGCCTCGCATCATGTAAGAGTTACTACCTTGATCAAATGTTTCTTCACTCTTCTCGATGGGAGAATGCCACTTCTAGCCGTACACCTGAGAAGACTTACACATATATTTGTGTCAGATTTACCTCCTCTAGAGTCTAGACCAAGGGCGAAGAACGTCCGGCCGGCGTGACATATAAGGCCAGAGAAATCATTTGATTTGACTCTGCCAAGGCAACCGCAGACGGGACTCGAAATAAATAAATCTAAGAGCTTTATAAACAACCAATAAATCTGTGTGAACACCACAAGTCTCACCATAGGGAAGCAGTTCCAGTCATCGCATTAGGGTGAGTTAAGCTTGGCCAAATGTAGCTGGCCAGTAATGTTATAAATACCCAAATGACCTCTAGCAAGAAGAAAAAATTAGACCCCCCCCCCCCCCCCCCCCCGTTTTTTTTTCTAGACAGAGTATTCAAGATAACAAGCTCTATCTACCCATGGTAGGTATACTTTTCTTAATTTTGCAAGGGAGTGGCCTTATGGCCTACTCTTTGCGATTTCCAATACAATGGGATTTGTAATGTGCACCCAGGGCCTCCTAATTGTCGCCCTCATCAGGGAATGCTATTTATCAGATCCCACTACCCAAAAGATCCGTGGGACATGTAATGCGATATATAAAAATGGTTCTTTGAAAAATTCCCAACTCTTTACATGGATCGAACCTTATATCTTCTGTTCCTGAGGTGGACACCATAATCTCTCAGCTGAGGCTTTCCTCTTCTCACTATCCACCCACCCACCCCACAGGAATTTAATTCAGTGGTGCTTTCTTCAGTCGTCAGCTCTCGCGATTTTTCGTTTCTTGTTTTCTAGCCCTGCCATGCTCTCCTATTCGTCTACTATTCCTACATTTCCAAAACTTCAATTTATAAACAAGTTAAAATAACACATACTTTTCCTAAGATCTCTCTCCCTTCATTCTTAAGTGCTAATCAATAGGCAAACATTTAAAGACTCGAGGCTACTTGTAAGGGCAGGCATACAAGCAGGCATCTCTCCAGGCGAACGTTTCCAACTCACTCCTCGTCGTCCAGCGTGGGGTCTTCTTTTGTGGTGCTATACAGACAGGTCAGTTGTATAAGTAATCTGAAATACGCAGATAAAAATATTACCTTTACTTGTTTAAATAGGATTGTGTATATAGTCAGAACAAGTCATCATCATCTTCCATTTTTGCCGTCAAGCGGTCGTGGGAATACTAAACTCTCCATCACTCGATTGGTGGCACTGGATAGTCATTGCGTGTGATTGTGCAATGTCTTTGATGTCAATCCATTTTCTTCTCGAGCACCCTATCAGATTTTCTTTGGTGTAGCGCAATGCTTGTAGCTGATGGTGTTTCATTCTAACAAGATGGGCGATTCTGTCTATCTTTTATTATATGTGTCAGGTTTTAGTCAGATATGACAGCTATCGTATGACAGTAGACGGTACTACCTGCTTTCTGTTAGCGCCGAATGTTGGGTGGAGCTTACCACAGCCGACACCCCACATTGTGCCAACGGCTTCGGGCGGAAGAGCGCAATTGGGAGAGCACAAGCCTTATCCTGGTGCGAGTAAATGCAACCTAAAGGCAAAATGTCATAGCAGGGCAGGCCACGCCCTAAGCCTTGGCTGGCAGCTGGCCTAGGATCGAAGCTCCGACAGGCGAACAGTTAGAGCATTGCTTTGCTGATCTGGCAGCTTCTGCAGCTTGCCTTGTTCCAGATGTATCGGTGTCATCTTCCCTCTGGAGTCAACTAGGCAGGCCGAGAGAGGGATCATGGTGCATGGGCAACACGTGGTCTCTATATTTCAGCTCAGACTTTGTGCTATGGAGAGGCAAACTCCACCTCTGGTCTTAACCGTTCTCTGAATCAAAGCGAGGGGTCAATATATGAGGCACTAGATGACCAACCGATATTTATTACTCGGTCACGGATGGTTAAGATGGAAGCTCCTCTCATGCAACGCATCTCTCCGGTGTTGATTTTTCGTGTGATTTAGACAATATCCAAGTTTAACACTGGTTGTATAGGATTATTATCTGTCGTTCTGCGGAGATGGGTATATTTGGATGTTTCAGTATGGGTGTCAGCAGATATAAGCGCATTTGCTTTTGGTATATGATTTCAATTTTTATCGATTTAAAATGTTTCGCTGTATCTAATACTGCAAAAATCACACAACAAACTAAGTTAATTAGATAAATCCTTCAGCTGACATATACAACACACATTTTTCCACAGTAATTTGATTTGTCTACCACAGTAATTTTGTAAACCAGCATGCACCTGATGAGATTTAGCGAAATATGCCAGGCATTAAATTAAATCGTGCAATCTATTTGTAACTTCGTTATTCAAATTCACTACGGGAAAACGTTTTGGATTTAAAATGCATTTATCTGTTGTTTACATAAAGGGGAGGTTAGTTTGTGTGAATTCTTTAGAGGACAATTTTTAAGTCTCCATGTATTGCTGATCAGGTCGTCTAAGCTGGACTTGAAATTAATTTGAATCGAAATGCGTAAAGATATTGAAAATTCTCCCGAACAAGTACCAAACTCATCCCCACGGGGGAACACAGCTCTCCACCTCTCCAAGCTCAGAAAAGAGAAGGTGTGCAAAATCGGTTGACTGACATCTTTAGTCTTAGCTTTAGATCCACGTTAGCTTCATGTTTACTGTCTAAATTTTTTACTCCATGTGTAGCTCTATGTTTGCTCTATATTCACGGTCTGGGTTTCAGCTCTGTTTGACCTGTTCATTGTCTGGGTTTTAGTCCTATGTTTGCTCTAATTACTATCTGGGTGTTAGCTTTGATCACTGTCGGTTTTAGCTCTATGTTTGCTCTATATTTACGGTCTGGGTTTTAGTTGTATCTTTGCTCTATATTTACGGTCTGGGTTTTAGTTGTATCTTTGCTCTATATTTATGGTCTGGGTTTTAGTTCTATGTTTCTCTATTTACGGACTGAGTGTTAGCTCTGTTTACTGTCTTGATATTAGCTGTGTTTGCTATATATTTACTGTCTGGGTGTTAGCTGTATGTTTGCTCTATATTTCAGGTCTATGTTTAGCTATATGTTTGTTTACTCCATACTTACTGCTTGAGTGTTATCTTCATGTTAGCTCTATTAACTGACTGAGTGTTAGTTCTATATTATTCGTATTAATAAGTTATTGGAACCATAAGCGGAAGCAAAGAATAGCAAAACTGTAATCTACTACAAATGTCACAAGAGGCGATACTTATGGGAAGCAAAGAGTAGTAAGACACTGTAACCTGCCACAAATGTCGTGAGAGGTGACGAAAGAGGCTTGGGCGTGGTGCCAGCTGCCCAATTATGTAGAAAAACTAGCTGCAACATGCAACCGACCGCAAACAAATCTGAAGATAAAGAAAATGGATAACCAAGCCTACCGACAGGAAAGGAGACACTTCTAGACAAGGTTTCGAGGAGTTGAGTTAAGAGCCGACATCATTGCACTCAAGATTTGGCGAGAACAGAGGATTTTGACGTCAGTGATTCCACATCGCTGTCCAGGATGAAAGACTTGGGAGTAAGAATCGGCACAGCCAGAAGCGAGAGGTACATCGGGAAAACGAAGTGCCTCGTCAACCAACACAGAACTGGCACTATTAGCCACCGGACGCTGATGCATATGCTGGGGGTAGGATCTGAGCACCTATGGGCATGTCCGGAGTGCAACGAAGATACCCCAACTGATAACTGATAACTGATCATTGCACTCGGGACATTCCCATACGTGCTCCGTCCCCTCGTTCAACAGCCAGCAAAGAGTCACAATACTAATCGTTCCCACCGCTATCTGATTAAAAGTTCTCCTGGTCTTCCCTCTCTGTTGTGAGATTCTTCCAGAACCCCTGCCGATCACCAGCAATCTCATTCTTTCCACATATGGGTTCTCAATCTGTTCCCCCGCCTTCTCCACCTGGTCCCACAAGCGCACGACCACCTCCCCCCTGTCCATAGGCATAATTCCAACAAAAGGTGCCTTCCCTGCTAGCCTGTCAGCCTGTTCATTCCCTCGTACACCAGCATGGCCAGGTTTCGAGGAATGAGGAGACAGCTGCAAGGTGTCCGGATCGCAGATTTTCTTCCTTTCAACTATGGACATTTCCAGAAATGGCATCTGGAATGTTGGAACTACGTGTGAATTGAGAAATACAGCGCAGGTGGTTTAGGAGGAGAATATCTATGAACTGTGCGAAATAAGGTGGAAAGGAGCATGCAAAAAAGCCAAGCACAAGTGAAAAAGTAATGTTATGGGGCCATAATGAAGAAAATGTTTCCCGCAATGAAGGAATGGCCCTAATTGTATCTAAAGAAGCAGGGAAAGCACTAATATAATGGGAAGCAGTGAGTTCGAGAATAATAAATACTTAGAGCCCCCCCCCCCCCCACCCCCAACCCCTACACACACACAAGAACATAAATATGAATATAATCCAGTATTACGCACCTACAAATGACAAGGATGGATCAATTAAATGTTACGTGACACTCCAAATACTTGTATGCCATCAAAGAAATCGAAACTAATTTGCATCGAAACTTGAAAGCCAAAGTAAGATTGGAAACCGTGGGCTTTGAAGAAATCAAGGGAAAAAAAACATGGCATAGGGTAATTAACGAAATTGGAGAGATATTTTCTAATTAATGAGCAATGAATCAATACGTCATAGGCGAGAGTGTTTTTCCACATCATACATAAATTAACGTGATCACCCGATTAAACAACAAAATCAGTTTGACCACATGTGTAAGGACTATAGACAAGGAACAGACAGACGTGGACTTACTTCAGGCCGAAGCAAAAGAGGAAGACCCCGCAACAGATACCGAAGATGGCGTCCAGGTACCAGACCCGGTCATTGCTCTCATACAACTCCAGACCCAGCACTCCCAGAAAGCTCATGACGGCACCAACGTACGTGATTATACCTGTAAGACGACAACAGTGTCACCTGGTTGTCTCCCTGGACATCCTACCTGTCTGTCTACGTGTCTGTCTACGTGTCTGTCTACGTGTCTGTCTACCTGTCTGTCTACCTGTCTGTCTACGAGTCTGTCTACGTGTCTGTCTACCTGTCTGTCTACGTGTCTGTCTACCTGTCTGTCTACCTGTCTGTCTACCTGTCTGTCTACCTGGTCTGAATGTCTTTATTTTTTTCTCGCTGTCTTTGAACTCGAGCATAGTCTATTCTGGACTGATTATAGCTCTCCATATTGTCAGTGTTCCTCGCCTTCAGGCGAACCCACCACCACCTCTGAGGTTCTTGTAATTTACGACCCCAAGTCAAGGACGAGAAGTCAATATTTTAGTCCAACTGGCAGTGTCTGCACGTGTCTGCTTGTGTGTTTACCTGTCAGGTGTGTCTCACGCGTCGTGTCTAACTAGATAAAAAAAATAGTCGAGGAAAGAAGTAGAAATCACAAAACTACACATTGATACATTTCCCATTATAAAATAAAATAGACTAAACATGGGTACATTTCAAATTGTAAAATAAAGCTACACATTGATAAATGTCCTACTGTAAAATAAAATAGACTACACGTTGATACATTTCCTATTGTAGAATAAAATAGAAAATATTTAGTAGCTACATATATTTTGTTGTAGAAATCAAATTGGACTATACCTTAACACGTTTTGTGTGTGGTTGAAATTAAATGTGTATTGTTACAGAAATTAGACTCGACACCGGTCGATCAAGACTAATATATCAGGAAGTGCCATGGGAAGAAATGCGACTATGATATTGGAAACATCACCCAGGAAGTGTTGATTAGTATGTAAACATTTAGCTGCATTTGCCCAATATTAATCAAGCGTGAAAAAGTTACCTTTACTTTACTATATACCCATTCGTCTAATTACCAATACCAATTGTTATTATAATTGTTTAACTATAATTAATCACTATATATGTGTGTGGGTGTGGGAAAGAAAGAGAGAGTGTGTGTGTGTATATGTCAGAGAGAGAGAGAGAGTGAATGTGTGTGTGTGTGCACGTGCATGCGTGTGTGTGGGAGAGAGTGAGTGAGCGAAAAGTGGTGAGGGAATGTGTCAGTGCATGCAAGCGTACGTGTATGTGTGAGAATGAGGGAGTGTGTGTGTGTGCGAGCGTGCGTGTGTGCGTATTATGTATGTGTGAGAGAGTGTGATTGAGAGAGTGAGTGAGTGTGTGTGTGTGTGTGAAGGATTGTGTAAGAGAAAGTGAGTGAATGAATGAGTGAGTGAGTGAGTGAATGAATGAGTGAGTGAGTGAGTGAATGAATGAATGAGTGAGTGAGTGAGTGGTGAATGAGTGAGAGCGAGCGCGTGTGTGTGTGTGTTAGGGAATGTGTGTGTGTGTTAGGGAATGTGTGTGTGTGTTAGGGAATGTGTGTGTGTGTTAGGGAATGTGTGTGTGTGTGTGTGTGGGTGGGTGGGTGGGTGGGTGTGTGTGTGTGGGTGGGTGGGTGGGTGGGTGTGTGTGAGAGAGAGAGAGAGAGTGATAGAGAGAGAGAGAGTAAAATAGAGAGAGTGAGTGCGCAAGGGTAAGAGAGTGTGAGTGAAACATTGAATGATAGCGTGAGGATGTGTGTGTGTCTGTGAGTGGGTGAGAGAGAGTAAGAGAGTGAGAGATCGAGTGAATGAAAATGGAGAGAGTGAATAAATGAGGGAAATAGTGAGTGTCGCAAGAGAGAAAAACAGAGAGAGAGAGAGAGAGTGAGCGAGCGAGAGAGAGAGAGAGTGAGCGAGCGAGAGAGAGAGAGTGAGATAGTGGGAGAGTGGATGCGTTAGTGTGTGTGTGTGTGTGTGTGTCTGTGCGCATGTGTGTGAGTGTGTGTGTATGACAGAAGAAAGAGAGAGAGAGAGAGAGTAAAAGAGAAAGTGAGTGAGTGCGCAAAGGTAAGAGAGAGTGAGTTAAACATTGAATGGTAGCGTGAGGGTGTGTGTGTGTCTGTGAGTGAGTGAGAGAGAGTAAGAGAGTGAGAGATCGAGTGAATGAAAATGGAGAGAGTGAATAAATGAGGGAAATAGTGAGTGCGAGTGAGAGAGAGAGAGACTGAGCGAGCGAGAGAGAGAGTGAGACAGTGGGAGAGTGGATGTGTTAGTGTGCGTGTGTGTGTGTGCGCATGTGTGTGAGTGTGTGTGTGTATGACAGAAGAAAGAGAGAGAGAGAGAGAGAGAGAGAGAGAGAGAGAGAGAGAGAGAGAGAGAGAGAGAGAGAGAGAGAGAGAGAGAGAGAGAGAGAGAGAGAGATGAGCTCACGCATGTCATGTAACACACTAATCCATATTTTTGTGTACTCTCATCTTTCATATTATCAGTTGAATACCACTTGATTTTGTCATATATAATATGAACTTATGTACGTTACTGTAGGTTGAGTGAGAGAGTCAGTGAGTGTGAATGCGTGTGTGTGTGTGAGAGAGAGAGAGAGAGAGAGAGAGAGAGAGAGAGAGAGAGAGAGAGAGAGAGAGAGTGTAAAAGTGATTGTGTGCCTGTCTCTGTGTGTGTGTGTCTGTGTTTAGGAGCATCACTATTTTTTTACGTCGTACACTGCATATGTACACATTTTTCTCAATTTTTTACATTTTTATGAGACTGCTCAAAACAATCGTCAGTGTATGCGTGTGAGTAAAGTGTGGGAGTTCATATTAGTTTCAATGATTACGTGAGGCAACTTGTATGTGTCTAGATGTGAGGATGTGTGAGTGTGTGGAGGATGTATGTGTGTGTGTGGGGGGGGGGAGATGTGTGGGTGTGTGAGTGGGGGTGTGCGTTTGGATGGGTGGGGGTGTGTGGGTGTTGGTGGGTAGTGAGATTTATGGGTGTTGGTGGGTGGTGTGATGTGTGGGTGGATGTGTGGGGGTGTATGTCGTGGGTGTGGGGGGATGTGTTTATGGGTGGAGGATGTGTGTGTGGGATAGGTGCGGGGGATGTGTGTATGGGTGGGGGATATGTGAGGGTGGGTGGGGGATGTGTGGATGGTTGGGGGAAGTATGTGTGGGTGGCGGGTATGTGTGGGTGGCGGGTATGTGTGGTTGGCGGGTGTGTGTGAGTAGGAGATGTGTGTGGGTGGATGGCGGTTGTGTGTGTGGGTGGGGAAATATGTCTGGTGTGTTAGTTGGGGATATGTGTGTGGTGTGTGGGTTGGGGATATGTGTGTGGTGTGTGGAGGAGGATGTTGCGTGGTGTGTGGGTGGGGGTTATGTGTGTGGTGGGTGCGTGAGGATATGTGTGTGGGTGTGGGATAGTGTGTGGTGTGTGGGTGGGGGATGTGTGTGATGGATGCGGGTATGTGTGTGATGGGTGCGGAGATGTGTGTATGGGTGGGGGTGTGTGTGATGGATGCGGGTATGTGTGTGATGGATGCGGAGATGTGTGTATGGGTGGGGGAGATGTGTGTATGGGTGGGGGATGTGTGTGTATGGGTGAGGGTGTGTGTGGGTGGGTTGGGGATGTGTGGGTTGGTGGGGGGAAGTGAGTGGGTGTGTGTGTGTGGGGGGATGTGTGGTCGAGAGATGTGTGGTTAGGGGATGGGTGGTTGGTGGGAGGGTGGTTGGAGGTGTGTGGGTGGATGGTGGAGGATATGTGGGTGAGAGTGTGTGTGGGTTGGTGGATGGGTGGAGGATGTGTGTGTGGGTGGGGAGATGTGTTTGGTGTGTTGGTTGGGGATGTATGTTTGGTGTGTTGGTTAGGGATATGTGTGTGGTATGTGGATGGGGGATATGTGTGTGGTGTGTAAGTGAGGGATATATGGTGGTGTGTGGGTGGGGGATATTGTGTGGGTGGTTGGGGGATATGTATTAGGGTATGTGTGGGTCGGCGGTGGATGTATGTGTGGGTGGCGGGTGTGTGTGTGAGTGGAATGGGGATGTATAGATGGGTAGGGAGATATGTGTGTGTGTGGGTAGGGGATGTGTGAGTGGATTATGGATGTGTGGGTGGGTGTGGGATGTGTGGGATGCTTGGGGGAATGTGTGTGTGGGTGGGAATGTGTGGTTGGGGGATGGGTGGTTGGGGTGTGGGTGGGTGGGTAGAGGATGTGAGTGGGGGAGGGGTGTGTGGGTTTGGATGTGTATGTGGGTTGGCGCGGGATGTGTGGGTTGGTCGGGGTTGTTTATGTGGATGGGTCAGTGTGTGTATGTTGGGGGAATGGGTGGGGAAGTGTGTGTAGGTGGGGGATGTGTGTGGGAGGGGGATGTTTGGGTTGGTGGGTATGTATATGTCCCTGGGTGGTGTGTGTGGGCGAAGAGGTGCGGGTGGGTGGGGTGATGTGTGGGTGGGTGAAAGATGTGCCTCATAACATGGTAATTTGCATTGTTTATGTTTACAACATTCATTTGACAATGTTTTTTTTCTATGTGAGTGTATCATGCACTATTGATGAACGAAAGATGAGTTATTGGAAGGGACGAATGTAAGACGGGCCTGCGTGCCCAATTTGTGATCTTTTAAAATAAAGTTTAATTTAATTTAATTTAATTTAATTCGTCTGAAGACGTGAAAATAGTAACCCTTACTTTATTATATACGCAATCGTCTGAAGACGTGGAAAAATTACCTTTACTTTACTGTATACCCATTCGTCTGAAGACGTGGAAAAATTACCTTTACTTTACTGTATACCCATTCGTCTGAAACCGGTTCTGTGACGAAGGGATTACGGACCAAGTTCGTAAACACGAATACCGAGTTGGAAACACTGATGTGGGGGATTTGGCAGCAGACTGCCTTGTTGATTTTTTTTATTTTTTTATTTTATTTAAATGGTATCGGTGTCGGTCGTTCAGAAAGTAACGGCAAACTACTGAACACAAACTTGCCAAGAAATCACAAACAACCAAAAAAAAATGCTGGGATTAACTGCGACGTCCGGTAAAGGATATGCAACTGACTAACATTCGTCTGAAGACGTGGAGAAAGGTCCCTTAGTGACAAACTTATTCCCATTACGCTTCACAATCTGGAGTAGGGCCCAATACATTATTCCCTTTACAGCTTGATAGGTGTGGACATGCAGAGCCCGGAAAGGTAACCTGTGTATGGGAGAAAGAATCCAGAAAATAAACCTCAACCTCAGGTCGAAAGTTGTTAGCCACAGTGTCACTGGCCTAGAAAGCGGACATCTAAGTACTACAATGGATGCTTTGCGCAATCCTATTTGTGACACACGCTGGAATAGACGCATGCCAAATGATCGCAGAAGAGGTGGAAGAAGAAGAAACACCTGTCTTGATAAACTGTTCTAGGAATCTCAGTTATTCCGACAAGTGATTAGTTGGCTGGCTGTGAGTACCCTGAAACACTCTAGTCCTAACTCGACATTAAAAAAAATAAAAAATACATGGGTGTTCATCGATGGGACACGATAATTTTTGAATCTATCAGAGACACGAGAAGGCTTGCATCTATCGGAGACCTGAGAGGGCGTGCACCTATCGGAGACCTGAGAGGGCTTGCATCTATCGGAGACAGAATGCTTGCATCTATCTTAGACCTGAGAAGGCTTGCATCTATCATAGACTTGAGAAGGCTGCTTGCATCTATCATAGACTTGAGAGGGCTTGAATCTATCGGAGACCTACGTGGGCTTGCATCTATCGGAGACCTGAGAGGGCTTGCATCTATCGAAGACCTGAGAGGGCTTACATCTATCGGAGACCTGAGAGGGCTTGCAACTATCGGAGATCTGAGAGAGCTTGCATCTATCGGTGACCTCAGAGGGCTTGCATCTATCGGAGACCTGAAAGGGCTTGCATCTATCGGATACATAAGAGGGTTTGCATCTATCGGAGACCTGAGCGGACTTGCATCTATCGGAGACCTGAGAGGGCTTGCATCTATCGGAGACACGAGGGGGCTTGCATCAATCGGAGACCTGAGAGGGCTTGCATCTATCGGAGACACGAGAGGGCTTGCATCTATCGGAGACACGAGAGGGCTTGCATCTATCAGAGACCTGAGAGGGCTTGCATCTATCGGAGACCTGAGAGAGCTTGCCTCTATCGGAGACACGAGAGGGCTTGCATCTATTGGAGACCTGAGAGGGCTTTCATCTATTGAAGAGAAGCTGGTAAAAACACTTTCTCCATGGATCCTGTTGGAAACTACCATCACCGTGAGGACTGTTGCAGAACTATCCTACCCTACTCCAAGCTCAGAAACTAGAGAATGTGTTTGACAGATATCGGTGCTGGAATTTCACACTTGCGAAGAGACATGATTCTTGGAACACCCCCAGGCTGGGAATCCGGTTTGTGGATAGACTGCACCAGGACCTCAGTCTTCTGACCTCAGTCACTAATATATATAGGACACGGCAATCAACTCAAGCACTTATTGACTGTTTGTGACTATCTGGGCAATTTTACGTTCAGTGCTCTGCTATAGTATTCTGAACGACCGACGCTCATAACATTGTGAAAATCAAAACAAAGCTTTTGTTTTCTTTCAAATCGCCTGCTGCTTACTTGGAACCTTGTTTGTCGGGTTTCCGACGCTGATATGTTTAGTTCTAAAGATGAAGTTAAGCAAGATGTACTGACAGAAGAGAGCCCGAGTGTCCAGTCTGGTCATTATCATGTGCCTTGCCAACTAACGTAGGCGTTCATTTCTCTCCACAGATATCGATGCTTGATGTTCTGGATTGATTGATTGATTGATTTAGGAATCGACATCACAGCATTCGGGGCATTCCCATAAGTGCTCCGTCCCCATCCTCAGCAGCCAGCTAAGAGTTCCAACACTAATAGTACCAGTAGCAATCTGATTATAAGTCCGTCTCACCTTTCCTCTGAGCGCTGAGCGTCGGCCAGATCCCCTCGTCACTCCTCGCTATCTCATTCTTGCCAGACCATGGTAATCCATTTGCTCCTCCGAGGTGTGCACGTGCTCCCACAAGGCCGCAACCACATCTGCCTTGTCATGTATCAATACTCCACCAAGTTCTGCAGAGTCAGCCAATCTGTCCGCCTGTTCATTTCCCAGCACAACGGCATGCCCCGGAGAAAAGATCCACACACACATCGTGATTGTAATTGACTCAGAAAGCATGCTGACGAGGGTGAGGACGGGCAGGCTTCGTGCCGAGTGGCTTGCTTCGCTTCGGAGGTCACGGGTGACAAGCATCGCCTGGTGTTCTGGATCAACTCAGCTGATGATATTCCCCTATGCTATCGTATGTACATAGAGCATCATTCATCTCGGTCTGGCCCAGCCTAGTCTCTCACTGACCTTCCCAGTCATCACGAGGTTTTCCTATGTCTCTCCTCTCATGTGACTACATAACACTGTCTCTTCCTTATAGCTGTATATAATGTTATGCCTTCATTAGCTTCTTCCGAGCAATCGTCCTCGTTACTCTCGCAGTCCAAGATAATCGCAACAGTCGTCTCAGGAATCAGATCTGTTGCTTACAAGCTGTTCTTAATTTGCTTATTCACGTTTTATGATTCACTGTCATACAGCAAAATGGGTTCTATACAACATTTCAATACTCTTACTGACAGTCAATGATAATGACTTACTGCATAAGGTATTTGTGAAATGCAGTTTTTACTTGACCTATTCAGCTCTTAATCTATGGAATGTGTTTTAATGCTTATGTTACAACTGTCCGTAGATATTTAAATTTATCACATACTTGTTATCTCTTTGACCATATTTTTACCCCTATGTGAATGTACTGTGCACTGATGAGCAAAAGATGAGTGGTTGGAAGGGTCGAATGTAAGACGGGCCTGCGTGCCCAATTTGTTACCCTTCGGAAATAAAGTCCGTTCGTTCGTTCGTTCCTTTTCATTTAACCGCTGTTTCTATTTTCTTATTATTCAAGGTTACGTTCTGTTTTGCACTATCACACTAAATGTTCCAGTCCACTGCAGGACGTTGCGATCAAACCTGCTTTGACTTTCTAGACAATTTCACGTTCAGTAGTTTGCCATTGCTTTCTGAACGAGAATTTAATGCCGGTGTAGAGATGGATCCTCCTACCCAGCAATTAGCGTACCCGAAATTCAAGAGCAAGCGCTCTTTCCCGATGTAAAAGATAACGGAAAGTACGCAAGATTTACTCACTGCTGTAGAGTTTGGTACTGAAATATATGGGTACTCAAGATGTACTCACTGTCTGTGGAGAGGGACAGCTGTAGAGTTTGGTACTAAAATATATGGGTACTCAAGATTTACTCACTGTCTGTGGAGAGGGACAGCTGTAGAGTTTGGTACTAAAATATATGGGTTCTCAAGATTTACTCACTGCCTGTGGAGAGGGACAGCTGTAGAAGTTTGGTACTAAAATATATGGGTACTCAAGATATACTCACTGTCTGTGGAGAGGGACAGCTGTAGAAGTTTGGTACTAAAATATATGGGTACTCAAGATATACTCACTGTCTGTAAGGAGTGCACGGCTATTGAGTCTCCGACCTAAATATACTTTCACAGAGGCTACAATAAGGGCGACAACTCCACAAAAACCGGAAAATGCATCTGTGAGTATCCTCGCTTCCTGAACGGAAATTATGGTATGACATAATTAACCAAAAATTAAATAAATTATTGGATAACTATTAAGGATACATCAGTTAACAAATTATTGAATAGAAGAATTAAATATACACTAATTTTTCAACTTGTAATTTGAAACTATCTGTCCCTTTGTGCTAGGCTTCCTGGACAGTGCCATGCCGTATCGCGAGCCAGTTTTGTTCCGCGCATCAGGTTGGTGTCGCATTGAGTCCATTTCCCACTTGAATGTAGCTAGGTCTATTGTCCACCGGGATGTAATAGATCTATTATCCTCCTGGATATTGTCCACTTGGACGTAGTTAGATGTATTGTCCACCTGGGTGTTGCTAAGCTCTACTATATGCCTGGATGTAGCCAAGTCTATTCTCCACCTGCGCGCGCGCACACACACATATATACACACACACACACACACACACATCGTGATTGTAACTGACTCAGAAAGTATGCTGACGAGGGTGAGAACGGGCAGGCTTCGTGCGGAGTGGCTTGCTTCGCTTCGGAGGTCACGGGTGACAATCATCGCCTGGATCTTTTCTCCGGGGCATGCCGGTGTGCTGGGAAATGAACAGGCGGACAGATTGGCTGGCTCTGCAGAACTTGGTGGAGTATTGATACATGACAAGGCAGACGTGGTTGCGGCCTTGCGGGAGCACGTGTACACCTCGGAGGAGCAAATAGATTACCATGGTCTGGCAAGAATGAGACAGCGAGGAGTGACGAAGGGATCTGGCCGACGCTAACGCTCAGAGGAAAGGCGAGACGGACATGTAATCATATTGCTACTTGTAATATTGGTGTTGAAACTCTTCGCTGGCTGCTGAGGACGTGGGCGGAGCGCTTATGGAATGCCCCGAATGCTGTGATGTCGATTCCTAAATCAATCAATCAATCAATCAATCAATCAACGTAATCAGGTCTATTGTCCACTTGGATGCAGTCAGATGTATTGGTCACCTGGGTCTGTGTCCACCTGGGTCAATGTCCACATGGGTCTATGTCCACCTGGATGTAGCTGTCTATTGTCCACCTACACGTAATCAGGCCTATTGTATACTTGGATGTAGTTAGATGTATTGTCCACCTGAGTCTATGTCCACCTTGATGTAGCTAAGTCTATTGTCCATTTGCACGTAATCAGGTCTATTGTCCACTTAGATGAAAGTCTCATGTTTACCTTGATAGTGTCCACCTTAAAGTAGCCAAGTCTATTATCCATCTTGATGTAGCCATGTTTAGTGTCCACTTTGATTTAGTGTCACATCCAGTTATGCCCCCAAAAGGACAGTATGTCACACATGGGCATACATGTTTGTAAGGTCTACATACTAAGGTTCCTATATGCTCCATGTTTCACAACAATCAGTTGCTGGGAAAACATTGAGGCCATTGAAACAGGAGAAATATGCTCATACTGATTGTAAGTCGTAGAACAGTGGGTCTCAACCTTTTTTGGCCCGTGCCCCCCTTCACCATATTTTCAGAACGTCATTTCCCCCCCCCCCCCCCCCCCCCCCCCGCCTTATCGTATTTCCTACCTAAAAATTTGGCCCGTGCCCCCCTTCACCATATTTTCAGAAAGTCATTCCCCCACCTCCCGCCTTTCATATTTCCTACCTAAAAAGTATATGTAAAAATGGAAGGTAAATGTAATAGCATATACTAAAACTTCTACTCTGTGGTAGAAGCAGAGTACAGAAATGAAGATTGGACTGAACACTAGATAATATAACAATTGAAACCTGATTTTTTTTTTGTTTTTGCGCTCTCTGACTTTGAGCTCGAGCGTAATCTAAAGACTAGTAGTAACTCTGGACTACATTTTACGTGTAAATTAGCTTTCCCTATTACCAGTGTCCCTCGCCTTCAGGCAAATCCACTCCGAAGTCACAGGTACTTGTAATTTACGTGCCCAGGTCAATGATGAGAAGTCAACATTGAAGATATGAATGTGTAACTATACTGAACAACATAAATGATTAACACGTGCATGTATGATTACACGGAACAGTACACCAGCTGATGAGCACGTTCACATGTAATTATTTGGAATGATCAAATCTTGTAGTCACAATACGATCAACCCTGGTAGCCACAACATGATCAAACTTGGTAGCCACAACACGATCAACCCTGGTAGCCACAACACGACCATACCTGGTAGCCACAACACGATCAAACCTTGTAGTCACAACACGATCAAACCTTTTAGCCACGACACGATCAAACCTTTTAGCCACGACACGATCAAACATTGTAGCCACAAAATCAAACCTCGTAGCCATAACACCGTCAAGCCTTGTGGCTACACCACCGATTAAACTGTGTAGCCACAACAGCATCAAACCTTGTTGCCACACAACGATCAAACTGTAGCCACACAACTATCACACATCGTAGCCACAGCAAACAAACATTGTAGCTATAACAGTCAATACTAGTCACACAACCCACCTCCTCCTCACTTTCTCGGTTGTTATCGATGATTGCCTTCGTTGACTTGAAGATGAGGGAGAAGGCAGAAGCCAGAAAGAAAAAGGAGATGACAATACAAGCCCTGTGATGAGAAGGTAAAAAACATTGAATTAAAAAAAAACAATTGACTTGCAAGTTAAGTTGACATTTAAGCCATTTGTCCATCACTCACGGAGAGGGATATCAACATCTGCTGGAGGAGGTGAGATAATGACTAGTGCATAAATTGGATATCAGTGAGCGATGGCTGCACCTCAATGTATCCTCCTGATTCCCGTTAGCGTGCTTCTCCGCAAATAACACCAGGTCTTATATTAACTTTAGCTTCAAAAAACGCACTAGAACTTATTTAATGGGAATGTCTTTTTTTCCCCTGAGATACAAAATCTACATTTATTTATGTAAACAATTCTACATTTATTCAAATACATCATATCTTCTTCTGGAATATCATCATCATCAAGTGCCGTGCCGGCTAGCGTAGGCGTTCATGGCTCTCCATAGATCTCGGTCTTTGGTTTTCTGGATCAACTCTGCTGCTGATATTCCTCCATGCCACCTTCTCAATCCATCCAGCATCACTTCTCTTGGTCTACCTCTGCCTCTCTTCCCCTCGATCTTTCCAGTTGTTACGATGTTCTCCAAAGCCTCTCTTCTCATCACATGACCGAAGAAAGCTGTTTGTCTCCGTCTTATTGTTGTATATAATGTTCTAGTTTCGTTAGCCTGGAACATTATATACAACAATAAGACGGAGACAAACAGCTTTCTTCGGTCATGTGATGAGAAGAGAGGCTTTGGAGAACATCGTAACAACTGGAAAGATCGAGGGGAAGAGAGGCAGAGGTAGACCAAGAGAGATCAATATAAGTATTAATAATATTAATAAATATATAAATATATATATATAAATATATCGATATAAATTATCATCATAACTCTCCAAATCCCGAATTCCGTCTGATCAATTGTCTTTTCAGATCCAAGGCCCATAAACACTGCAGTTTCATTCATACCAATCATGTTGGAGAGTTGGTATTTAGAAAGTCGATGCCATCAATAAAGTACTTGAATTCTAGGTGACGACCTCAACTTGGGTTTATCTTAGGGGTAGGTCTTATATTAAAAGAATCCTGGAAAACCATGCTAGGGCTTATTTTAGAGGTAGGTCTTAATTTCGGGGAAATACGGTAATCCCCGTGGTAAGGTATATTCAAATCTGCCAAATTGATCGCACTGATGTTACTTCATCCAGTTGTCAAGATATATCAGCCTCACTGTATCGACCTGATTACATTTCATTCCCGTGGTAATATATGATCGAGTCATCCTTGTCGCATTGCAACGTTCTGATGCTATTGTATCCATTTCGCAAGATATCTCAGCCTCGCTGTATCGATCTGATTATATTTCATCCTCATAGCATGGCATGATCATCTCAGCCTCACGACATCCACCAGATTCCATTTAATTCCCGTTTGCAATATATGATCAAGTAATCGTCTCTGCATCATCCTGCTGTCATTTCATCCAGTTGACAACCCCCTCGATGTGTCTCCACCTTGTCGCGGTGTGGGGGGGATGGGGGGTGGGGGCTTGAGTGTCCTAGTGACCCCAAGAGCTACGCCGACGGATGCAAAACTACATGTCGGACTGGTTTTGGGATAGGGGCCAGACCAAGAGAGACACAACCTGCTGCTCTGCAGGTAGACTGAGGATAGCAGTCAAAGTCTAAATCAGGGGCACGATGCCACTAAATTTTGGTCCGGGCACATACTCTAAGGCTCTCAGCTGAGGGATATGGCTGAACGCCTCTAAGCCATAAACACTCGGATGTGAGAGCCGGGCCGATACCCACTTACTGAAAAATGGAGGTGAGGTTCTAAGCACGCTGCATGCTTAGTTCAGATACTTGTTCAAAGGTTCTCAGCTGGGGGATATGAGGGATCCCCGGATGAGAGGGCCTGGCCGTATTTCGCTCACTGAAACACGGAGGTAAGGTGCTGAGCCGGCAGCACATGTAGCCTACCTCGTGAGCGGTACTTAAGGTGGCAAATGGCAGAGCGGCTTAGTCCCACGAAGTGGTTACGATGAAAGTCTGTATCTATACCCATAGAGTAAGCGTAGTCAAAGGTGGAAAAAACGTCTCAAAAACACGAAATGGAACGCTTGGCTAGCGAATCCATCACGTGGTAGCCCGAAGCGAAAGCTTGATGAGTGGATGTCGCCCGCAGACTGCCCGTCCCTGGTTTGTGTGGGGAGCGACCAGTGGCAAAACGAAATGCCCAATACATGGAAGTGAGGAATTAAAGCAGCCACGAGAAGGATGTGGCGACTCCTCGCGTGAGCCCAGTCTCAGAGTGCTATGTGCCGGCTCTGCATTTATGGAAGCCTCCTTGGATAGCTTGGCATGCCCATGGTCTGACCGTGCCTTCCCTTGAGGATTAATCGCGATGTCGATCGTTCTACCTTGACCAGCTGAGATGTGGGCGACACCACAGCAGAAAAAGTCTAACGTCTCTCGAAACCCCGGGAAGGCAAACCCGTAAAAATGCCTGCTGAAGTCGGATGTGCTGGCCTACGGGTGCAAATAAATCAGGCACAACGCATAAAACGTCCGAGTGAAATGTCTTTCGTGCTAGGAACAGCTCTGACTACCTAGTTTTCCGAATAGCTCGTGTCCGGAACAGCTCTGACTAGCTAGTTTCCCGAATGTCCGTCGTGCCCGGATCTATAGAGTCGTGCTCTGACTATATTGTCCCCAGGGCACAGCGACAAGCACATGTCCGAATCGAAAACTCGCTGAGTGGATACCGTCTGCAGACCGGTCTGGTTTGTGCGGGAACGGCCCGGGGCGAACGAAATGCCCAATATATTGAAGTGAGGAATTAAAGCAGCCATGAGTAGGATGTGACGATTTCCTCGGTGATCCCAGCACCAGGGCGCTGTGTGTCGACTCTGCAACTATGGAAGCCACCCTGGAGGGCGGAAAATGCCATGGACTGTCCCTGCCTTCCCTTGAGGGTTATCGTGAAGTATTCGACCGTTCCGAATTGACCAGTTGGGATGTGGACGGCACCACAAAAGTGAGAGTCCCATAGGAATGCTAACCTGTCAAAAATGCACGCTAAAAGTCGGATGTGTTGGCCCAATGGTTTCGGCCCAAGGGTGCCTAACCAGACACACCGCAATCACATCTGAAAAATCACCCCAGATGAAAGCAAAGAAGAAGATCCAGTTTGGCTTCACTGTATGGACCCGATTGCATTACATTCCCGTGGCAATATAGTATTAAGTCACCCCCGTCTCATTGTATCGTTCTGATTTCATTTCATTTCAGTGGCAAGATATGATCAATACCAATTGAAAACGGGATGCGTCGGATACCTAAGAGGATTATCTATGATTTGTCTTGCTCTGCACGCTCCACAGTATGTTACTGAAAGTTGCCTTTCTGCCCGTTGACCAGAAATAGGTTACTGCCCGAATCCCGTTTTCACATGCTTGGGTAGACGAGGTCTCGATCACAGCGAGTTGCTTAGAAACCTAGCCTTCCTTGCTTTAGCTAGCCATGTTGAGGTCCAGTGTGGGTTCGAATCGACCTGCTATTGTGAAGTAAATCGTTCTTTGTATATACAGTTTGCAACAACAACGATGGAAGGCATGGTTCCTAATGATGCTGGAGTCAACCAACAAGGCAGTGGGTACACGACATTAAAGACAATGGGCATGAATATTCATGAGGGCGAGAGACCAGGAAAAGATCTAGTCTTTCCAGTGGGTCGTGATTAGAGAGACTTCTAAAACGGACTTGCTATTTGATTAATCCTACTGGGATATGAGGACACGATGGGGGGAGCGGAAGGGGGGGGGGGGGGACAATGCAAGAACACCCGAGGCTTTTACTAATACGAGATGGGGGTATGTGGAGCATATAGAGGATCGTCTATAGAGATTAGAGGCATTCTAGAGGACAACAGAGAATATCCAGATATATGTGATAGACCAGTGGTTCTCAACCTTTTTTAGCCCATGCCCCCCCCCCTTTAACATATGTTCAGAACGTCATTCCCCCCCCCCCTTTCGAATTTCCTCCCTATAAATCCCCCCACCCTTACACAGTATACATAAAAATGGAAGCTAAATTTAATAACACATACCAGAACAAGTCCAGACATCTACATAATACTTGATTTACGGGTCTACTTACGTTTTAAAACGAATTTCATTAGGGCGAGAAGTACAGAACCGTAAAATTTAGAGGGAAAAACAAGTACGAGAAGTACAGAACCGTAAAATTTAGAGGGAAAAACAATATCAAGTAACTGGTTCTTGTATTAATGCGATCTTGAAGTAATCTTAACCCCCCCCCCCCCCCTCTTGGAAACCCTAAAATCCCCCCCCCCCGGGATGGGGGAATTCCCCACCGATTGAGAACCACTGTGATAACAGCATGGTGAAGGATATGAAATGACACGGCAGAGATCATATGAAGGGCAATTTACATGATATGATGAAGAACAATACGAGGATTTGAGGATACCATAAGAGATCAAGGGGGACATAAGGGGGATTTATGGGGCATGCAAGGATATGCGAGAGGACATATGGAGGACATTCTAAAGGATGTAATGAAGAACATTACAAATAAGTGTGTCTGAATATGATGGAGGATAGTATACATAATAACCGGGCAGATAGAAGACAGTTCTGGGTCATGACGAGACAGGAAGACAAAAAGAACATGCCAGAAGACTATGAATGAAATGAGGGTATAATCGAAACACGATTTATTTTACATAATGTGGAAATATAAGTGATATAGAACATTATTATGACATTCACATAACAGGTAAATGCACATTAAATTGTACGGCACGATAGCGACAAACGGAAGTTATAACATTACAACTAGCATAATAGAGAAAGAAAGCTAACATGAAAGAGGACAAGAAAGGAGTCATGAGAGAGGACATGAGAGGACATGGGAGACGACATAAAAGGAGCACGTTGGGTGGAATGAGAGGTTATGATAAGGTGGCATGACATAGGACTTGAGATGTCACAAGGGACATGTTTGTGATCTGGTCGAAGATTAATATGGATCCCAACTAGGAAAAGATCAAGGTGGGGACTGAGTGGAATAAATATTATGGTGAGGGGACATGGGTGGGATACGATCAAGTTGATGTATGAGTGGGATAAGATCAATGTGGGGGTAGAGACTAATTGGCGGGGTGGAGGGGGGTATAAGTAAGATAAAATCTAGGTGGGGACATGAGTGGAATATGATCAAGAAGAAGAATTGTGGGACATGATCAAGAAGAAGAGTAGTGGGATATGATCAAGAAGAAGAGTAGTGGGATATGATCAAGAAGAAGAGTAGTGGGATATGATCAAGAAGAAGACATGGATGGGATAAAATTAAGATGAAAACATGAGTGAAATAAGATCAACGTGCAGTAATATGATTAGGGTTAGGTCAAGCTGGGGGAATGAGTGGGATTACAGCAAGATGGGATACATGAGTGGGATAAGGTTACGATGGGGGTATGAGTGGGATAAGGTTACGAGGGGGACATAAGTGGGATAAGGTTACAACTGGGGACATAAGTGGGATAAGGTTACGATGAGGAACATGAGTGGGATAAGGTTACGATGGGGAACATGAGTAAGATAAGGTTACGATAAGAAACATGGGTGAGATAAGGTTACAATGAGAAACATGGTTGGGATAAGGTTGTAATGGGGTATATGAGTGGGATAAGGTTACGATGAGGAATATGAGTGGGATAAGGTTACGATGGGGAAAATGAGTGAGATAAAGGTTACGATGAGGAATATGGGTGGAATAAGGTTACGATGAGGAACATGAGTGGGATAAGGTTACGATAAGAAACATGGGTGAGATAAGGTTACGATAAGAAACATGGGTGAGATAAGGTTGCAATGGGGATATGAGTGGGATAAGGTTACGATGGGGAACATGAGTGGGATAAGGTTACGATGAGGAACATGAGAGGGATAAGGTTGCAATGGGGGATATGAGTGGGATACGGTTACGATGAGGAACATGGGTGGGATAAGGTTGCAATGGGGGATATGAGTGGGATAAGGTTACAATGGGGGATATGAGTGGGATACGGTTACGATGGGGAACATGAGTGGGATGTGAGTATAATGAAGGTCAAAGATATGTAAGAAAATGGCAGTAACGTGAATGAAGACACGATACAGTTCATCGTAGAGGACATCTAAAGGACACTCGCGAGGCAATATTAACATACATAGAGGCCTAGAGTAAGGACATCTTAAATGACATGGTAGAAGACAAAGAACGCAGATACCAGTAGTGATATAAACAACAACAAGGGGTATTACAGGACACAGAACATGTTAGGGAGTGGCAGAAGACTTGAATGAGGACATCACAAAGGGTATTGGCGAGGACGTGAGGGGGGACATAAAGACAATAGCAGAAAACATGAGAGAACAAGGTAACAAAAATTACAGAGCACATAAGGACAAAAGAGGATATGCTAGAAATCAACAAATATAGAATATGAATAACGAAGACACAAACAACAGACTGCAAGATTTATTGCCTGGCATGTTTCGCTGCATCTCGCCAGATACATACTGCAGAAATCACACGAAAGCAATAAGACAAATCCTTCAAATATAAAATATTATTCGAGAAGCTGGAAATAAAAAGATGAAAGTTTTAAATGAAACAAGCCAAATATTATGGCCAAATTAAAAGACGCGACGTTTTTTAAAAACAAAGGGGGGGGGGGGGATAAATAGCAGGTGAGACAGAGATAACAACGATACGGGTGGGAAGTTAAGAGATGGAGGAATGGCAGTATGTCAGAGTGGACAACCAATGCGCAAAGAGTACTGGAGCTCTGTTTATGCTACCTTTGTTGTGGAGACGGCAATTGACTAAGGGCACTTTGAGATCGATGACATTAAAGTTACGGATATCAGAGGACAAAGTGAAAGAGGGCACACAAAGGAGAACATTAAAGCATAAACATGGCGAGAGGACATACACGGGGATGTAATAGACACAAAAGAACAGTACGTGGAAGGATGAAATGATTAAAGAGACCAATGAGGTCGGGAACATAAAATTAGGCGAAGAATGAAGTGGAGAAGTGGATGGTGGAATAGGACATAAAGAGGTAATAGACTAAGTAAAAATAGGAAACAAGGTACATAAAATACAGAGGATACAAGAGGACAATGCTTACTTTCGCTCCTTGGCTTCCGCCAGCGCGGAGGACGCAGAACCATAGAACCTCCACAAGACAGCGATAGATGACAGGCTGTCCAACACACCGTCCAGCTGCAATAACAAAGGGTGGGGGTGGGGGAAGAGAGAAGGGGTTCGAGCAAAAGTGGTCAGTTCATTGCCTGTGTGAGTGAGTGAGTGAGTGAGTGAGTGAGTGAGGGAGAGGGACAGTCAGTGAGTGGGTGGGCGAGTGAGTGGGTGGGTGAATGAGTGAGTGAGTGAGTGGAGTGAGTGGAGTGAGTGAGTGGAGTGAGTGAGTGGAGTGAGTGAGTGAGTGAGTGAGTGAGTGAGTGAGTGAGTGAGGGAGGGAGTGGAGTGGAGTGGAGTGGAGAGGAGTCGAGTGAGTGAGTGAGTGAGTGAGTGTGAGTGAGTGAGTGAGTGTGAGTGAGTGAGTTAATGAGTGAGTGAGTGGGTGAGTGAGTGAGTGAGTGTGTGAGTGAGTGAGTGCGGGAGTGGAGTGGAGTGAGTGAGTGAGTGGAGTGGAGTGAGTGGAGTGAGTGGAGGGAGTGAGTGAGTGAGTGAGTGAGTGAGTGAGTGAGTGAGTGAGTGAGTGGAGTGAGTAAGTGGAGTGAGTGAGTGGAGTGAGTGAGTGAGTGGAGTGTGTGAGTGAGTGAGTGAGTGAGTGAGTGTTTGGCTGTGTTAGCATAGTGTGTGGTTTACGGTGTTAGTGATGGTGATCGTGTTGTTTTTAATGATGGTGATTATGATGGTGGTGTGCATAGCGATTTTCATGCTGATGATAAACATCAAGCTATTGAATGCTATTGATGAAAGTGAGCATAGGCATGGTGAAGATGGTGCATTCACGTGGAAGAATGAAATGAGTCAAGAAACCAGGGAGGACGGGAACATAAGATTAGGCGAAAAATGAAGTGGAGAATGGGGTGGTGGAATATGTGAGGGACGAGTCGATAGATGTAGTGGAGCAGAAGACAACAGGAAGTAATTAAACATGTAGAGAGTATGAATGACAGGCAGAAGAAAGATAAAAAGAAGACAAGTAAAAGGGTAAAACTGCACACAAGTACCTAAAATTGTGGATAAACATACTCACTCCGTATCCGAATAGAGACTCACTGTCGAAGATCTGACCTAGGGCTGGGGAGTGTGGAAGTGGAGTCATTAAATACTTCACCACATATATAGACTATACACGGAGCAGGCCGTCTTATGTCCACCTATACAAGTATCCATCCAATTCAACAACATCCATTTATCTTCCCATCCATCTAGTCATACATATTAATGTTTCTACTCAATTCATCCATCAATGTATCTATCCATACGTACAGTACTATACATACACGTGTACGTGTGTGTGTGTGTGTGTGTGTGTGTGTGTGCGTGTGTGTGTGTTTATATATATATATATATATATATATATATATATATATATATATATATATATATATATATATATATATATATTCATTCAGTAGCATGTTCTTTGCAGAACCTCGCTCCCATAACAACCTTCCGGAAAACCTCTCGATCATAAGCAAGATGTCCCGCGTCTGATACACCCATCTGGAGATCATCCGCCACATCCTGCACCCATCTTCTCTTTTGCCTTCCTCTTCCTCTCTTCCCAGGCATATACCCCTCCATTATTGTTCTCTCCAAACTTTCGTGGCGTTTCAAGTGACCAAAATATTTCAATTTTCTTTGTTTTATCGTCTTTAATAGCCAACCTTCTTCAATATTCAGCTCTTGAAGTATGGATGCATTTGTTCTTTTCTTTATCCAAGATATTCTTAGAACTCGTCTGTAACATTTATATTCAAGTACATTTATGCGCTGTTCAGCTTGTTTAGTAAGTGTCCGGGTCTCACAGGCGTATGTTGCAATGCGAAAGATGCATGCTCTTAAAAATCTAATTTTTGTAGTTCTGTCTGTCCCACTCCATAGTTTATTCAGTTGTTTTAGTCTTTGAAGAGCAATTGATAGTCGCCGTTTAATTTCTTTCATTGTGTCACCGTTGTTGGTAATCAATGGCCCAAGATATTCAACATTTTCCACCACCTCCAATTTTTCCTCATTATCTTTCTCCATAGTAGTTTCATCTGTATGCATTATCTTTGTTTTTGCTATGTTAAGATATAACTTGTGATTTTCACTATTCAACTGGGTTTAGGCTATTAGGTTTTCTATACCATTCTGTGTTGTGGATAGTAATACTGTATCATCAGCATACCGAATTTCTGGTATGTCATGATCACCAATATTTAGGGCATCATATAGCTCCCTGTTTATATAATCTCTTACATTTCTCATTATATATTCGGCGTACAGGTTAAACAAATAGGGGGAAAGCACACATCCCTGATGGACTCATTGCTTGAGAGGTTATGGTCTCCAGCTTCACGACGGTAGGCAGAGAATCTCTTTTTTTTTTGGGGGGGGGGGGGGGTGGGGGGAGGGAGACAATGGCTACGGTCATCGATCAGTATGGTCACTGCTAGGAAGGATAGCAATGGCAAAAATACTCTCTTTACAGATGCCAAGAATATCATATTGCAATCCCGAAGAAATCAGGAGCTTTGGAATGCGATCAACATCGAACAATTAGTATATATTGAGCCACATCACGAAGATTCTGCTGAGAATTATCATGCAAAGAGTTAGGAAGAAAATACAACCCGAAATAGGAGAAGAACAATGTGGGTTTGTAGAATGCAAGGGCACAGTAAATGCTGTGTATATACTGAGAACAGTAATTGAACGTTCTACAGAAGTAAACAAAGATCTACATCTTTGCTTTATTGACTACACAAAGGCTTTCGATACAGTGAGACATGATAAGGATGCTTGAAGATCTACAAATTGATGGAAAAGACTTAGACTTGTAAAAAAACATATATTGGAAACAACAAGCTGCCATCAGAATTGATAACGATGTAGGTCAATATCAGCCTATTAAAAGAGGTGTGAGACAGGGATGTGTAATGTCTCCAGATCTTTTTTCCCTGTACAGTGAAAATATTTTCATAAATATAGAAGATATGGAAGGAATCAACATTGGGGGACGATACATCAATAACATTAGATATGCAGATGATACAGTCTTGATTGCAGACAATGAACAGGACCTGCAAAATTTTGTAGAAGCGGTTGTTGCACACAGTGAACAACTAGGGTTAGAACTGAATATTAAGAAGATACAGATTATGGTCATCACTGGGAAGAAGGAAATACCACAATGTGATATATGAGTAACTGGGCATATTCTTAAGCAAGTGAAACGATACAGTTATCTCGGCACAGTCATAGCATCTGACGGGAGATGCCTTGAAGAGAATAGAACAAGAATTGCTATTGCGAAGGTAGCCTTTTGCAAGATGAAAAACATACTGACAAATAAAAAGATATCAATTGAAACGAGAACAAGAGTGTTGCAGAGCTACATAGAACCTGTGCTTTTGTATGGATGTGAAGAGTGGACAATAAGCAGTCAAGCTGAAAAACAGCTGATGGCTGTGGGAATGTGGTTTCTGAGGAAAATGCAAAGAATACAATGGACAGACAGAAAAACCAATGAACACATCCTTCAAGAAACAAATGAAGATCGTAAACTGATTAGAGTCGTTAGACGTAGACAGTGAAAATTTTTGGGGCATGTTATGAAAAGAAATGACTTGGAGAACTTGGGTGACAACTGGCAAGATCGAAGGAAAGATTCGCAACTGCGAGCGCTATCAAGCAAGTCATCTGAACAAGTCAAGAAGCCTGATACGGGGGAAAATGGCACGTAGCAAGAACACCATAAGACACGTGGCAACCAAGATGTGCAGCGTGGGAGCCGACAAGAAGACGAGCGGAGAGAATCTACGTGCGAGCTGCAGCAAACAACAAGAACCTCAAGCAAATTCTAACGAAGCTACCACAAGGAAGGACGACGACAACCCACCACAAAAAAGACAAGAGCCAAATCCTACTGAGAAGCAGAGAGAGGAGAAAGACACCAGAGTCGGAAACATCGACTTACCGACAAGCAAGTGGGTTGTCAAGCGTATCCAAGTGGGGCTATCAGACGAAGAAATTCTGAAGCAGCTACGAGAAGAGAATCTTCACATACGATTCTTGAAGGTGGAGCGGCTCCTCACCTACTCCAAGATACCTACAACCTTGGCAGTGGTGACGACGGAGGGCAGCGAAATGCCGACCACAGTTTCAATCCAACATGAAAATACAACAGACAGAGAGATTCATCTCAAGAGTCAATCAATCTTCCAGATGCCAGAGGGCCGGCCACAGCAGAACAGCAAGTCGCAGTAAGACGGAAATCTGCCGGTACTGCGCCGATCACCACGCCTTCAATGAGTGTCCGCTGGCCAAGCTGGACAAGGACTTCCGACCACCCAACAACAAAAGAAAGTGCGCCAACTGCCTGGACAAGCATGGAGCAAGATACTTAGGATGTCCGTACCTTCAAAGACACAGAGACGTCTTAAAGTTCGCCATCAACACAAAGACACCATATAAGGACGCAATGCGGAGGTGCGACACAGCCGCGGGTATATCACAAGCTGAAAGAGATCAACTGCAAAAGCAGATAGACGAGTTGAAGAAGCAAGTCATGGCACTTATGACGCCGACTCCGACAAGCGACAATGAGAAACTGCTGACGGAAATAAAGAAGATCCATCAAAACATCAAGCAAAAGTGGAACATATGGCAATGATAAAGAAGGAGAACGAAGAAATCCTACAAACCAATAAACAAGAGCGAGAACTATAGAAAGCTGAAATGGAACTTTTCTAAAACAAACCAACAGAAGCCATATAAGAAACTACAGAGAAACAGCAAGATGAAAACCAAGAGATCGGGCCTGAACCGCAATCTTAAGCCGGCAGCCCAACCACGACGCCCAAAACATCCAAGGGGAAACCAATATCTCGCCAGACATCCGAAGAAAACCGAGATCAGCACCCTGAGGACGGCATGGAGAGGCCCCGGAGACCTACCTTGGAGGAGTTGCTACTCGCAAACAAGGAATTAAGGATCCGCTGGGAAGCAAAAGAAAAGAAGAAGCCCAAGAAACTTAGAGGGCAACCGATACAATACCCAGATAGAATATATGACTGTAGAGACCGGATTTAGGTACTAGCCAGCACCAACAAAGAAAACCACAAGAGGAGACGGGCACATAAGATAGCCGCCCCCCCCCCCCCCCCTCCCCTCAGCTGACGCCACATACACTTAACCGGTCATGGGGAGGACTACTCGTAAGAGCGCACAAAACAATGAAACAGGGCTGAAAATCCACAAAAACCACGGCTCTCAACAATAACCACGGCTGAGGAAGCAGGTTAGACGAGACTGAATATGGAATTCTTTTTCGAAAATTGGTATTGGAATTCCATCCAGTCATTCATTTATACATCTGGTCATCCATTATCCGTTTGTCCATCTTCCATCCATTCAATCACCCGTGCATTATCCATATACCTGGTCATTCATTTAGCTATCTATAAGGGTCATTCATTTGAAACCTGTTCCAATGGCTTTACAAATGCATGAAAGAAACATTAACAGGTGTCGGTAGAATTAAACAAAGCATTCATTTTGAATGAATTATGCACCATGGGTTGGTCAGAAGAAGTCGCCGTAGGCATTCAGGCAAGAATCCCATTGCTTAGGTAGGCGGCGAATTCCGTCCACAAAAAAGGATCGTGGTTGCTCACTAAACCAAGTGTTTACCGCGTTCATTACGTCTACATCTGTGTGAAATCGTTGCCCCTTGAGAGCTTTTTTCAGAGGTCCGAACAAATGAAAATCACATGGTGACAAATCAGGACTATAGGCTGGATGCTGCAGAATTTCCCACTTCTTCCTTGCTAATGCTTCCTACACAATCTTTGCAACATGCAGACGAGCATTAACGTGCAACAAAATCAAACCGCGAGAAAGCATGCCGAGTCGAATATTCTTGATGGCTTTTTGCAGCTTGTCTGGTGTTTCCAAGTAGTGGGTAGAGTTGATGTTGACACAAGGTTCTTTAAAGTCGGCCAACAATAGCCCTTCATGGTCAAAAAATGGGCTCAGCATAACTTTACCAGCGGAAACCTGTAACTTGAATTTTTTGGCTTTTGGTGACCCAGCATGTGTCCATTGCATGCTCTCTCTTTTCCTGCTCGGCTCAAAATGGTGACACCATGATTCATCGTTTGCCACTATGCGGAAGAGAAATGCATCACCCTCCACTCTGTAACGCAGCAAGTGGTTCAAACACCATTGCATGCGTTCCTCTTTTTGGTGGCCGGTCAACACCCGTGGTACCTACTGTGAACACACCTTCCGATATTGCAGTTTCTTACACTACGTTGTGAATTGTCCCAATTGACACATCAAATTCTTTCGCTAGCGAACGTATGCTTCGACAACGGTTCATCTGTACTGCGGCATCAATTTTGGCGATGGTTTTTTCTGTTGCAACAATATGCGCTTGACCCGGCCGTCGAAGATCTGTCGTGAACTGACGTCCTTTCCGAAACATTCGTGCCGTGTCTGTTACTGTTGTCTTCGACACACAATTGTTACCGTATGTTGCCTGCATTCTTCAATGAGTGTCCACTGGTCGACATCCTTCAAATGAAAGAAACTGAATCACCGCTCTTTGAGCTTCTTTGGGCGGATTTGGATCAACCCGACCATATTCTCAACGGTCAGAAACAGAACCTATGCATCATGGGACGATAAGCACGTGTTATTTTTATTCATTGGTCAGTACTTATCACATGACCATGATATGATCATGTTCAAAGTACGCAATTACGCGCGGTGCGGCACTAACGGATTTCAACTGAACGCTCCTAATATGTGTATATTAATTCATCTGTTAACTTAATTCATGCATGAGTCCATCCATCTAATAATTTTTTACACACACACACACACACCCACGGACGCACACACGCACGCACGCACACGCACGCACGCACAGAGAGAGAGAGAGAGAGAGAGAGAGAGAGAGAGAGAGAGAGAGAGAGAGAGAGAGAAAGAGAGAGAGAGAGAGAGATTCATCCATCTAGTAATTCATATATCTATTCATCTATCTAATCATTCATATTCCTATCCATCCATCTAATCATTCATATACCTATCCATCCATCTAATCATTCATATACTATCAATCTATTAAGTAAAGTAACTCATATCTATTCATCTGTCAACCATGTATATATTCATGTATCTAATTCATGTTTTATCCATCCATCTAATAATTCACATATCTATCCATCCATCTAATAATTCAGATACCTATCCATCCATCTAATCAATCACATATCTATACATCCATCTAATTATTCATATCTCTCCATCCATCTAATCATGTATCTATCCACACGTTTAATCATTCATGCTTGCTTGTGTACGCTGGCTGTGAACTCCAGCGTGATGTCCTGATGTCGGATGAAGACATCCTGTTGTCCAACATCAGTGTGATGTCATACAGGACCTGAGGTTTGCGTGAGTATCCGTTGTCCCATGTCTGACTTATTGGTGTGCAGACTGGTGGTTCCTCGCCGTGCAGGCAGAACACTCTCCGACTTCGGAGGATAATCATTCAAAAATCTGTTAATCTATTTAGTAACATATCTATCAATCTAGTTAGTAACATATCTATCCATCTAGCTATCCATGTATACATCCATCCATCTAATCATTTATTTATCTATGCATCCGGTCAGCATTCAGTTTAATTAGCTTCATTTGCCACAGCATTGACTTAGATTAGTTATCCTGGTGCTATCTATACAATTGTCATGACATGAACTACAGAAGAGATCTTAGGCCCGTGTCCAAAGACACTGAACCCTTTTGCTTACCTATAGCGACTAATCCCGAAATCAAGGCAAAGATAACGGACACCCAAGAAGCGACAAGAGCGGCAGTTCTGAGTTGTTTGGCTTTCGCTGCATTGTTGAGGCTGTTCTCTTCCTCATCAAACCGCTTGCTGTCAGACACCTCAAGTGCTGTGGACGTCAACAAAACATGCCCACTGTCAAGATTACACGTATGTACAAGTAATGTGAACTTAAAGTATGAAGTTTCTATGGCTACAATGGCTACAGTCTTTTCTTTAGGAAAATATGTGCTGTAGTTAAAAATTTGTTTTTGAAAAGCATGTATGTTGTAGTTAGTCTGCTCTCAAGTAATACTGCCTGTCAGTTAGTCTGTAAAAATAGAGGACGCTGTTACGCTTCTTGTAGCGCATTGAATAACCGCTTGACTATGGCACCAGTCTTGTAGAGATTAGACTATAGCACCCATCTAAAACCACAAGACTCCTGACTGTAACTAGTTTCTGTTACTACTAATCTGTGGCACATTCTTGCTTTGGCTAGTCATAAAGATCCATATTTGCAGTAACTTCTATCATTTACGATCTTGAATTTTTTCTATGATAGTATTGGACTGGTCTATGACATCGCAGGAGACTTTAGAATTGTTGTACGTGAACTTTTTGAAATCAGGACACCAGCTATAGAATTGTCATGTATGGACATAGAGAATAGATCATGACACCAGGGCATATATACAATTGTCATGTATGGACATGCAGAGGAGATCATGACATCTATACAATTATTATGCATGGCGCCCGTGTGTTGCCGGGGCTCATACGGGGGCGCAATGAATAATAACACTGTTGCCTACCATGCATGTCGTAGGAGGTGACTGAGGAGGACATGGTTCCGTCGCCCTGCTACTGAGTGAGTGCGTGGCGCGACACTGTGAGCTGTGAGTTTTGTGTGGAATGCTTTTACATCTGTCCGTGGTTGCGTGTAGCGTGAACTGCATGTTCGGAACGATGGCGGCCGGCTGTTGCTGGATTGACTGGTTTGCCTTTTCGGCTCACGAGTGCATTTTTCAGGAGACTCCTGGGAGTCGTCGCTGGAGGTACGGAGTTCGTGCTTTGTGCGGCGCTTTCGGCGGGTCGTCCTGTGGAAAGAGACCGAGTCATATGGGATAAAACCCGGGTCAATGAAGTCATTCTGGTGACTGCCATTTCCATCGACGATGAACTGTATTGTTCATGGAGGACTTTTGTGTTGGCATTCTGGCAGCGGCATTATGCATAGTGTACCTGTGCAGGCTGGTGGCTTGCTGATATTCCTGTCTGTTCCATTGTTCACTTTTGGCAGTGAGGAGCATTTTGTGTGATATTCACTGGCACAGGAACGGGGACTTGTATGCCTCACGGCGATATGGGGACAACCCGTTGCCGTGAAGTTGGAATCGCGACTAACTAACTATTATGCATGGACACAGAGAAGAGATCCCGACACCATGACATCTATACAATTGTCATGCATGGACATACAGAAGAGATCCTGACACAATGGCACCTATCCATTTGTCATGGCATGGACTTGCAGGCGAGATCTCAACGCTAAGACAATCTATAGACATGTCATGCATAGACTTACCGGAGAAGTCTTGCTATAACATCCATAGAACTGACATGCAATGGCTTACATTCTGACAAAGGCAATACAATGCTCTTGACATGATTTATGGAGACATCCTGACACCATCTGTATAATGTATAGTTTTAAATTTTTTTTTAAAATTAAATAGGTGCTCGCGGTTTCCCAGGGGCCAAGCCACCCCATGAAGTTCCACGTCCCTGTCTTTCATTCGGATGACCGCCTCTGCCGATGGCCTTGGCTAGATCTAGTGCAGATGTCCTCACTTTGATCTTAGCCAATACTACTCCTTTGACCTTAGCCAATACTACTCTTTGATCTTTGCCAAAGGCCATGAAGCGATCATCTATAGGTGTTTTTTTTATTTACTCTGCTGGGCCTCATAATCTGTCAGACATGTATTGTAAATCTGACTACATATACAAGAACCAGGCCAAGACTAGGAAACAGAGCCTGCATTGGAGACAATTCGCGGCCATAGATCGGCACATTCCTTTGCAAAAGGCCATGTGATTGCTGAATCTTTCATTTCTCCTTTCACATTAACTATTACTCCATCATTGTCCTCAAAATAAAATTTTAAAAGCCAATCTTTTCTTCGTAATGGTTTTATCTGTCGTGTGACAACTGCTGGCATTACATTTTTCCTGATTTCTTGTTTTCCCTTCTTGACTGAAGCCACAATCATGTCTCGAATGCCTGCTGCTGACTGCCTGTTCAGACGACGCTTGATGCCTCTCACGGCGATCACGCTTTACTGTCAGCACAGACTGTGCTGGGAGACCCAGCGAGATGCGGAATTTACCTCCAGTGAACCACTACCTTTTCTTTTCTTCATAATTGTCTTTCATGAACTTACAGGAATTATGAAGAGATCCATCCATCCATGTACTCTCCCACCTCTCTCCTACACATGCTAATATGGAATGATTGCTTAAATCAAATCAGCAGTAGGCAACTTTTGCTACTCAGAGATAATCACTTAGGCTCACCAATGAAGGGAGAATGCTCCATGCACCCTCTCTGGTTATTACTTTCTGTAGACTTCTAGTTTGGCATCCACAAGTTTCCCATATCAAACTACACATCGTGTATCAGATTATCCTAATTGTGTCCCTTACAAGATCTCTATTATCCCGCTTTGTACATTTCACCATTCAAGTATTGTTTACAAATTTATCTTATTACGCATCAACAGCATGCTTTAATTTTTTTTTAAATAGCTTAAAACCTTACACGTTGCCCTAAAGGTTATCAAACTTTATATAATTTGTAATGCATTTCTTTGGGAGGGGGATACAAGAAACACGACATCCTATTTTGATTGTGGTCTTGCCAAATTTATCTTACAACTGGGGGAAAAAATACAACTGGCACGCCCTAATGATAATTCCAATAATTAATTTTTTTTAAATAAAATTTTAAAAAAGATATATAAAATAAATATTGCTGTCTTTTGGCTAAGATCAAAGTGTAGATGTATCTGCGCTTGACCTTGCCGGGTGCAGAGGTTGTCATCCAAACTGCAAACTCTACTAACCAAATCACTGTCCACTGTCACTGGCAGACAGGCCTTGGTGGACAACAATGGGCCGAAAGACATGGACCACAATGGGCCGAAAGACAGTGGAACTAAGAGGCCTTTTAAAAAAGATGTAATTATTTAAATATTAAGATTGCTTTTCGGCCTTTTGGCTAAGATCAAAGTGTAGTATCTGCACTTGATCTAGCCAGGGACCAGCAGCAGAGACGGTCATTCGAATGACACACAGGGACATGGGACCTCATCGGGCGGATCTGGACAACCCTGAGCCTTATAAGCAAAATAAATAATTAAATAACTTCCAAAATTTGGCTAATTTGGTCTCTGAATTAACCTGATGCTGGGATGGATCCTAATTATAACTTCGCTTCTGAGGTTTAATGGGCTAGCGGTAATGGAAAAAGACCGACCAACAATTCCTTTCAGATTAATATCCGAAATATGGCTGATTCTGTCACTTTTCTAACTTGTCGGAAATCTGAGAATCAGAATGCTAATCCCAAGGAAGAACCGAGTTATCTATGAGTGCCTCTTTGAAGAGGGTGCCGTTGTCAAGAAGGACCCATTTGCAGCCAAGCATGCAGACATTGAAGTGCCAAACCATGTGTGCAATGTTCCTGTGCTTGGCTTCCCTTGCATGTCCATGCACGCACAGGCGGAATCATCTTTAGCCGCCTCTTACGACATGCCCGGTAGGTTACAGTGTAACTATTCTTTGCTTCTCCTTAGGGTCTAGTAACACACAAGACCCCTAATGTATATTGCGCTAATATGTATACATAATGTTACGTAATGAATACGTATTGTTGCATTATATATGTACATATCTTGACGTAACTTTTGCTATGTAATAGCAACATACAGTTGCAAAGTGCATATGCTATTATGTAATACATAAATGCTGTTAGATATTGTCTATACATTGTTACACATTGTCTATATACTGTTACATATTGTCTATATACTGTTAGGTAATAGCTATATACTGTTACATATTGTCTATATACGGTTAGATAATAGCTGTTACATATTGTCTATATACTGTTACATAATAGATATATACTGTTACATATTGTCTGTATATATATATATAGTTATATATTCTCTATATATAGTTACAAAATGCTTATATAATGTTACATAATAGGATGGACGTTCACGTTTCTTTACACATCCCTGAACTACTGACAAAGACACGGTGAAACTATAACACATTTGATGAAAACAACACAGCAAAACAGAACCGTTAGTAAATGTTTATCTTGTGTACTTGTATAGTCGTTAGTGGAACTAAGGAGACAATAGATAAATCACCAAGGGAAGCAAGCAGTTGTACAAGCAAGATAAGATTATTAAAAACAAAAACAAGGGAAGCAAGCAGTTGTACAAGCAAGATAAGATTATTAAAATCAAAAACAAGGGAAGCAAGCAGTTGCAAGGAGAGTACTCGTTATAAAATTGGGCAGTGGCTTCTATATTCAACACAGCTTTGGGAGATAAGATATGGGCCGTATTCTAAGCTCTGATAGCCTCTACATATTCGCTAGCTTTACAGAATGTTGGATAATTTACTAATTATATAGAAATATATTTCTACCAATGACAAGCGTGGATCCTGTCCGTGGAGCAAACTCATTCCTTATTGAATGAAACGCTTTGAGAAATTATGGCAGAATTACCATATGAGAGAAAGAAAGAGAAGAAAAAGTGTAATAAAAGGGACAGTAAAAAAAAATATGTCATATATACATTGTGGAGGTTGAGTGGAAGTGTATACGTGCAATGTATATGTACTTGCACCTTGCAATGAATGTGATCTAAGTGTATGAATTTTTTTTTTTTTTCGCACAAGTATCAAGCAAACATAAGGCAATGACATGTAATGCTCACGAACAGAAAAACACGTACAATACACTGTTTTGATTGTAATCAGTTATATATATATATTAGGGCTGCGACCGATTAATTTAAATTTAATAGTTAACTTTTGAAAAATTAACGATTAATTAATAGTTAATTTCGATTAAAGCAAAACATTTATAGTAACACAACTCTATTATAGTCGTATTTGTCAAAAATCGAAATAACACTGGATTGCCTTGTTCATGTGTCATCTAATCATCAACTATGCAAACAGATGTGTATGTTCACAGTATTTGGTTCAAGTGACTAGCGCGTCTTATTAACAATATAACCAGCAGAGCTGAACAATCGTTCACATGGAACTGAGGTAGCTGGTATGCACAGAATGGTCTTGGCAAGGAATGCCAATTTTGGATATCGATGTTCATTAAGTTTCCACCATTGTAGAGGTCAACCGATACAGCAACTTTCTTCTCCATTTCAGACTCCATTAGCTTAATACGCTTTTCATTTGGTTCACATATAGTTTCATTGTCAATGTCAGTATCATTCGTTGCAGCAGTCTCCATCTGCTCATCATGAACATTAACTGCTATTTGTTGCTCAATATGTGACCAAGTTCGTTCTTTTGAGACTTTTGACAAACACTTCAGGTATTTGTAGCGAGGATCAAGTGCTGTTGCAATCTGTACTATTTTAATCCTTGTCATATTAGCTACACGTTCACTGAAGTCATTACAAAATGTTGCCTTAAATTTAGCTATGTAGCCTGGATTATCATCGTGTATAGTCATATGCTTTGTCAACGATGACAGCAGTGGCAATACACAGCTACATGAAACATAATCTTGACCACCAAGCAGGACCGTGCTCTGACAGAATAAGTCCAAAACTTTGACATATTTCGAAATCTTCTCCCAATCTGAATCTGACAGTTTTGGACCTTTGTATTGCATCTTTTTATCTGACATGTAGACAGTTAATATTTCTCTGGCCGGTAGAAGATTCTGTAGCATAATTTAAAAAAAACTGTTCCATCTTTTTGGTACATCTTGATGCAGCTTACACAATGGTGACTCAGTACAATTTTGCAACTCAGTTGTGTTTGCAGCACTATGTTTAAAATGTCCGACAATTTTTCGACAGCCGGTTCATTTATATAAGTGATGGGAGAAAAGTTTTCGATTGGTCTTTAAAATAAAATTAATCATTAAAAAATTAACGATTAATCGATTAATTAGTCATTAACTTCCGCGCGCGCGCACGCACGCACGCACACACACACACACACCACCACCACCACCACCACTATAGGTGCTTGTTTAAAATCAAAAACGGGAAAGAAATGGAAGACAGATGCTATAATTAATAAGTGGAATGAGTATATAAGAGAATCATATGATAGTGAAAGGGAAGAATTAACAGAAGAATGTAACTTAGAAGATCCACCTATTCTAAATGAAGAAGAAGCTGACGCTGTCAAACATATTTAGAAAGGAAAACAATTTGTGCCACAATAGAAGAATTAGAAGTACTGGGAAAAATTTGGAGTAGATTTATTAACCAAAATGTTTAATGATATTTACAGCAGTGAATATTTACCTAGTGATATGCTGAAATTTGTATTTATAGCTAGACCAAAAAGACCAGGAGCAATTGATTGCGGAGACTTTCGTAAAATTAACCTCATAAACCATGTCCCTAAGCTTCTACTCAGAATTATGAGAACAAGAATGAAAATAAAAATAGAATTTGATGAAGAACAGTTTGGATTTGTGAAAGGGAAGGAAACAAACAATGCAATGTATATATTACGAAAACTAATAGAAAGTTCAATAGGGACACAGAAAGGCATATTTGTGTTTCACATATTATACGAAGGCATTTGATAAAGTAAAACATTGTGAACTAATTAAAATGTTGGAAGATAACATTGATGGGACAGATCTCAGAAAATTTAAAAAACAAATATTTACTGGAAGAAAGTAGTAGCAATTAAAATGGGAAATAAAGAGGCCAATTATGAACAAATAAATCTAGGAGATCGACAGGGATGTGTTTTGTCACTGAATCTCGTCTCCCTCTACAGCGAAGTAAAAATGAGAGAGATCAATAAGAAGCCGGGAATACTAATCGGAGGTTATAATAAAAACAATATACGCTATGCAGATGACAGTATTGGTGGCGGATAATGCAAAAGATCAACAATTGTTGGACACTGTAGTAACGGAGAGTGTGCAAATAAAGAACTCTCCTGGAATGAAAAGAAACAGTGACAATGGCGATATCAAAGAAAGGGGTGACACCAAAATATGAAACGAAAATAAAAGCGAAAATGCTTAACCAAGTGGATAATTTTAAATACCCAGGGGTATTTATACCGGCTCCCTGGTCTAGGAGTTACGACTTTCTCCGTAATCCTGTATACTCTCGTGAGTAACGTGATGTTGCATGGGAATCGGTAGCGGTTCTCTCCGCGTCGGTAACTTACGTGGTATGTGAGTCGGTCGCTCAGAAAGCAATGGCAAACTACTGAGCGTAATCTTGCCAAGAAATCAATAATCGGCTTAAAGATGCTGATGTTGACAGCAATGTCCTGTAAAGAATATGTGAAAAAGGGGGTATTTATAACATCAGACGGAAGGTGCACAACAAAGATTAAGAACAGAATAGGGCAAGCAAAAGCTGCATTTCAGAAAATTAAATGCATCTTATGCAATAAGTATACCACTGGCTAAGAAAGTGTCCTGAAGTGCTACGAGCGCATATTGAACCTGTTTTGCTGTATGGCAGTGAATCTTGGAATGTAAATGAACACATTATGAAGACCTTGGAAGTAACAGAGATGTGGTTCCTAAGATGAATGTTGCGAATTCCATGGACTGCCAGACGATTGCCTGAAAGACGCTAATGAAACTAGAACATTATATACAACAATAAGAAAGAGACAAACAGCTTTCTTTAGCCATGTGATGAGAAGAGAGGCACTGGAGAACATCGTGAAGATTGGAAAGATCGAGGGAAATGAGGCAGAGACCGATCAAGAGAAATGATGCTGGATGGATTAAGACGGTGGCAAGGAGGAATATCAGCAGCAGAGTTGATCTAGAACACCAACGACCGAGATATGTGGAGAGACATGAACGCCCACGCCAGCTTGTATTGCACTTGATGATGATGACCGCTATTATTTATTTATAGGGCAATGAACTCGGATGAGCAATGGACCGGGCATGTATAGCTAGTGCTCTCTCATGGGTATGGCGATTAAGTGAGTCAGGTAATGGCAATCTGCAACCTTGACCGACTGCAAGAACGAGTCAAATGGGGTAAAGCCAGACAAGAGCGCTATGCAGAGTGCCAGATAAGAACAGTGAACCAACACAGAAAGTAATATCAGCTGCTACACTCTGAGGGATATATTGCGGATGGGATCTGAGCACTTGTGACTGAATGTTTCCATTTGCAGTCAGGATGGACTGTCGACTAACTAGAGACAAATGCAGTTCAGACATTGATAGAATGAAACCCAACCAGCTGCCTGTGTGTACCTAAAGCTCAAGAAGTCCAAGATAGAGAGCTAGAGGACGACCGAACGTCACATGGTTAGATACTATCAAGGTTGTACTACACTAACTCGAAGTGAAGGCGACAGGTTAGGCTCATGATCTAAGACTAACTCCTTCCCTACGGCAAATGTGGACCAAGGCTCTTGCTGCTTACGCGGATGGACAGATGGATGGACAGATGGATCGATATATCGGCGGGCACAGAGAAACTTGGGAGGGACAAAAAGACGGGAACCTCCATACACATAGGCAGACATAAAGAGACACAGAAACAGCACAGACACACATGGAGCAAAAGAGATAGATACACAGAGGCAGAGACAGTCACACCGACATTAGGTAAAAATAAACCGAGACACAGACATGCAGAGACATATAGAAACAGACAAAGAAAGAAACAGCTAGGCAAACAGGTGAAGACAGAACCAGACAAAGGCGAGACAAGACACAGAGGTAGAGAAACAGCGTGAGACAGAGGCAGACATACACAGACAGAGACATACAGACACAGACAGACACACAAAGACTAAAAAATAGAGATATACAAAGAGACAGAGCTAGAGACAGACAAACACAGGGACAGACATAGTCAAAGGCAATAGTAGTTGACAGAGACAGACTCAAGACAGAGCTAAACAGAGGCACAAACCGATAGACAGACACGGGCAGATATACAGACAGAGGTCGACAGACCAGGAATTTCACTAGCCATGATCTTGGAGAACGTGATGCGGCCTATCCACAGACTGCGTACCCAGTCTGGTTAACCTTCCAAGTCTCGCCATTACTCTCCGCGATGCTCAAGTGCCGTTACTGGGCATATTGCGGGTTTCTGCGCATGAAGAGTGGTAGTAGTGCTTTATAAGTGTCTAGAATTGATATTCTGTACAGTGTTGGGAGGAAAATTACACCCTCTTCACTCCGATAGACGCAAGATCTGTTCATTTATCAGGCATCTGACTCAACGCAGTGCAATTAAGAGTTAGTACTCGGCAATTGACGGAAAAGTTACTGGTCAGTAAGATTTCCATCTTGCAAAAGGCAACCTTTGCCATAGTGGTTCTTGTTCTTATCTCTTCAGGGCACACCATGTCAGATGTTATGACTATTCCGAGATAGTTGTATTGTTTAACTTTCTTCAAAATTGTCCCATTTATGTGGATGTTGCACTGTCGTATTTCTTTCTGGAGACGGCCCTAATATGTTTCCTTATAATTTAATTCTGACCCCGTTTGCTACAACTACATCTACTAAATGCTGCAGACCCTGGTGTTACATATCTTGATACGTCAATTCACAGAATCATCATAATACAGTCAGTTCTAAATCGTGACATGCATACAAGATAATCTGCCCATGCAAAACAAACAAACACTGGTCTTCGTGTATAAATTACCTTAACTTTGAACCAACCCCTGTTCATGATAATATCATTCACGTGCATATTGGGTCAAGGACAAAACAGTCTTACGAAAGTAATGAAAACCGTTCTTATAGGTTAGACATCCTTCCATAGGTGTCATTCTTGGGGCATCCCTTCCCGGTTTACGTTGAGAGAAATTTCAGAACGAAGAAACTTCCCTTCGCCATTCACTGGCTGATAGTAGACATACAAACCGTCTCAGCGACTATGTATTGATTACAGATGTACAAATGTTCTTACTGCTTCATTTTCTTCTTTCGTTCGCTTGAAATATATTGTCTATATCTGCAATGTTGTCTCTTGTATGAATTTCACAGTTACTGCTTCACAGTACTGTCATGATTCCCTTAGATATAAATGTTATCCTTAGATTAATTTGTTAGTTAATTAGCATACCCATTGTGTTGGTTAAATAACAAAGCAAACCGTACTTAGTTTATGATCTACAAGTATTATTACTCTTCTGCGATCATAAGCCAGACGTGGTCAGAGTCCTTCCGGATGGATCGTGCGTATAGTGCGGGAGGACAGGCAGATCATCACGACCTGGAAAGAATGGTGCTGAGTAAGTGACCAGAGGATCTGACCGAAATACAGGACTCCGAGGAAAAACCAGACGGACACATAGCCAAACTGCTACTTGTATCAATAGTATTGGGACTCTTCTCGGGCTGTTGAATATGATGACGGAGTACCTATGGGAATGTCCCGAGTGCTGTGATGTAAGTTTTGACCCAGGAGTATACTTAGACTGTGCACTACAATGAATGTATAAATAAGTGTGGTGGGAGTGGTGTGTGAGTGCGTGTGTGTTTAACTCGAAACGCCTTTTTTTAAAACTTTCTACAACCACTAGCCAGCTAGATACCTTAGGGTTAGGAGTCTCATCTACCTAGACCCGTGGGTAAATAACGTGTGGGTCATAACAGAAGAGGGTGGATATAGTGACGTTAGCCATATTATATATATATATATATATATATATATATATATATATATATATATATATATATATATATATATATATATATATATATATATAGTGTGCGTGTGCGTGTGTGTGTGTGTGTGTGTGTGTGTGTGTGTGTGTGTGTGTGTGTGTGTGTGTGTGTGTGTGTGTGAAAAGACAAAAAGATATACGAGGAAGGGTTAAACACGCGCCGTCAAGTAATATAAGCAACACCAACTAAAATAAATGAAAGGATTTGAAAATCATGATCGCTGATGTCTGCTCCAGATCATTCCAGACCATGCACAGGATGAAGAAGAGCACAAATCAAAGCTTTTAAAACCAGCGTTTCCGGAAGACAGGGACGGGGTAAAAAGCACGTCGTCCACCTGTATGTAGCTTTTTGCCTGTAACTGCCCCGCATGTTTGGGATATGATGCCACGCTCATGCATGTTTGAGGAAACCGCTGTGTGTGACCTCATTATCCTTACCTCCTGGCATCTATTAAAGTAACCATTGTTTTAGACTCGGGCGCGGAACCATGCAGTCATGATATATTTCAGTTCTCATGGAGAAAATGAACCAACAATAACCAGGTCAACATGTGTGTGTTCTAGTCGCTATTGTTAGTTGCATATCCTTCACATGACGTAGCAATCAACCCCAGCATTTTTGGTTGTTCGTGATTTCAAGGCAAGTTTACGTTCAGTAGTTTGCCATTGCTTTCAGTCACTATTAACCTTACATAAATTGGTTGGCTGACTGGTTGGTTGATCAGCTGGTTGATTGACTTGGTTGGTTGATGGAGTTTGGATGTTGACATGTTAGTTTGATGAATGGTTACTTGGTTGGTAGGTTGGTTGGTTGCTTGGTTGGTTGGTTGGTTGCTTGGTTGGTTGGTTGGTTGGTTGGTTGGTTGGTTGGTTGGTTGACAGAATCCTCTAGAAGACAATTTGTAACAACTCCGATGCACTGATGTTTAGGCTGCCTGTGTCACGACAAGATCTTGCATTTATCCAAGTGAGGTTGGTGTAGAGACTTCTTCCGACCCTGCATCAAACCGGTCTCCAAGGGAACGGTTATGTGCAGCACTCCTTCCGTTCTCCAAGCCCAGACATACCTGGTGTTCAAGACCGGATGTAACCCAGTGATGATTCAGCTCAGCACATACAGACAGGCTGGGATTAAGCCTAGGTCGATCATGTTTCTTCAACAGGTTCTGGGCATTTTATTGTCTAACTCCAACCAAGTCTCCCTGGTAAGGTCATGCATATATAAAATGTGTCAACAGCTAGAAGAATCTAATTTACTAGTCGGCTATGCTTCGAAGTACATTTGTTCTTTTAACAAGGAGTCGTCAGTTTGAGAAAGACTTTCACTGGCTACAGCTTTCAACTTAAGTTGTCTAGTGTGTCTACTTCTTTCCTGTACCAAGTTCCTGTCAATACATATTAATTTATTACTCATTCTATGTTATGTAATTCACTGCTAATTCACATTTTAATACGCACGAATTATGCCAGAATTTCAACAACAACAAAATAACTAGTCAAGACCGCTGATTATATTCTAAACACAAAAATTCAACTCGGAGTATTGATCATAAATAGCAAATAGTAGTCCAGAATCACCACGAGATGAGTCTGAATATCAACTTACAACTAAGTTTTGGTGATATTTACTGCCGGCCGCACCCGCTTACGCACGTGTGGAAGACAAGATTAATGAGAGCAATGTGGCCCACGTAAATAGGCTCACGCGGAAGAAATGTGTACAAGCACACAACAACAGCATCTGCTAGCTGATGTCACTGGCCTAACACTGCAGTTTGGCTTGTGTATTCTTTGGGTGGGAAAGTGGACGAGTCTCTGGCTGACAATCTATATAGGAATTTGTGGACGCTGGAATGCAAATGGCTGCAACAGGAATGTTCGTTAAAAGATTAAATGATTAACTATCTGTGACTGTACTATGATGTCATTGTGTCGTTATAGATTTATTCTTCAGCACATCCATCCGTCCCTCCTCCGGCCATCTAACAACATCCATATGTCAGTCTATCAATCCATCGGTCTGTCCATCCATTCATTCATCCATTCCAAACCCAACTATTCGTGTTAAACCTATGTATTCATTCACCTATCCAGCTTTCCCATCCATCCATCCATTCATCCACTAACCCCCCCCCCTCCCCCATCCATTCATCCATCTATCAAATCAAGCCCAAGCAAATCAATACATACGTATATGGTATTTATCGCTGAAAATGAAAGCAATTACAAGAAATTGTTGATACAACTTCAACAGAAGTCAAAACAAAGATCTTAGATTGAATAACAGAAAAATAGTAATTAGAAAGAAAATGTCATTAAAGCATATGGAAGTAGTCTGTAAGAAGTCAATGTATCTAAGTATGTGGATACTTTAATAGCAGATGAAGTTAATGAAATTAAATGAAGAATAGCCCTAGAAAAAAGCGGCATTTCACAAGAAGAATATTCTGAAATATGTTTGTCCGTCGAGGTACCAAAGCTTGTAAGAGCTATATAGACCCAAGCATTGTCTATTGAAGTGAATCATGGATATTTATCAGACTAGTGATGAACTATGTGGAAGGTGCAGAGATGTTATTGTATGGAATAATATGAAAACACCATGGAGGGATTAAAGGTGCAATAAAGAGATCTTAAAAGAAGTTAACTCACACAAAAGAACTGGTTACTCGCATCATTAGAAGAGAGTCCACATTCTGTGAACATGTCATGTGAATGGGAAAGCTGGAGTGTAGAGACAACGGACATGTTTGAAGGGGATAGATGCAGGACAGTTTGGCATCATGACACAGAGGAGCATCACAATAATTCCTTTCAAGTTACCCATAAAGTTTTGCACATATAAGACAAATAATGACCAGGCTGTGGACTCTTATGTTCATCGAATCAATATAATGTTGATCGTTTATTAACTTTCTAACTTGAGGTCCATCAAAAATCCCAACTTTAAGTTTGTCTATTTTCATTTCTGAAACTTTCTGCATTAAGTAATTAAAGTAGATACCATCTTTGTTCAGTGCTTTAAATTACTTCATCAAGCCAAGCTTTATATGTAATTGTGACAGTAGAACTATATCGATCAATGAGAGGTTTTTGGACTTTTTTTTTTTTTCTCCAACTTTAAATTCATCCCTCAACAGCCACTTTTTCTTTGTCCAATGCGTATCTTTTGCCCTGCTATCCAACAAACATAAAACATGGATATTTGGTGTATCCCCTTTGCTGACCAAGCAAGAAGTTCATCATTTTAAGATCTAGACAAATCATCCCGTTAATTTTTCCAGAACTGTGCTTAGTGTAGCTGACGCCTCCGTTGTAGTAGAATGAGCAATTAGAATTGAGCATATTTGTTACCATTGTGTAAGAAAACACCTTTCAAACTTCTATTAGAGCTGTCAATGAAATGTCGCCACTCATCTGGTGTATAACTTACACCTATTTCGTCCACAAGACCTCCTACATTAGCACAAAACACAAGGTTGTTTTCTTTACAAAGGAATTGAAGAAATCTTACTCTCTGCTGCGATAATATGTAACCTTTGTTTCAGCCCTCAGTAATTTTGTTTTCCCCTTCCTTTCATGAAGTCAAACAGTTCTGAAGATTGCTTGGAGAGATATCAATCAATCAATCATGTGCCATGCCGGAAAGCGTGGGCGGTCATGACTCGCCATTTCACTCGATCACCAGTGTCGTGGATCAGCTCAGTGTTCCTGTCTCGTCCATGCCATGTGGCCAAGCCATCCAGGTATTTTCCTCTCGGTTTTCCTCTTGGTCTGTTCCCCTCGATCTTGCCAGATATAGATCTCGGATTAGATCATTCAGTTGAAATGTTGAGTAGCTGGAAAATCATCTTGGAAATCACTCTTTGTCGTCGCTCCACTTGCCACTGCAGTCTCATCTTCTAGCAAGGAATCCGAAATCTGACAAAGTTGGAATTGGTATGTCATCTCCGTGTGGAACGGGTCATCTAGCAGAATCTAAATCTGGATATTCCCCTTTTCCCCCTCAATTCCATCAATATTCACAAACACGGAAATAATATAATAGTGGTTCTTGGACTCTCTCCAACCCATTGGAATTCCCAAATGTAAACGTTCTTTTCCCTCAAGTCCACTGTCGCAGGGTTTCAACACATGTTTTGCAAACAATATGAGGAGCTCAAGACTTGTCCTGGTCACTTAGTTTTACTTCAAAGTAAGCAAAGTATGCCTTTTTCACAAAAACAGTAATATGCTTTCTTTGAGCTTTCAAATTATATGCTCCACAAATATAACAACATACATCCGGTGAAAGAAAACATGCTTTTCTTGAAGATGATGTCATTCTGTGTTAGAGATGTAATTGATTGATTGATTGATTGATTGATCAATCAATCAATGTCTGTATCTTTAAAAAAATAAATAAAAAAACTAGAACTGCCATAGATATAAATGTGATATTTGTGATTTAGCAGGCCTCATTTATGCAAAATCAGGTTAAATATCTTAGGCACCCAAAATAAAAAGTTCTTTGTTGGGCTGTTATAATATTGCCGCATTACAGCTTAATGTATCTCTACATGTCCTGAGAAGGGGAAAGTTGAGTGGAGTATGTTGTCACAAGGGGAAAGTTGGACGGGAAGAGGGGCGGGGGAAGGCGAAGAGAGGAGATGTTAGATAGTTTGACATGGCATGGAGGAACATAGTATCAGAAATGACTGACTGCACACTAGACACGGACAGGCATAATCAACGCCACACGGCATGGACTATGACAATATCTACTTCATACGATCATGGAATATACGTCCCTTAATGGAGTATACTACGGAGGCTGTGACGAAGAGGTAGAGAACGTGATTTGCAATCCTGCATGCCGGGTTCAAAATCAGCTAACTACAGGTCATTTGGAAGCATCAACGATGTGTTGATGTTTAACAATAGTATGAGCGTCGGCCGTACAGAAAGTAATAGCAAACTGTACGTAAACTTGCCTAGTAAACCACGAACAGCCAATAAATGCTGTGGTTGATTGTGACATCATGTAAGGGATATGCCACTAACTTTCATGGAATATACACTAAAAATGCCGGAGTGTGAATTCAGTATCAGAAATTTACCGATGAAACAAATGAGCCTGTCAGAAACAACTGTCACGCGTGTAGGTCGTTCACAAATCACCAACAAAAACCGTAGGTTACCAATATCAACGGTTGCTAACTATGCTTGTACAGCCGCCATGGTGACCAATTCTACACACGTTCCGTCCATAGATGACGTATGTGCTCCGTAATTTTAGTGGAGCATAGATATTGAGTGTGTTCTGTACTTTAATTCTACCACAGATGACGTGTTCTGTGCGTTAATCGCATCATAGATGACTTTTATGTGCGTTAACTGAAACATAGATGAATGTTCTGTTGTTTCAATTGCAGCACAGGTGACGTGTGCTCTGTACGTTTATTGTAGTATAAATTGTGTTTTCTGTACTATAATTGTAGCATAGTCGACGTTATGTGTTTGTACTGTACTTTAGCATATATGACGTATGTGTTTGTACTGTACTGTAGTATATATACCGTATGCGTTTGTACTGTACTGTAGCATATATGCTGTATGTGTCTGTACTGTACTGTAGCATATACGACGTATGTGTTTGTACTGTACAGTAGTATATATAGCATATGTGTTTGTACTGGACTGTAATATATATATATAGCATATGTGTTTGTACTGCACAGTAGTGTATATGCTGAATGTGTTTGTACTGGACTGTAATATATATATATATATATATATATATATATATATATATAGCATATGTGTTTGTACTGTACTGTAGCATATATGCTGTATGTGTCTGTACTGTACAGTAGTATATATAGCATATGTGTTTGTACTGGACTGTAATATATATATATATATATATATATATATATATATAGCATATGTGTTTGTACTGTACAGTAGTATATATAGCATATGTGTTTGTACTGGACTGTAATATATATAGCATATGTGTTTGTACTGGACTGTAATATATATATATATATATAGCATATGTGTTTGTACTGGACTGTAATATATATATATAGCATATGTGTTTGTACTGGACTGTAGCATATATGCTGTATGTGTCTGTACTGTACAGTAGTATATATAGCATATGTGTTTGTACTGGACTGTAATATATATATATAGCATATGTGTTTGTACTGCACAGTAGTATATATGCTGTATGTGTTTGTACTGCACAGTAGTATATATAGCATATGTGTTTGTATTGGACTGTAATATATATATATATATATATATATATATATATATATATATATATATATATATATATATATATATATATATATATATATAGCATATGTGTTTGTACTGTACGGTAGTATATATAGCATATGTATAGCTTTTCGGTCAGTCCTGCCGGCGTCGCTTGAAAGCTCGTCGGTAGGCGTCCAGTGGTTTTGCATGTATAACCTTGTACCGGGAGGGCGCGCTTTAGCGATGCTACTCTTGGCCTGCGTGTGCGTGAATAGTCCGTTCGATAGATATCCGATTGATCCTGCCAGTAGTCATATGCATTGTGAACTGATGAGGCTCAGCCGAAGATTTGTTCGCAACTTAGACGAGCAACATCTTCTGTAGGCAGAATCTCGTTGGCCGCATGTGTGTGTGGTCTGTTCTGGCGGTCAGTCTGTCTATCCGACTGATATCTGGTTGATCCTATCAGTAGTCATACGCTCGTCACTACGCTTGTCTCAAAACTGAAAACAAAAGGAATTGATGGAAGGGCCGTTTGCACGAGACTCTAGGTTACCAGTTGTTTGTGAGAGTCACTATATACAGGGATAACTGGCCTGTGGCAGCCCAACGTCCACTGCATCTGTGTCCGTCTCCAGTCGTCTTGCCATGCTCGCCACTGGAACCAGATGGACGCAGACGAGAGAGAGTGAGGTCGACGGAGTTGCGCAACCACTTCCTCACTATAATCCAAACTAAAGCGCAAGTCATTCGTTCTTCATCAAATCAAAAGATGCAATGAATGAATGGTCCTCATCATTCGCAATGGACGAACATCCATAGCATATGTGTTTGTACTGGACTGTAGTATATATAGCATATGTGTTTGTACTGTACTATAGTATTTATAGCATATGTGTCTGTATTTACTGTAGTATATATAGCATATGTGTTTGTACTGTACTATACCACATATGACGTATGTGTTTGTACTGTACTGTAGCATATATAGCATATGTGTTTGTACTGTACTATAGTATTTATAGCATATGTGTTTGTACTGTACTGTAGTATATATAGCATATGTGTTTGTACTGTACTATAGTATTTATAGCATATGTGTTTGTACTGAACTGTAGTATATATAGCATATGTGTTTGTACTGTACTATAGTATTTATAGCATATGTGTCTGTACTGTACTGTAGTATATATAGCATATGTGTTTGTACTGTACTATACCACATATGACGTATGTGTTTGTACTGTACTGTAGCATATATGACGTATGTGGTTGCACTGTACCGTAGCATATATGACGTATGTGGTTGTACTATACTGTAGCATATATGACGTATGTGGTTGTACTATACTGTAGCATATATGACGTATGCGTTTGTACTATACTGTAGCATATATGACGTATGCATTTGTACTATACTGTAGCATATATGACGTATGTGGTTGTACTGTCCTGTAGCATATATGACGTATGTATTCTGTACTTAAATGTAGCAGAGTGCCTTTACTCCTCCCACAAACTACTGTCCCGCTACCTATCACAGCCCATAACGGCACATGATGAAGATGATAGTGCATAACAATACATAGATTAAATAATATTAGCCTGTAATACAACACCAGCATCATCCTAATCATCATGTCTGTCTACATATGTCGACTGTTTGTATTCTGATTCAGTTCTACTGATATTCCTCCGTGTTTTCTTCAAACATCAAACACTTCTCTCGGTCTGACTCTGCCTCTTCGACTGCTGATCTCTCCAGTCGTCACCATTGTTCTCCAACGCCTCTGCTAATTATATGATCACACAATATTGTTCTTATAGTTGTGTATAGTCTTTCATTAGTCTGTTCCTACAAGTTAACTGCTTATCCTTTACAGGACGTCGCAGTCAATCCAAGCATTTTGTTTTGGCTCTCTGATTTCTTGGCAAGTTTACCTTCAATAGTTTGTCATTTCTTTCTAAACGACCGTCACGCACACCAATTTTATAAACATCAACGCAAGGTGGTCTGCTGGCCAAATCACCCGCAGCTGTGTTTCGAACGCGAGATTACGAATTGCGTATGTAGAGCTTTCGCCACAGAGTAAACCGTGCATTTTCCCTGTGGCAACATGCGAATGTGAGTCATGGACCTTTTCGAAATCACCACACACACAAATGTTGGGGCCCTTGAACTTAAATGTTACAGAAACATTTTCTTTTTATACAACCGTGAATTAAGAAGAAGAAAATGACTGAACTTCGAAGAAAATAGACCCATACCAAGTATCGAAAACAAATACTTAGGCCGTATTAAACAATTTAGGGGTTTAAAAATAACAGTAATAGAAGGCTGGAGAAGAGGCGGGAGTCGACCACCACAAACTTGAACGCGTGAACAGACACATTCACTGGTCGTTGGAACCTTGCCGTCTTGACAGACGATAGTTTGGTACATTGTGCTTCAAAAATGAATAATAACTACAGCCCATGGCGGTGGCGAATGTGACTGATAAGGTCAATTCGCGCTGTAAATGTTCGTCCACAATAGATGTATGTGAACACATGGTCATTTTCACTATCATGACCATCTTACGTCTCACACGCTCGGTGTGTGACTTATCTGCAATAATTGTCTCCTTTATCTTTATTCCATTTTTGATATTTGCCCTCCGTGCAACACGGTCAGCGGCGACTTGCTCCCAATGTGCATTGTCAATGCCTGTATCAATCATGTCCCGCTTACACACATCTTTGTATCGTAGTACAGGCCGACTCTGAGATCTCTTACCCACCTGTAAATCACCAAAAACGATGTCCTTTGGTATTCTACCATCATCCATCCTCCTAACGTGTCCTATCCATCTAAGTCTACGAAGACTGAGCATGGAATATACAGTCACACAACTTGACCTATCCAATACTTGAGTATTTGTGATTTTGTCTTGCCACTTAATACCAAGAATTCTTCGCAGACACCGCATATGAAAGCTGTTTAAACGTTTCTCTTGGTGTAAGTTGTCCAGGTTTCACTGCCATAAAGAAGAGTACTACGTAGACAAGGACTTTTGTTTTGGCAGTAAGCTTCCTGTTCTCCCAGACTCTTTTTGTTAACCTATTCATTGTTGTTGTTGCATTACTGATGTTGATTTCCAGATCTAGGGATAATTTGCTATGTACCTCTGATCCTAGATATGTAAAATTGTCTACTATCTATAGCTCGGCGTCGTCAATAAAGATTGATAGTACCCGTGTGCACCTTGTAACATATTATGTGTCTTCTTTTTGCTAATTGTTAAACCAAATTCAGAACAAGCATTGGAGAATGCAGATAGTAGACGTTGTAATTTTTCCTCAGAGTGAGTTGTAATTGCAGCATCATCTGCAAAAAGCAACTCTCTGATCAGTACCCTCCTAATTTTCGTCTTGGCCTTCAATCTCTGAACATTGTAGAGGACCGCCATCTGAGCGTGAGTGAATGTATATACCACCATCCTAATCAAGAGAGGCATATTTCAGTAGAAGTGAAAAATATTCCAAAGAGGGTGGGAGCTAGTACACAACCTTGCTTAACTCTACTCTAGATTTCAAACTCTTCTGAAGTTGCACCATCAGACTTGATTATACCCTTCATGTCTGTGTGGAACGATTCCACAATGGACAGAAGAGTTGGTGGCAGCCAATCTTCTTTACTGCCTTGAACAGACTCTCACGACTGACCACATCAAATGCCTTTGTGAGATCGATTAAGGCAATAAACAGTGGATGATTCTGTTCACGGCATTTTTCTTGCATTTGTCGCAATGAGAATATCATATCAGTGGTAGACCAGTTCTGTCGGAAACGACACCGTGATTCGGGGTAGACTTGATCTCCCAGGACTTAAAGTCTGCGCAGAACAATTTTAGCAAATACTTTCCCAACAATACACAGAAGTGAGATATCTCCATAGTTGTTACAGTCGCTCCGATCGCCCTTGTTCTTGTACAGTGTTATGATGCTTGAATCTTTGAAATCCTGTGGGACTTGTCCTTCTCACCAGCATAGCTCTTTTAGCTATTGGATCTGTAGAGTGAGTGTGTCTTGCCCACTCCTGATAACCTCTATTGGAATCCGATCCTTACCTGGGGCCTTGCCAGATGCAAGTTCATTTATAGCACGCTTAACTTCTGTTATGGTGGGAAGTGTGTCCAGGTGATCAAGAGTTAGTACAGCCTCTGTGGCGTTGAGGGCATCATCCGCTAGTTTGATCTCATTTGAGTGAAGCTCCAAATAGTGTTCTACCTATCAATCCATCTGCTGTTTCTTATCAGTGATGATTTCTCCAGTCAAGGTTTTCAATGGTGACTTCTTTTGATCATTGGACAACAGGCTTTCTTTATCGCTTCATACATGCTTCTGATGTTTCCCTTATTACTTGCATTTAGAATAGACTCACATAACTTGATCCAATAGTCAGTTGCACACTGCCCCGCAGACTTTTGCACATCCTTCCTAGCTTGCTTCAGCTCACTGAGTGTGTTAGGCGTTGTTCTTTCCTTGTTTCTTACGAGAGCTATCTTCTTTTTATCAATCAAGAACTGCAGTGTCCGGCTGTTTGCCGCAGACCAGTCCTGCCTCTTATGATCAAGTGTCGTAAACCCCTACCGCTGTTTTATAAAGAGTTTCCTTAAACTTACCCCACTTTTCACGTGCTGTACAATTTTCTGGTGTATCAGTGAAAGCGTCTTTAAGTTGCTGTTGGAACTCAAAGCACTTATCATGATCGTGGTTGTTAATGATATTAATCTTGGGGCTAGATTTGTGTTTAGCTGTGTAGATTCTCTTTGGTCTCAGTCTAACCCTTGTAACAACCAAAGAATGATCCGTATCACAGTCAGCACTGTGGTAACTTCGAGTTAATGATGTTTGGTTCGGATGTTGTCTCCGTGTGATGATGAAGTTCAGCTGATGCCAATGGCCGGATCTTGGATGTTTCCATGTGACCTTATGCAGCTCGTTTGCTTTTAAAAAAGGAGTTTGTAATACATAGGTCATTTCTAGTGCAATGCTCCAGCAGCGTTTGCCCATTTTCATTCATGCGACAGATGTTGTATTTTCCAAGGCACACTGGCCATGAACTCGAGCCCTTGCCAACACGAGCATTAAAATCATCGAGCATATGAATGTAGTCGGATTTTGGAACTGCCTTGATCACATAATCTAACTCCTCATAGAGCGAATCCTTCACAGCATCAGGGGAAGTGAGTGTCGGTGCATATGCAGTGATAACGATGGCAAACCCACAAGAGGTTGCCACGCACAGGGATAATAATCTTTCGTTACCTCCTGCTGGAATTTCAATTATTCACATTATAAAATTTGTCACTGCAATTTGCCTTTTTTTTCTGCCTGCTCTATACTCTTCAAGAAAAAGGTGTAATTGTTTTCCCTGAGTGACCCTTTCTCGGCGAGGCGAGACTCCTGCAGACCAGCAATATCAATGTTAAGACAATTGGGTTCGGCATCAATCACAGCCGGTTTTCTCACATCGTCAGTATTCGTCAGGCAGTGGAAAATAAGGGACACACGGTTCTTACGTTCCAGGTTGCAAGCCGTAGCTTGAGGTTTCTATTTTTCTTGTTAGTAATACCTGTTGCATTGGTTTAGCAGCCTGCGATTCAGATTTTGTCCTAGCTCCAAACACCCACTGAAGCAGGCAGGCTGTGGCGGATCAGCACTCAAATGGCCGGGGCCGGCAGCGGTAGCTGATCAGTGACACCTGCAGGTGTCTCCCACCATCAGAGGCAACTCGTGGCGCCCCATGTCTACCCAATTGACAAGGACCCGTAACTGCTACCTCTCACTTTTATTCCGAGACAGGTTAAGACCAGGGGTGGAATTATACCTCTCCATAGCATAAAGCCTGGGCTAAAATATAGAGCTAAAATATAGAGACCATGTGTTGCCCATACAGCATGATCCGTCTCTCGGCCTGTCCAGTTCACTCCAGAGGAAAGATAACAGCAATACATCTGGAACAAGACAAGCTGCAGAAGCTGTTGGATCGGATCAGCAAAGCAATGCTCTAACTGTCCGCCTGTCGGAGGTTCCATCCTAGACCAGCTGCCAACCAAGGCTTAGGGCCTGGTCTGCCCTGCCATGACGGTAACTCTTTAGTTTGCATTTCCTCGCACCAGGATAAGGCTTGTACCCTCCCAATTGCGCTCTTCCGCCCGAAGCCGTTGGCACAATAAGGGGTGTCGGATTTGGTAAGCGCCGCCCTCCATTCGGTGCTAACAGAAGGCAGACACACTGAGAGTGAAAATGGGCTGGGGAATTGGCAAAGGACCGACAGCCTTTCCGGTGTCCATGATGGGAGCGATGTTCAGAAAATATCTGCGACATGGTGATCCAGCTGAACCAACAATGAAGTTGTTCATGGTCTTTGTGAGAATTGTGACAAGCAAAGCAACAGGCACATGACACCTTTCAACGCAACGAGGCGTACAGGTATATGGTGGCAGCCCTATTTTTGTAGACCAACTTTACAGACAAAGTACCATGCTAAAAACGTGAATCTTGACAATTACAGATATGTTTAAATTGAATAGACAATAATGGCAACACTTGAAATAAGGACTGTTATAGTCAAACATGACCAATGGCATACTGTATGGGATATAAGAGACAAGCATGACGACCAACGGCATACTGTATGGGATATAAGAGACAAGCATGACAACCAACGGCATACTGTATGGGATATAAGAGACAAACATGACGACCAACGGCATACTGTATGGGATATAAGAGACAAGCATGACGACCAACGGCATACTGTATGGGATATAAGAGACAAGCATGACAACCAACGGCATACTGTATGGGATATAAGAGACAAGCATGACGACCAACGGCATACTGAATGGGATATAAGAGACAAACATGACGACCAACGGCATGAACTGTATGGGATATAAGAGACAAACATGACGACCAACGCCATACTGAATGGGATATAAGAGACAAACATGACGACCAACGGCATGAACTGTATGGGATATAAGAGACAAACATGTCCTTATGTAATATGTAATATGCATCATCCTTCTGGTGACCTGGATTTGATACTGTATGGGATATAAGAGACAAACATGACCAACGGCATACTGTATGGGTTATAAGAGACAAACATGACGACCAACGGCATAATGTATGGGATATAAGAGACAAGCATGACGACCAACGGCATACTGTATGGGATATAAGAGACAAGCATGACCAACGGCATATTGTATGGGATATAAGAGACAAGCATGACGACCAACGGCATGAACTGTATGGGATATAAGAGACAAACATGACCAACGGCATACTGTATGGGATATAAGAGACAAACATGACCAACGGCATACTGTATGGGATATAAGAGACAAACATGACGACCAACGGCATACTGTATGGGATATAAGAGACAAACATGACGACCAACGGCATGAACTGTATGGGATATAAGAGACAAACATGACGACCAACGGCATACAGTATGGAATATGGTAGAGGCCAGAGGCTCAGAAAAAAACACATGACCAATGCAAACGATGTGGATTATTAGAAGACAGGATGTTAAAAGTAGCATTGTTTTGGGCTGTTTGTGATTTCTTTGCAAGTTCACATTCAGTAGTTTGTCATTGCTTTCTGAACAACCTGCACTCATACTATTTTTTAACAACCAACGCAAGGCGGTCTGCGGCCAAATCACCAGTAACTGTTTAGAACGCGGTAATCGGTAATATGAACCCCTTCGCTAGAGACGAACGAAAATGACCAACCGCCACCTCTCTCTCTCTCTCTCTCTCTCTCTCTCTCTCTCTCTCTCTCTCTCTCTCTCTCTCTCTCTCTCTCTCTCTCTCTCTCTCTCTCTCTCTCTCTCTCTCTCTCTCTCTCTCTCTCTCTCTCGTACTTTACAGACATGAATGATTTCTTCCAGGAATTAAAATTAATTAAAATTAAATTCTTGAAAATCAACGCTTGTACCTCCGCCTCCACAGCAGCCGGATTTTCTTGTCTGCATTTTCTATCTAGCTGGATGAAAACTGAAAAGAATGTGCAGAAATCTGTTGGCACTTGCACCCACTCCTCGCCAGATTCTAAGTCCTCAAGTGAACACACCTGTTGAAGAATGTCTTCGGCTTGACCCATCCACGACCATCCTCTTTGTAATCTGCTGCCCTTCACCTTCATAATTTCACTATGCAGTGGATGTTGTGTATTTGCGTTAACTCTGAGGTGCTCTGCAAACTTTTATTCTGTCTTCAGTGGTTGGAATATCAAGAAGGTAGCACATCGCCCTGCATGCTGTATCTCTTGTACATCCAAGAATAATGCGCATAGCTTCATTCTGTATCCTTTCCATCCTTTCTATCTGCTTACGGCTGAGAGTCAGGATTGCCATCGCGTACTCAAAAACAGACATGACCAGCCCCTCGTATAGAAGACATAGATGGCGCTGCTCACAGTTTGCTGCCGCCATCACCCGCATCGCAGCCAAACCCCGCTTGGCCTTTGTTATCACCTGGTCTATGTGCTCATTATAAGCAAGGCTTCGATCAAACCGTATCCCCAGGTAATTCATTGCCTGCGTTCTTTCCACCGTCTCTGAACACAGCTTTACAGTTGGTGTTGGAGTGTTGACAATATGATTATTCAACGATAACCAAGTCACTATTGCCTTTGTTGGGTTGACCATTGCCCCAGCATCAACACACCAAGTACTTATGCGATTGAGTTCGGTTTGTAGTTCCACGGTAACCTGATCTCTGTACGTACCCTGGCGATACACTAACACATCGTCGGCATATGACAATGTCCTACCAGGTCCAGTGATCTACTCACTGGTGATTCTCACTGTGTAGGCGTTATACAGTACCGGAGATAATGGTGACCCATGTGTTAGGCCATGATATATTGTTGTTGGTTCCGAAGTCCAACTGCCACATCTAAATACTACTTTCCGTTGGAAGAGGCCAACTAAGTAGGAATTTACTTATTTTAAGTTCAAGAAGCTGAAGCATTAAAAAATCCAATGGTACTCTGTTGTACGCGTCCTCAAGATTAATCGCTGCAGCAAAGGTTTCAATGCCCGAGTGGAAACCTTCATAGACATCACGGGCAAAAACTGCTGCATTGGTCCAGGTTTCTCTTTTTTGGACGGTACCCAACCAGGGTAGGTGGGAAAAAAAACCTTGCCTCTCTAGATGGATTGATATTTTCCTGGCAATTAACTTCTCCAGCAGCTTGCCTATTGTATTCTGCATGGTTATAACTCGATATCCCTGAATTTTGGTGTGGTCTTTGCCAGGTTTCGTCAAGGGAATCATATAGCTGTGTAACCACTCCTCCTTGATGCTAGCACTCCCTATACTGTTGTACATGTATGCTAGTTTCTCTAGTTCGTTGTCGGTACACCGATTGATGTCGTCGTATCTTATACCATCAGGCCCTGGAGGGCTGTTTTTTGATCGTCGAAGCACAGCCTTGATTTCTTTCACTGTCACTGTGTCCTCATCCGAAGTGTTCTGGGCCATGCACTTGTCTGAGGTGACCTCCTTGGCAAGATTTCGGGTTCCCATGTCTGTCTGGTTGCTCTGCTCTAGATAGCGTTCAAAGAGGGCTTTGCCCTTGTCCTCGTCATTCCTCTGCCAGATGAGGTCAGCACCTTGGAAGTCAGAAATGCTCTTATTCTTGACTACACCACTCATGCTATTATGTAGTCGCCAAAACAATTTCGGTGACTTTTCTATGCTTACTCTTTGCAACTATACATTGTAGTCCGAGACGACATCTCTGACAGTGAGGTCCGAACAGAATAGTTCTGTCATAAAATGCGTCTCTTACAGGGCCTCATAAGGTCATTTCAGGGGCGATGTGTTGTCAATCTTTTACGTTTGAATGTATCGTCGTCTGCTATAGTCTGTCCAGAAATGAATGCCTTCGTTCACAATCAATTATTTTGAACATTGTTGCATCGTAATGAATTTTTCCCTGCCGTCTTATATTTACCCCCACCCAAGGAATATGTCTTTCATAGGTCCAAAAGCAACCTAAATCATGGAAAGCGGTGACATTTCTTTGATGTTGTGGTGACAAACTAGTGATTTCTCGCTAAAAAAACTTGTTTTATAGTAATGCCCCGTTCCACTACGCGAGGCCAATCCCATGTCTCATGTGAAAATTAACTATTCAACGCTAATGTTTCCGTGTGAAGACGTAATACATGTAATAATGTGCACTTCATCTCTGACCCGTAAATTATATACCGCATATAAACAAACTTTGAAATCTGCTGTAAAATCTCCAGAAGGGGGGGGGGGGTGGACATAATGATAAGGTTGTATGCTAAATCTCATCATTTTCCCTCAGTTGATTACTGAGATGTGGAATTTTATATTGGGGCAGACAAACGTAAACAGACTATAGACACTAGACCGATCAACGTTTGAGTGTGTGGCGGACCACTAGACCGATCGATGAATAGAATAAAGGTTTATGGACCCGGAGGGCCCTCACTGTCGTCGGTACTACAAGATATGGATATTCACTCCCAGACACATTTATTGTATGCATCAATCGGTCTAGCAGTCCATGACACACTGAACCGGAAGTGATCGACAACACATTCAATGCTCGTTCTGATACGTATATTTTTTTTTCCCGCGGATATACCGATACAAGAGTGTAGAACATGTTTTCTGACAGTGTTTACAACTTTTGTGCCACAATGTCCACATATAACTGTGAAATATTATTGGTACGTATTTCCATTTTCTCAGTTCTATTCTATATTTTAGATCGTAGTTCGTATGTTTTATTATATCAGCTAATGAGGCCCTGTAAGGGATGCATTTTACACTAAATAATTTAGGGCCGTCGTTCGGAGGAATGCCGATAGATCGATGGATGGGGGTGTAATATGAGTGGTAGATTATATGATGATTATGTAGGTAGGTGGATTGATTGGTGGCAGATAGGTGGATTGATGGCAGGGGGAATGTTGACGTACACACAAAACTTACTTTCTTGCGTGTAGAACCGGCGTGGCTTGTAGTCCGAGACGAAGGGGGCGTTCGACATCTCCGACAGTGAAGTCCGAACAAAACTTTACAATCTGACTGTGTGAGAGCTTGCCAATAATTGCACATCGATGTTTCTTGTTAAGTCTCACTCAGTCTGAAATCCACACACCAAAACCCTGCACTGTTGCTTCTGGGCGAGTTTATCTGCCACGTTACATTCGTGGTACTGCGCACAAGTTAGTCACTTATTGAAAGCAAGTTCAACTCGTGACGTGATCGTACTCCTTGTACTGCCTAATATAGCAACAACAACAAAAAATGTAACCGAAAACTTACAACAAACTAAACTTAAGACAAACCATATCAAACTTAATAAACATAAGCTGGTTATTTGTAGTTATTAAAACAATAGCAACCTAACATTTATTAGAGAAATTTGAAGTTATGCTCCAATGAGGGAAGCTGATCTCTAGACCTCGTTGATTGGGTCTCACGCTGGCCATGACCTTCTGGACCACGTTACACACGGCCATGACATAGGAGATAAAGTTCCACACTGGCCATGATCTTGGGGATCACGTCCCACATTGTATAGGGTTTTACACTGGACACAACCTTTGGGAATCAGGTTTTACACAGGACACAACCTTGAGGAATTCTGTTTAACACTGGACACAACTTTGTAGATCAGGTTTTCATTGGACATGACCTTGGGTATCACACCGTACAGTGGAAAAGATACTGGGGATCACGCCCCACTCTGGCAGAGATCCTGGTGATCATGCCCTAAACTGCTAAAAAATCCTGGGGATCACGCCCCACACTGGCAGAGATCCTGGGTATCACGTCCCACACTGTTCAAGATCCTGGGGATCACGCCCCACACTGGCAGAGATCCTGGGTATCACGTCCCACACTGTTCAAGATCCTGGGGATCACGCCCCACACTGGCAGAGATCCTGGGTATCACGTCCCACACTGTTCAAGATCCTGGGGATCACGCCCCACACTGTTCAAGATCCTTGGGATCACATCCCATACTGGTCAATTATTAATTCCCCTCTTCCCCCCCCCCCCATGCAGATGCGTACACGTCCACCGGGTCGTCTGGCAAGCTACTAGTCACTATGCTACTGCGGCTGGCTCCGTTCACATGCTGCGTGGCGTCGCAATGAGATGGGGTAGCCAGTTTTCTTCCTCGCTGGTTTTCCTTCCCAGACAATCCCCAGAAAATGTTCAAAATTATAGATCCCATTTGATAAGGCTGGATGAAGGTCAGCTTGACCGAATGAATAAGAAATTCGCTTTTAAACGTTCGGTGTGCAAATGCCGAAATAGTGGGTTTAGTGGTTAGTTGAATTAAAATGTTGACTTCTCGTCCCTGACTTGGGGACTTAAATGACAAGCACATCAGAAGGCGGGGTGGGTTCGCCAGATGGCGAAGGACCTAGTAATAAGGAAAGCTAATCTACACGCAAAATCAGTCCAGTGCACTAAAAGAAGCATGTGTATGAGCTACGCTTGGATTCAATGCCAGCGAATGCAACGCAAACAAAAATATATTCATAATAATAAGAGTGGATCGTATTGGTCGGAACAAGAAATGCCGCCACTGTTAGGGACTTGAACCAGGACCACTATCTTGGCAAGCGAACGCATTAACCACTGCACTATTGCTTCTATGTACATAAACGATATAAATTCTTTACACGAGATCTTGCCGGAATATTTAACTGAGTAGCGTTGACAAAGCTAGCAAACACATCCAGTTTGTCACACACAGGTATATAAGAATAAAGCACATCAATGAATAAAATAAGCAAACTTGAACTTCCATTGTTTTATGCTTAATTAAAATATGTATATCCATGGAAGCCGGCACGATGTCTTTCGAGGGTCGCGAACATCACACTTTGGCTACACAGTACTATATGTGAACACATTGAAACAAATATCCTTTCTTTGAAACACGAGGGAAAATAAAAAGAACCGGGTATACTTGGACAACTCACAAAGTTCGTATAGGGCATGAAAAGCTGTTGTTAATTTTTAAATATAAAGTTAATAGTCTCACGGTATTTGAATTCACACTGAGTTCTTGACCAATGAACGTTTCACGAGAATTGTGTGTGTAAGTACTGAATGAATATTTTGTCACATTGGATTGTAGAAATCGCGACCACATCTTTCTGTCTTCTTAACAGAAGTACGTGTAATTATGTATAAGCTGCGTCCCTGCGTTTCTGTATATTTTTGCACCTTATTATTTAGACCAGCCGGTGTGTAGTACTTTCATAGCTTCATAGGGCAGGAATAATAGTTGGCCGAGTGGGGTAACACACTCGTACACTCGTGTCATTCAATGAGGATGGTGAATCTAGTGGGACTTCTTACTCCTATCATTCACATAGCATCGTGGCCGAGTAGGATAGCACATTTCTGTCCATCACAGAGCGGGACAGCAGATTTGAAAGAGTTGGGCAGCACATTTCTTACCTTCAAAGAGCGGGGCAGGAGATTGGCAGAATGGGACAGCACACTTATAGCTTTCATAGAGTCGGGCAAGTGATTGACAGAATGGGACAACACACTTATAGCTTTCATAGAGTCGGGCAAGAGATTGACAGAATGGGACAGCACACTTATAGCTTTCATAGAGTCGGGCAAGTGATTGACAGAATGGGACAGCACACTTATAGCTTTCATAGAGTCGGGCAAGAGATTGACAGAATGAGACAGCACATTTCTGTCTTTCATATAGCGGGACAAAAGATTGGGGCAGAATGGGACAGCACACTTCTGTCCTTCTCAGAGCGGGACAGGAGATTGGCAGAATGGGACAGCACACTTAAATCTTTCATAGAGTGGGGCAAGAGATTGACAGAATGGAAAAGCACACTTGTCTTTTATAGAGCGGGACAAGAGATTGGCAGAATTGGACAGCACACTATTATCTTTCAATGAACGGAACAGGAGATTGGCAGAATGGGACAGCACACTTCTGTCTTTTATAGAGCGGGACAACAACTTGGCCAAGGGTATAAATACATACACTTCTGTCCATCGCCGAATGTGCTGTCTAGCGAATCCTACGTTGCAATACGATGTGTTTTCCCGTGCTAGGCGTGTCTTTTTATAGTAGCCATATCATTCTAATCTGGTTAAACCTGGCAAGGTGTTTTTCTGTCAGCTGTTGCGCTCCCGTCCTCACCCCATCCTGTCATCTACTTGTCTGCAGCTGTTGTATGACCGAAAATAGTTTTCTTTGGTCGTATTATTGAGAAGAAAAACATCGTGACAACTGGGAAGATCAACGGTAAGAGAGCTAGAGGCAATCAGAGAAATTGAGCCTGGTGATCTAATGTGGTGGAATATCATTGATGGAACTGATACAGAACAAGACCCATGATGACGACGAGTCTCTCCGGATCTGTGAATGTAGGTGAATCAGTCATTCTTTATTTCATCAACGAGTGTAAATGAAGTGGCTGGATATCTTATGAAAATGAAACGTGACCATAAACGGTTTTATCGGTTGATATGACCAGTTAATTTCCTTTCAATTATCGCCTTCAATTTTAAGATAAAGATAGGTACTTATTTTGTGCGCAGAACGTTTCAGGGCAGGAATAAAAGCTGGGAGCAGCCACCGTGGTGGAGTTTCGAGGTGGAGAAGGCTTGGGTGGATAAGCGTAGTGCTGTAAGGAGATGGCAAAATGCCAAGAAGAACAGAGCTGGTCATCCTAGTCCCTGCTTGCACTTAGAAAGAGAGATGCACACAAAAGTAAGCTATTTCAAAAAACTGGTCAAGGTGGTTAAAAGCGAAAAATGGGCAGAGGTGTGTCAAAGAGTAAGCACCGACAAGTCACTGAAATTGTTCTGGCGACTACATAAAAGCATGAGTGGTGTAGTCAAGAATAAGAGCATTTCTGACTTCCAAGGTGCTGACCTCATCTGGCAGAGGACTGACGAGGACAAGGGCAAAGCCCTTTTTGAACGCTACCTTGAGCAGAGCAACCAGACAGACATGGGAGGCCGAAATCTGGCCAAGGAGGTCACCTCAGACAGATGCAAGGCCCAGAACACTTCGGATGAAGACACAGTGACAGTGAAAGAAATCAAGGCTGTGCTTCGACGATAAAAAAAACAGTGCTCCAGGTCCTGATGGCATAAGATACGACGACATAAATAGGTGTACCGACAATGAGCTAGAGAAACTAGCAGACATGTACAACAACAGTATAGGGAGTGCTAGCATCAAGGAGGAATGGTTACACAGCTATCTGATTCCCTTGCCGAAGCCTGACAAAGACCACACAAAAATTCAGGGATATCGAATTATAACCATGCAGAATACAATAGGCAAGCTGCTGGAGAAGGTAATTGCCAGGAAAATATCAAGCCAACTAGAGAGGCAAGGTGTTTTCCCACCTACCCTGGGTGGGTACCGTCCAAAAAGAGAAACCTGGACCAATGCAGCAGTCTTTGCCCATGATGTCTATGAAGGTTTCCACTCAGGCACTGAAACCGTTGCTGCAGCGATTGATCTTGAGGACGCATACAACAGAGTACCACTGGATTTTTTAATGTTACAGCTTCTTGAACTAAACGTAAGTCCATTCCTCCTTAGTTGGATCGCTGCAGCCCTCTTCCAACTGGAAAGTAGTTGTTAGATGTGGCAGTTGGACTTCGGAACCAACAACAATATATCCTGGCCTACCACAGGGATCACCATTATCTCCGGTACTGTTCAACGCCTACACAGTGAGAATCACCAGTGAGCAGATCACTGGACCTGGCAGGACATTGTCATATGCCGATGATGTTTTAGTGTATCGTCAGGGTAAGGATAGAGAGGAGGTTGCTGTGGAACTACAAACCGAACTCAATCGCATAAGTACTTGGTGTGATGAAGCTGGGGCAATGGTCAACCCAACAAAGGCAACAGTGACTTGGTTCTCGTTGAATAATCATATTGTCAACAATCCAACACCAACTGTAATGCTGTGTTCAGAGACGGTGGAAAGAACGCAGGCAATGAATTACCTGGGGATACGGTTTGATCGAAGCCGTGCTTATAATGTGCACATAGACCAGGTGATAACAAAGGCCAAGCGGGGTTTGGCAGCGATGCGGGTGATGGCGGCAGCAAACTGTGAGCAGCGCCATCTATGTCTTCTGTACGAGGGGCTGGTCATGTCTGTTTTGGAGTATGCAATGGCAATCCTGACTCTCAGCCATAAGCAGATAGAAAGGATGGAAAGGATACAGAATGAAGCTATGCGCATTATTCTTGGATGTACAAGAGATACAGCATGCAGGGCGATGTGCTACCTTCTTGATTTTCCAACCATTGAAGAGAGAATACAAGTTTGCAGGGCATGCGCCTACCTCAGAATTAACGCAAACACACAACATCCACTGTATAGTGAAATTAGGAAGGTGAAGGGCAGCAGGTTAAAAAGAGGACGGTCGTGGATGGGTCAAGCCGAAGACATTCTTCAACAGGTGTGTTCACTTGAGGACTTAGAACCTGGCGAGGAGTGGGTGCAAGTGCCAACAGACTTCTGCACATCCTTTTCAGTTTGCATCCAACTAGATAGAAAATGCAGACAAGAAAATCCGGCTGCTGTTGAGGCTGAAGTACAAGCGTTGATTTTCGAGAATTCGCTAGACGGTGACGCGGTCATCTACACAGATGGGTCGGTCGTCCGACATGTGAGAAGCTCATGGGCCTTTACAGCTCGGGCCGGAGGGAGAATTGTGAAGGAGGACTCTGGTGCTTTCACTGAAACCACAAGTAGCCTGACCATGGAAGTCATGGCAGTAAGTAAAGCAATAACATGGCTCGAGACACAGACATTCACTAGGGCTTGTTTCCTTAGCGACTCAATGAACATGATCAAGAGGATAGAGGAGGGGTCGATCCGAAGAGAATGGTTGCTGCCTCTGAAGCGGTCTCGGCTGGCAAAGATTAGTTTCATCTTCGTGCCAGGGCATGCGGGAGTACAAGGAAATGAGCGGGCTGACAAGCTCGCAGGTGAGGCTACTGTGGAGGGCGGACGCGCCATGGACCAGGCTGACATTCTGAATTCTCTACGAGAAGTGAGACTTTTGCGAGAACCAAGTGATGACTGTGAATCTACAACAATGGCCAGACTGCGAGAGCAGCAAATTAAAAGAGGGATGGCCAAACAAGAACACTACGCAGGACGCCAAAGAAGATTGATAAACCAACACAGAACTGGCGTCGTTAGCCGCTACACGCTGCGGGATTTGCTGAGGAGGGGATCCGAGCACTTATGGACTGAATGGTTCGATGTGCAACGAGGATGATCTGTCGACTAACTAACTAACTAACTAACTTATTTTGTGTGTGTTTTTGGGAGTCAAAATTCTAAAATGTATCTTATACCCATTTTATAAAGTTGGATCGAGCCAATAGTTGTATGATCGGAAGAAAATTCTGCCATTTCCGGTGATTTAACACGGACCATTGTCTGGTAAGTAGGCATCCTAACCACTCTCATAGAGGATGTTTATGTCATGGGGTGACCAACTCCCTTTTTCTCTGCTCTCCAACTTCTTTCTCGTTTCAGCTTGGTTTTAGTTAGGATAACTGTCATTGCACATGAATACATCCATAAGTGCCCCAGTCTCCTCTTACACGAGGAGAATCTCATCACATTGGCGAGGACTCAAATATGTGTACGTCAGCATAGCACATGCTATACCTATTTTGTTTCTGAGTAGGTTTTCTGTTTTTTACATTTTACTTAGCAGCGGCTTATTCGGTCTGCTTTTTTTCAGTTTGTAACAGCCGTGGGTGTTTTGCGTGGCAACGTACACACGGGTCTGTCGATTTTTAGCCCTTATCAGAAACGGCTATACGTCAGTTCCATAACCCTAATGTCAAGGAAGTTTTTACCATCCTTTTCTTATAATGTTGGGGTAGCGGGGTAGGGGTATCCCCTATCAAAGGAGAAGTAAGGCGCCTCCTTCCCTCCGCTAGCCTACGGGACACCCTTGGGCAAGGTGGAGTACCCGTTTAGCCCCCCGATCAGGGTTACGCTCCCGGGTAGGTGGAGTACCCGTTAGCTTTGGACAGCAATCCATCTGGGAGACGGAAAACTCCAAATATAAACCCCCAAGTTTAAGGTGGACCAGCATGCTGAGGAACTGGATGGCCATGGGTTAACTGGTCGTGAACGTTGGACGTCTGGCAGGCGTGCGGGGCGGCACCAGGCGTATGGACTCCTGCGGGACATCCCCTGCCTCTTCCCTAGCAAGCAGGCAATGCTAGGGTGACCGTTTATTTCCTGCAATATCCAAACTTTGCCTATGGATTTATTTAAACATGGGAATCGTCGCCGGAGCTACGGAGCACGTGCTCTGCGCTTGACACATCCCTCGGAGGCTAGCGAAGAGAGTGAGGAGGAGAAGACGAGGAAATGGTGTGAGACGACGGCATAGAAATAGGAGGGCAGGCGCCAGGAGAACAAGACGAAAAGTGGAGAGACTAGGTTTCAACTATGTAAGAGTGGGATACTGGAATTGTCGCAGTGCCAGACAGAGAGAGACTAATATATGATTTTGACGTCCTCATGCTCCAGGAGCTAAATACAGACAAATACCATTGCCCTGGGTACGCCAGTTATATAAACCCTACTGGGCAGAAGAGACATGGACAAGGTCTGCTGGTGAAGGAAGGAGTGAAGCATGTGATACTCGACTTGAGCCAGTGGAATCACAGTGCAAGAGAGGTCCAGGGTATACAAATAGAGATTGGTGGCTTAAGTTGGAACATCATAAATGTATATGCCACAGTGGACTGTTTTGTCAGAAAGGAACATTGGGACTGGCTTAAGGAACTGGAGGAATTACCAGGTGATAGGCTACTCATATGTGGAGACTTCAATGCAAGGAACAGAGATTGGGACAGTAGTGGAGAAAACCGACAGGGAATTGCCCTTGCAGATGCCATGGTGGACTCCGATGTGGTCTGCATAAATGATGGTAGGCCGACAAGAATGGCAATGAGGCCTGGCGATGCAGACACAGCTATTGACTTGGCACTTGTCTCCCAGTCGTCAGTCCTTGATGTAAAGTGGAATGTTTTGAATGACCATGGGAGTGATCACATGCCATGCTCAGTCCTGATCTCTAAACCCAGGAACGTTAAAGCTGGGAGAGCGCGCAAGACCTTCCGGTATGAGTGGACCGATTGCCTTCTTGGACGCCTCAGACAAGGGGCATGCAACAGGACTGTTAAAACTCCCTTTTTGCAGCCCCCATGGACCCCAGAAGTAGACCATGCTTGGAAAGCAAAGAGAGCTGCAGTGAAGCAGCTAAAGAAAGTGCGACAGACACTTCGAAGCTCACGAGAGGAAGTGGACACAGCGGAAAATGTCAAGAAAGACAAGGTGGAGGTTTTCAAGCGCTGTGCTGCAGAGGCCAAAAAGGCAAAATGGGAATGTTTCATGAAGGAGATTGGAGGTGATACAACACTGCAAAAATTCTGGAAACTGCACAGGCAAATGCAGAGAAAAGATCGGCCGATGACAGTGGGAACAATCTATAGAGATGATGGTGTGCGCATGACAACAGACAAAGAGAAAGGGGAGGCGTTTCTCCAGAGATTTTTAGAGCAGACCAATCATAATGATGCGGACACCAGGGATGCAGTTAGAGAGGAGCTATCTGGCACCACGAAGAATATGCAGTATGAAGACATCATACGGGTGGAAGATGTTAAAACATTTTGAAAAAGGCAAAAGACACGGCACCAGGGCCCGATGGGGTCAGGTATGGCCACATGAAGGGTTTGAGCGAAGCAGACCTGGAGGAGATGACCGACTGCTTTAACCAGAGCATTAGGACAGCATCAGTACCGCAGGATTGGGTGCACAGCTATCTCATCCCTCTCCCAAAACCATTCAAGGATCAGTCAAAGCTTAGCGGCTTTAGGATCATCGCCCTTCAAAATACATTTGGGAAGGTTTTAGAGAAGATAGTCGCTGTTAAGCTGCAGGATTTTTAGGAAAGGGAGAAGCTTCTTCCAAGAGGTCTGGGGAGCTACAGGCCAGGAAAAGATACCTGGTCAAATGAGCCACTTTTGCCTTTGATGTTTATGAGGGGTTCCAGAGTAGACAGGAAACGATGGCGGTAGCGCTTGATCTCGAGGATGCGTACAATAGAGTTCGATATGATATTTTGATGACCGCACTGATGGAGAAGGGGGTCAATCCCTGGTTGGTGAACTGGATAGCAGCCGTCCTGCACTCTCGTCGGGTGCTCTCCGTCTGGGCGCATGGACCTCAGAGCCACATATGTTAACCCCGGGACTGCCACAGGGATCTGCAGTCTCACCGTTGCTCTTTAATGTGTATACGAGCAAGATTGCAAACCTAGAAGCACCATGGGTTGTAAGAATACTAACGTTTGCAGATGATATTCTTGCATATAGGCAGGGGAGAGATAGGGAGCAAACAGCCCAGGAGTTACAGGCGACAGTAGATAACGTGATTGACTGGTGCACAGAAATGAGTGCTATTATCCACCCGGAAAAGGCGGCTGTTTTGTGGTGCTCTCTGGACAACAGGATTGTAAGAGCTGATGTCCCAAGCCTCGCGATAGATGGTAGAAATGTCAGCAGAGAGAACAAACTGAAGTATCTGGGGATCACATTTGACAGGAGCCTATCCTTCAAGGACCATGTGGAGACGGTCGTGACAAGATCTCAAAAGGGACTCAATGCACTTAAAACTATGGCTGCAATGGACATAGAGCAGAGAATGCTTTTCACACTATACCAGCACTTGATCCTCTCAGTAATTGATTATGGATTAGGTCTGCTCACTGTCTCAGAGAGTCAGCTGGTGAAGTTAGAGCGCATACAGAACGAAGCTATGCGGGTCATTCTGGGATGCACTAGAGACACCCCAGTAGTGTGTATGCGTTACATCCTTGGTCTGCCGACTGTTGCTGGTAGGCTCAAGGTGATGCAGGCGAAGGCATACCTCAGAGTAGCTGCAGACACAGACCACCCACTGCATGAGGCGCTGGACGCAGTTAAGGGTCAGCGACTGATAAGAGGGAAATCATGGATGGCTCAGGCGGAGGATACGATCAGACAGGTGTGCCCCTTGGAGAACATTAGGCGTGGAGAGGAGTGGGTCAGAGTGCCAGCGGAGCAGTCAGACTTGTGCAGAGTTATAATCACATTAAGCCGGGAGTGCAGGGAGTGGCCAGCAGGGGCCACAGGAAGTGGAAATCCAGCAACTAATTCAGGACAATGCTCACTCGAGTGATGTGATTATCTACACAGATGGTTCGGTGTCAAGAGGTGAGAGAAGTGGCTGGGGGTTCATAGCCAAAGCTAATGGTCGATGTTTGGGGCAGGAGAGCCTGGCATATGATACCACAACATCCAGCTTAAGAATGGAAGTGGAGGCAGTCACTGCGGCTCTCCGCTGGATGGAGAATACGACACACACACACATCGTGATTGTAACTGACTCAGAAAGCATGCTGACGAGGGTGAGGACGGGCAGCTTCGTGCGGAGTGGCTTGCTTCGCTTCGGAGGTCACGGGTGACAAGCATCGCCTGGATCTTTTCTCCGGGGCATGCCGGTGTGCTGGGAAATGAACAGGCGGACAGATTGGCTGGCTCTGCAGAACTTGGTGGAGTATTGATACATGACAAGGCAGACGTGGTTGCGGCCTTGTGGGAGCACGTGCACACCTCGGAGGAGCAAATGGATTACCATGGTCTGGCAAGAATGAGACAACGAGGAGTGACGAAGGGATCTGGCCGACGCTCAACGCTCAGAGGAAAGGCGAGACGGACTTATAATCAGATTGCTACTGGTACTATTAGTGTTGGAACTCTTCGCTGGCTGCTGAGGATGGGGACGGAGCACTTATGGGAATGCCCCGACTGCTGTGATGTCGATTCCTAAATCAATCAATCAATCAATCTTATAATGTTAAACATCCACTTGGTGAGTCGTACATGGTGTATTTTTAATGACTGTGCAGTGTTTGAAAATATTGCCGGTGCAAGTTTTGCATTTACCTATTATGTTACATGAACTTTACAAAGGGTGAATACAAAACTTGGACCGGCAGTATTTTCAAACACTGGACAGTCATTAAAAATGCACCCTATACTATGCCTGCTGGAGATGGCATAGTGCAGTGGCTAGCATGTGTTCCTGCTGGCCCGAGGTCATGTGTTCAATATACCATCGATGCAGATTTATTGTGATTGTTATTATTATTATTGTTGTAAATTGACCAGGGCTTCTAGGTCGGTCTAGGCCAGTGGGAAGTAAAGGTGGACGGTGTGGTATTGATCACACAAGCCATCGAGTGTCACTTGATCTATTCAAACATGGGGCTAGAACCATGACCCAATATGCCTATAGCCGTGTCAAAGTGTTCTTTCATCATCACAGTTATCATCATCACCATCTTCAACTTCTGCCGTCAAGCTTCGTGGGGAGGAATAATAAAGGGTCATTTACTGTAGTTACTTTAATTGCATATTAATTAACATGAACATACGTGTCTATGTATATTTGTAATGGTACATATACCGTGAACATATACCGTGAACAACTTGGGTTAGAATTAAATTGTAAAAGGACATGGTCATATGGTTGTCACTAGGAAGAACGAAATACCACAATGTAATATACAAGTAACTGGGAATATTCTTCAACAAGTGAATCGGTACAATTATAACAATCATACAATCTGATTTTTTTTAATATGAATTATGATTATACAATCGTAACATCTGATGGGAGATGCCTTGAAGAGATTAGAACAAGAATCGCCATGGCGAAAGTAGCCTTTAGCAAGATGAAAACAATACTGACCAATAAAAAGATGTCAATTGAAACGAGAAAAAGAGTGTTGAGGTGTTACATAGAGCCTGTTCTTTTGTATGGATGTAAAACTTGGACAGTGAGCAGGCAAGCTGCAAAACATCTGATGGCTGCAGAAATGTGGTTTCTGAAGAAAATGCAAAGAATACCATGGACAGACAGAAATACCAATGACCATGTATTCATCATCATCAAGTGCCGTGCCGGCTGGCGTAGGCGTTCATGGCTCTCCACAGATCTCGGTCTTTGGTGTTCTGGATCAACTCTGCTGATGATATTCCTCCATGCCACCGTCTCAGTCCGTCCAGCATCATTTCTCTTGGTCTGCCTCTGACTCTCTTCCCCTCGATCTTTCCAGTTGTCACGATGTTCTCCAATGTCTCTCTTCTCATCACATGACCAAAGAAAGATGTTTGTCTCTTTCTTATTGTTGTATATAGTGTTCTAGTTTCATTAGCCTCTTTCAGGCAATCGTTGTTAGTTACTCTGGCAGTCCAAGGAATTCGCAACATTCGTCTTAAAAACCACATCTCTGTTGCTTCTAAGTTCTTCCTAATTTGTTCATTTACATTCCAAGATTCGCTGCCATACAGCAAAACTGGTTCTATATAGCATTTTAGTACTCTCTTTCTTACATTCATTGATAGCGACTTATTGCATAAGATACTCTTCATTTTCTGAAATGCTGTCTTTGCCTGCCCTATTCTGCTCTTAATCTCTTTTGTACATCTTCCATCTGATGTTATAAGTGCCCCTAGGTATTTAAAATTATCCACTTGGTTGAGAATTTCCCCTTCTATTTCTATGTCACATTTTGGCGTCCCCATTTTCTTTGATATCACCATTGTTACTGTTTTCTTGATATTCAAGGACAGTCCTTTCTGTGCACTCTCCGTTACTACACTGTCCAACAATTGTTGTAGGTCTGTTGCATTATCCGCTACCAATACTGTGTCATCTGCATAGCGTATATTGTTTATATTATATCCTCCGATTAGTATTCCTGGCTTCTCTTTGATCTCTCTCATTATTACTTCGCTATACAGGGAGAAGAGATCGGGTGACAAGACACACCCCTGTCGTACTCCTAGCTTTATCTGTTCGTAACTACCCTCTTTATTTCCCATTTTAATTGCTGCTACTTGGTTCCAGTATATATTCTTTATTATTCTTAAATCTTTTCCATCAATGTTGATATCTTCCAACATTTTAATCAGCTCATCATGTTTTACTTTATCAAATGCCTGGGTATAATCTATGAAGCATAAATATATGTCTCTTTGTTTCTCTATTGATCTTTCTATTAGTGTTCGTAATATATATATATTGCATTGGTTGTACCCTTTCCTTCCATAAAACCATACTGTTCTTCACTAATTTCCATTTTTATTTAGTACATGAGACAAATCAAAATCGTAAATTGATTAGAGAAATTAGACGTAGACAGTCAAAATTGTTTAGACATGTTATTCTCCTTCTTCTTTCGTTCGCTTGAAATATGTCTATAACTGCAATGTTGTCTCTTGTATGAATCTAACAGTCTTTTTTAGTTCACTCAGCGGTCCATAGAGTTTATATTCCACTGTTGTCTCTCTAGGCCAGAAGGTTCGCCTGGATATGTTATAGTTTGGGCAGTCCTAGAGTATGTGCTCTGCTGTCTGCGACGCCAAACCACATGTGCACATGGCTGAGTCACCAATCTTGAATTTTGTATACATGTGGTTGCGTAATCTATTGTGTCCTGTTCTGAGGCGCAAAATAATGACCTGTTCTGTCCATAACGTGGTAGTCGTCTTTAGTAGGGTTTGGTGGCTTCTGACTGATTTGATCATTCTTTTCTTTTGGTGGAATGCAATGGGCACATCAGGCTGTTCTTCTTTTGTTCCTTCCTTAGCCAATCGATCAGCTCTGTCGTTTCCGGGTACTCCACAGTGTGATGGTATCCATTGTATGGTGACCTTATGCTGACTGCTAAGTTCAGAAAGTAGTGTCCTTAGAACTGGTAATTTCCCAGACAGGAGTGCCTATATTACTGATTTTGCATCTGTCAATATCACCTCAGGCTGTCTACCATGACTGGTATTTTGTAATTTCTCTATTTATATCTATAAATCAATCAATCAATCAATCAATCATGTGCCATGCCGGAAAGCGTGGGCGGTCATGACTCGCCATTTCACTCGATCACCAGAGTTGTGGATCAGCTCAGTGTTCCTGTCTCGTCCATGCCATGTGGCCAAGCCATCCAGATATTTTCCTCTCGGTCTTCCTCTTGGTCTGTTCCCTTCGATCTTGCCAGTTGTCAGTAAGTTCTCCAATCCATTTCTTCTCATAACATGTCCAAAAAATGTTGACTGTCTGCGTCTAATTTCTCTAATCAATTTACGAGTTTCATTTGTCTCCTGTAGTACAGTATATGCAATGAAGTTTGTAACTGGTCGTGAATAACCAATATTAAGCTTGTTCTTGATATTTATACAGCAGTTTTATTGATAAATAGACATACCATATACTATGGTAAATATAGAAATATAAATATGTAAACGATGAGTATTATAAGCAGCATCTATAATAATAATAATAATAATAATAATAATTAATAACAATAATAGTATTGATGATGATGGTGATGATAATAACCATAATAATAATAAATTCTGTAGCAAGAACCTACTAATACTATGGATATGTAAAATGTTAGGAACATCATATTCTAAATCATTAACTCATTTCATTCGTTCTGTGTAACCGATTTCTACAATTGTGATGTGCCTATTAGTTATAATTAATCACAATTTTAATAACGAAATCACAAACAACCAATGATTATAAATAAAACAGAACAGTTTAAAATAAAAACAAGTGACGAGAAGCATAACACAATTTTGTTTAAGAAATAACCACAGAAGTGTCCATTCAGATCCGTTCTAGAGTTTCACAATACAAACTGACAACTTCAAATCTAGGAAACAAACAGCTGCATATACTATTTGTTGAAACCGTGAAATTAAATCGTGATTATTTTTAGTGAAATTACTGTTCAAAATGTCTGAGCTTGTTTTAATGTAGGGCATTCAAACAAAGATAATAGCGGGGTTTGGGGTGGGGAGGAGGGGGGAGAGAGACAGATCGCAAGTAGCGATAATGGCAATGGTCTTTCTTTGAAAGCTACCGAAATCGTCAGTTTTGGTGTTTGGCTTTCTTATCAGTCTCTGCTCTCTGTCACGTGAATTGACAGACGATACATAACATTAAGCGTCACGAAGATTATGTGTGTCTTTTGAACTCTGTAATCACAATCGGTGGGGCGATCATAGAAATAACACATAAAATAGTGGAGGAAAAGACACCAGCCTTCAAACCTGCTAGCTCCAGCTAAACGTCTTTGAAAGAACTACCATGAACCAACAGCGGACTTTGAATAGGGTTACCAGACGTATCAGTTTTTCAGGACAGTCCTGGTCTTTCATGAAATAATTCATTGTCTCGAAACATGCGTTCGGACGTCCGTTAGTCCTGGTGTCCCCCCCCCCCCCCCCCCCCCCCCCCCCACCCCCATCGAATGAAAGATTTAATTAAATTGAATTGCATCTCGATTTTCATTTGGTAGAATTGTTTAACACTCCCCCGATGGTGTTTCCACCTTGTCGTGGTGGGGGAGCTTGAGTTTCTCAATGACCCTGAGAGCTATGCCGGCGGTAGCGTAGCAGGACAGGTCAAAGGGTAGAGAACAGACAAAGAGAAACACCCTGGTCCTCCAGGTTGGGGGTTGAATCGTGGGGTAAAAATGCCCACCTTTGTAAGAACTATTTTGTTACGAAACAGATATATGAGCCTCGAATTCGGTCTGACTTATTTGGACAACGACCTTGGAACGTTAAAGGACTTTTGAGATTTGGAACATGGAATGTACGGACACTATATCGAGCTGGAGCGGCCGAAGAAATAACCCGGGAGCCGGTTGAATATCAAATGGATATAATAATCAATCAATCAATCATGTGCCATGCCGGAAAGCGTGGGCGGTCATGACTCGCCATTTCACTCGATCACCAGTGTCGTGGATCAGCTCAGTGTTCCTGTCTCGTCCATGCCATGTGGCCAAGCCATCCAGGTATTTTCCTCTCGGTCTTCCTCTTGGTCTGTTCCCTTCGATCTTGCCAGTTGTCACCAAGTTCTCCAATCCATTTCTTCTCATAACATGTCCATAAAATTTTGACTGTCTACGTCTAATTTCTCTAATCAGTTTACGATGTTCATTTGTCTCCTGTAGTACTTGGTCATTGGTTTTTCTGTCTGTCCATGGTATTCTTTGCACTTTCCTCAGAAACCACATTATATAATCTATAATAGCAATTCAAGAAATAAGGTGGTGTGAGGTTTTTTTGTGGGTTTATAGAGAATTACAGAAGTTCCAATGAGTGAAGTTCTATAAAGTATATCTCTCTATAAAAGATACAGGTTAGTAACAGCAAGTGTTGTCTAGAGGTATTGATATTTATTCTCGCATAACCCTTGTAGAGAAACCATTCAGAATTTTGGCTCATCGAGTACCCCCACTGTGAGAAATTAGACCTAAGTTAAGTTCTACACAGAATTATTTATAGATGATTTCTCTTCTAGGCCATATATATATAGAGATCTTGGCAGGTAGCCACAGTAACCAATGAAAGCAGTTCTCTCATCTTCCAGCTGACTGTGCTCTGGTCGCCAACCTCATGTTTGATCTCTAATTATTTATTTCAAGTGACACAAGACACTTGGACAAATGATCACATTGACAATTGTACCATTGTAGTGAACATAACAACAACTGTATTTTACACTGGTTGAACAAGACAACATGAGAAGATCTTGACAACAGTTGGACAAACATTCACAAAGGAATGATCACACCAACAGATTAGACAAGTCATACATCATGGAAGATACTTGACAACAACCACACAGAACTTTCACAATCTCTGTAACCAACCACAACAGTAGAGTAACAGTCACCATGAAGATGCTTGACACCAGTTGGACAAGACAACCACAGGGACATATATCTCAAAACTGTTCTCTTACAACTAATACTTTATTAATGTCTGATGAGGTCAAGTGAAGACTCAGGCCTCATATTCTGCCAACAATTTACATCTCAAATATAAGTTTATATGTAAATTATAGTGACATTATCTATGAAAACCCAAAAAATCACTCCAACATCCCCACAGAACCATCAATCTAAAACAAACCCTCCTCCTTCATCAAGATATCCTACACCACAACACTTTAATCATGCTATCACTTTTCCAACCGTCAAATGAGGAAAACACATGATAAACCTATAGCCGGGCACAAGTATAGGGACCTTCTGCTCCACTGGTCTGTTTAATCCTTTTAGCACCTATGATGGTGTTGGACAGCTCAGGTTGCAGTTCTCCCATAATGTTTCTCCAGTTCAGGCTATTCCCCACTTTGACTAGTCCGAAGCAAGTGACAAACATGTCCTTCCGAAGGGTGAGTAGACTGTTCGCAAAGTTGATAGTTTGGGATTAGTTTTACTTTTCAGTAGATGAAGATCTAAAAACTATTATGTCCCATCATTCTTCTCTGCCAGTCTATCTCCCACAAAAGGTTCTGATGTAACTAAATCACCACATCTAATTATCACTAATCCATTTTTGAGAATTTGCTCTATGTATTAACTTCTGCTCCTTTAGCTTTCAGCCAATATTAATAATAAGCTGTGATATAGTCTGCTCCAAGTGCACCTTTAATGTCCACTCTTAGCCAGTAGTGACATGCTGAAGACCAGGTGATCTCTCCTCTTAAGGTTTCTTCTTGAATTTATCTTGAAGATATAGCCTGGGGCTTTTACAAAATTGGAGAGTATCCCTGTTTTAGGCTTTTAATCAAGACTTTTCTTCAGTGCCATCTGTATAGCCAGAATTAGTGGATTCAGGCTGAACATTTGCAACCTGTTGTTCATGTGGTACTTTATGGAGTCTTATTTTTCAGCTGGAGTTGAAGACTAGAGCTCAGGACTTCCCTGGAGTTGTCCTGGTAATTGAAAGGCCTCCCCCATCTTCCTCATTCTCTGTTAATAAACAAAGGCACAACATGTGTTTTACATCTATTGAACCATTGTCACAGTTATACAGTACTATCACAGATTCAGAGAGGAATGGGAGGGGAAAAGGAGTGTGATATTCGAACACCCGCCTCTCACTGATGATGAAGTGCAATTTTATTTGGGGGTTTGGGGTGATATCCTTTCTCCAGGTTCATCCCCAAAACCGTGAAGTCATAGGCACATACTCCTAATCAGAGGCAGCTTCACACAATTATCTTGTAAATTCTCACAATGAGTAGATCACAGGGACCGGTGTACCATGAGAACAGACAGTGTGATTAAGCACCAAGAAGTAGGCATTGTATGGCAGAAATCATGCACTAGAATTGCCTTCACATGTGGAATACACATAATGAAAGAAAACATGAATTTTCCCTGACAAATAGCATGAGCCTTCCCATGTATTCATCTGACAAACACTGTAGGTTAATTTCTACAGTGCAATGCAGTCCTGCAAACATGGATTTAATAAGTGTCTTTACTTTTACAAATATGAGAAGTTAATTATATAATTACCATCTCATTCACTCAAACATTCTCAGCCATTATAAGGGAGAAATTACATGCAATATATAGCATCACACATTCTGAAACAAAGCTGCCAAAGGTAACTCTCAAGAGCAAGGTACAGTTTGGTTAAGAATGGTCATGATAGGCACTCAACGAATGTTCAGAGCGCACAAAGGTTTTGCCATATGCATTGAGCGTGGTTTACAGTCATAAGCCTATGCAAATCATCAAATCAGACAGACAATAGACATGGTAAGAATGTTTCACTGCGGTAGACATGACAGGTTTTGAGCGGCAGTTTTAGAGTCACTGTACCGAAGTCCTGTCTTCTTTTTACATTTTCTCAAGAAAATACTCGGCCATTCGTCTCTCTCTCACTTCATCAGGTTTACACATAACATATTAAATGATTTAGGTACCTGGAGTGCAGATGACCACATCCTAAAGAATGCTTTTGGGCAAATTTTACCACTGCATCTTGAACACGTCCTTACGGGATGGAATCAAGGCTTCGACTGGCGGGCTAATTATGTATTAAGGAGCGTTACCAGCCCAAGGGTTACCCAATGAAATTGAGACCCCACCATTCATCTACCCTCTCTCGATCTAGAATCTACGATTCTATTTTTAGTTAGGGTATCACGACGGCTTACGTGGTTAACTACTGAGTATTGAGAAATGAAAATGGACTGGGGATGCGAACGTCTGAAGACATCATGCTACAGGTGGCCAGGAGAGTGTACTTTAGAGCAAAATGAAATGATTATAATATATGGAGGAAACACCCAAAATAAACATGAATTAGGAACAGGATTTGTCATCAAAAAAGAGTTATGGGGGAACGTTTTAAACTTTAAAGCTGTTAATGACAGGATTAGTAAATTACGAATAAAAGGTAAATGGAAAAATATAACGATGATTAATGTACATGCACCTACTGAAGAGAAAGAAGATGGTATTAAAGAAGACTTTTATAATGATCTGGAAGATGTCATAGAAGAAACCCCCAAACAGGACATCCTGATTGTGCTGGGAAACTTCAACGCAAAAATATGTAGAGAGCAAACTCATAAAAAAGTTGCCGGTATGGAAAGCCTAATTACAACTTCAAATGATGATGGATGGCGAGTCATCAACCTAGCAGAAGCCAAAGGACTGCAGATCAGCAAAGAAAGGATATACATAAACAAACTTGGAAATATGTGACAAGAGAACCTATAATCAAATAGATCACATTTTAATTAACAACAAAAATGCATCAAACATACAACAAGTTAGAAGCTATAGAGGAGCTGAGTGCAACAGCGACCACTTCCCAGTTGGGGCAAAATTTAAAATAAAACTTAAGAGAGCCTTCTATGCTAAACTACAAAGGTTACAACCAACATATAACAGAGAAAAACTACAAGAAATTACAGTCAAAGAGAAATTTGCAGATGAAATAAAATGTAAACTTGAAATTCTACAAAACCCGTTGGAGGAAAGCGTTGACCAAACTTGGTTGAACAACAAGAATACAATTCAAACCACCGCAGAAGAATGTCTCGGTGTGTTAACCACGCATAGAAAGAAGAGATGGTTCAATCAAAAATGTGAAGAAGCAGTCATTAGGAAAAAGAATGCCAGACAGCTATGGCTAAATGACATCAACAACATCCAAAATGAAGAGCAATATAGAACTGAATGTAAAGAGGCTACAAAAATAGTTCGGCAGCAGAAGCGAGAATATATGAGCAATATAATCAAAGATATGGAAACCAATCACCAGAAAAACGAATCCAGAAAGTTTTTTAAAGAACTGAAGTCAGTGAAACGAGGGCACCAACACAACACATATGGTTTAAAAGACAAAATTGGGAATATGATAAATACCAATGAGGAAATGTGTAACACATGGAAAGAATACTTTGTTGAATTACTAAATTGTGAAGCTCCATGTAATACTTTCCCACAGGAAGAGGTTCTAACGTGTGAACCACAAATTGAAGAACCTGTTTTTGAAGAAATCCTATATGTAATAAAACGACTTAAAAACAATAAGGCAACTGGGGCTGATGGAATTGCTGCTGAATTTATAAAGGCAGGTGACCATGCATTACATCTAAAGCTATACGAACTAATAATAAAAATCTGGAGGACAGAAGAACTACCCCATGACTGGAAAGAGTCATTATGGATACCTATCTTTAAGAAAGGAGACAAGTTCCAATGTAAAAATTATAGAGGGATATCTCTACTAATTGATTATTTGGTTGTTTCGGGATTTGAAATTTAAATATTGCCAGGCCTCCTAGTTTTCCTTGCCAGTGAGAAGTCCTGATCGTTCTGGTCCACATCGATTGGCGGACGTCAGTCGCGGCGATTGGGCAATCTTGAGCATAGCCTACGATGGGTAACGTTGTAATATTCTGTTATGATAAGTTGGCTTGTCCAGTGTGTGCCGCGTGGTTACACGCCCGCTTCACACACCAGTGATCCGGGGCTTGTTTCCGGATCCGGTCAGGGATATTCACTACTGACGAGCTCAAACGAGAGCGAAACTAAAGTATAGTGCTTCCATATTGACGTGGATAGGCCTTAGGTTAATACCAGAATGCGATCAACGTTGCCAGTAATGGGTTGTGCTCAATATTTAAATATCACTACTGTCCACAAGCTATAAGATACTATCCGCGGTATTACTAAATAGACTAAAACCATATTCAGAAGACATATTAGGTGACTACCAGGCGGGTTTTAGACAAAACAGATAAACAATAGATCAGATATTTATCTTACGACAAATAGCCGAGAAAAATTGGGAATATAAAAGAGATCTCCATAACATTTTTGTGGATTTTAAAAAGGCTTATGATAGTGTCCATAGGAATAGTCTATGGAATATTATGCAGGAATTTGGAATACCAAGGGAGTTAATCAACATGACCAGACTATGCATGGAAGATACTTATAATATAGTAACATATAAAGGCAGGAAATCAGACCCTTTCCAAATAACATCTGGCTTGAAACAGGGTGATGCACTATCGCCGCTCCTTTTCAATCTGGCTCTACAGAAAGTTGTAAGGAAGATAAAGGAGGTATGTGCTATTAGAGGAACATCCAGACTGCGTGGTTATGCAGATGATATAGCTATTATAGTGGAGAATGAACAAAAGACATCGGAAATATTGACTCACTTAAAGGAAAAAGCTCAACAAATGGGGCTGGTTATCAACCAAGATAAGACAGAATATATGGTAATTTCAAGAGAAGGAACGGCTAAAAACTCTGGCCACATACAGATAGATAATATGACCATTAAAAGAAAGGAATCATACAAATACCTGGGTACAATCTTCAACTGCTCCAACATAATAAGGGAAGAAATACAAGCTAGAATCAACTCTGGAAATAAGATATACTATGCACTACAACATCTGCTAAAATCAAATGCGCTATCTCGTAACACCAAGATCACAATATACAAAACACTGATCAGACCAGTTGTGCTGTATGGCTCTGAAACCTGGAGTACAACTAAAGGAGACGAAGCCTTGTTACAAACCTTTGAGAACAAAGTCTTAAAACGCATCTTTGGGCCCATTAGGGATACACAAAGTGAAGAGTGGAAAAGAAGAAGCAACAAAGACATTTATGATCTGTTTAAGTCCCCGCTAATCACTGGTATCATGAAGGCTAATAGACTGCAATGGCTGGGGCATATAGAAAGAATGGAACATAATAGGGAAACAAAACTCGCTTACACTCAGGACATAAATGACCGTAGACCCTGAGGTAGACCAAGAAGAGGGTGGAGAGATAATATACATGTACAGACCTACAAGCACTTGGAATCAGCGACTGGCAAGTGAAGGTCAACCAGCGAGACGAATGGAGACGGCTTGTATCTGCAGCAAAGAACCTCAATGGCTCTGAATGCTGAAGAAGAAGAAGAAGAATTGTTTAACAAGGTGACAGAATAAGATAAGAACAGAATTTGTCACAGCAAAAGCAGTATTTCAGAAAATGAAAACTGGCTTATGCAAAATGTCAGTATCATTGAATGTCAGAAAGAGAGCATTGACATATTATAGTATAATCTGATTTGTTTTAGGGCAGTAAATCATGGAACGTAAATGAATAAGTTAGGAAGAGCTTGAAAGCAACCGAGAGTGATTCCTGACGAATGTTGCGAATACTTCGGACGCTAGATTAACTACCAGCGATTGCCTGAAAGAGACTAATCACAGTATAACAGTATTTACAAAGGTAATAAAAAGACTATGTGCGTTTGTTATATAAGGAGATAGACGCACTAGAAAACATCATGTTGACTGGAAAGATCAGCGTGTGAAGCGGCAGAGGTAGACCGAGAGAAATTATGTCCCATAGACTGATACAGTGGCAAGCAGGAATATCACGAACAGAATTGATCAAGAACACCAAGGACAGAGATCTGTGAAGAAACATGAACCCTTACGCCAGTTGTCAGGGCACAAAGTGATGATGATTGACAATATTAATTTGTGTAACATCTCTAATTCAAAGAAAAGCGTCCCGGTTTCACAGCTAAAAGATCTGGCAATGCCAAGGGTGACAGGGGCGCTTACGGGAGTTAGTGCGGTACAGATGGTGGTTGTGGTGGTGGTGATGCTATGTGTTTGTGTCATAAAGTGACTTTTTTTTAACATTGGATCGGCGAACAATTTGTCATCAGGTGACTAAATTTATTGCTGAAATAAATTCCCATATATCGGTTGACTAATTAGATATTTATAATTAGATTCCAGACGTGCTCTACAACATGTCAGTAGTCACCGTTTTTCACACTGGTGTTTCTCTTTTGAGTGACGGATGACGGACACGATTCTTTACACACTAGATCCTAGAGAAAAACTCGGGACAAAATCTATGTAGTTGAAATAAAGACTATGTTCCCGGGATACTCAAGACACAGCTGGACATGGCCCGTTTAAAATGTAAAATTAGCTGATCTTGGTAACCCCAAAGAGTGGGAAGAAGAAGGTTAGATACCTAGGTTTAAGTCTACTTTTCTACAAGGCACGGCAAGTTTACTCCCTAACAATACCCCTCTCTTGGTTACAATACTTCCCCCACCAAGGCACACACACACGCGCAGCGCGCGCGCGCGCTCTCGCAGGGTGCATATGCACGCTTGGAAAATGAATAAAGATATAAATAAGACTTAACACACTACAACTCTTTATTTGCTATCAATATGAAACTATTGATTATTTGCAGGATGATGGTGATAATGAATAAGGGTAATTGTGAGTGGCACCTTGCAGTCCTTGACAGACCAAAGTATGTGAGTTGGAATGTTGGCCAAAATTCCATCACAATGCCTGGGCAGAGCTTCAGAGAAACATGTGGTGCCCAAACGACATGTTCCCTCTCTCGGCCTTGCCTTGTGTTTTCCAGAGGAATGGGTAACCAATACGTCTGGCACAAGGTAGGCTGCAGACGCTGGCGGCTCAGCGTCAAAACCTCCGAGTCCTCACCTCCATGAGCAGGTGGCGAGTGGTAGCCAGGCCCTGGAACCCAAGGACCTGACTTAGGGTAAGCATGTATTAGCTCTAGAATTGACACAGTTATCCAAGTAGGATCGTGTCATCTAAGGAACCTCGACTGAATAAGGGTAATTATCACAAATGTAATGCAATGCGTAGCTTATGTTGATAAAACAAAGAAAATTGAAATATTTTGGTCACTTGAAACGTCATGTAAGTTTGGAGAGAACAATAATGGAGGGGTATATGCCTGGGAAGAGAGGAAGAGGAAGGCCAAAGAGAAGATGGGTGCAGGATATGGTGGATGATTCCCAGATGGGTGTATCGGACGCGGGACATCTTGCTTGTGATCGAGAAGTTTTCCGGAAGGTTGTTATGGGTGCGAGGTTCTGCAAAGGACATGCTACTAATTGAATGAACTGATGTTGATAGTTGTGGCATGACATCGGGAATACATTGTCAGAAGTCGGGGTGCGCCACCGGCTAGATGAAAGTATTATTCACTGGCGTGAAACCCCAAATAGTCAGAAATTGACTAAGGACAAAATCTATATGGCTGAACTACAGATTAAGCCCTGAATATCCAACATACAGCTCCAAATGGCTCGTAACAAAATTGAAATGAACTGTGCTGAATATTCGCCAAGGAATAGGAAGGAGAAGGTTAGCTGAGGTAGATATGTAAGTCTAAATTTAAGAGTAATTGACAACTATCCCAGTACAGGTTTGTCTCCCCTGACTGTTCCCTTCCTTGGTGTGTAAGTAAGTCCCTACCAATGTACACACACAACACGTATGCACAATTTGAATTAAAAAGTATAACGACTGAACTATGAGTTAAAATAATCTACAACAGTTATTGGCTATCATTATTATTATACATCTGATGTTTTTCATGACGATGATGATTAAATCATATAAGTTGATGCACTACAGTAATCATGAAAGTGAAATGATTAATATAAAATACATAACTCTGAATAATGTCTGGATCAGTAAGAGGGCCGCTAACAGCCGTTATGCTCCGATCAGCAAACAGCCGTGGTCAGATCAGCGAACTCTCCAGTAGAAACAAAACAGTTTGCTGGTATTCTGACGCCTGTTAGTCCTGGCACTACCTAGTAGTCTCTAGTTCTTGCGATCTAAATTCACATTTCCCCAGAGTTGCTTTAATTGCCTTCATCCGATCTGTTTCACACATCCCTACAGTGCAGACTCCCAACATGTCCAGTCATAAATTCTTTCTGAACTAGCCTTCACACTTTGCTCCTCTCTGTCTGGTAGAAAGTCCACATGCCCAATGTTATTGCCTCTGTCAGACACACAACACCTAATTTCTGGATCCAGTCCGAATGGTTTGTTATGTGTTGTTTGTCCATCAAGAATGATGATGACCATTCATTTCATCCAGTGGGGTTGAAGGTGTGGAGCCGTGGGTTCTAAGATGGCTGATAAGGCCTATTTTGGCTCGAAATGTTCTTTGACAATGTGGGCAAAGAATGCGTGACGTCTCTGGAGGAGGATTTCCTGCAGTGGTTTTTCTGTCCTGCCTTTTCTTCAAAGCTCTTGCAGTCCTGGTTGCCTCACATATGACTGCACCTTTGCGTAATGATGCACGCCACGAATTTCGGTCTCTGGCTGCAGCCTCCAAGGTGTCATGATGAATTCCAAAAGCATTCAGTGAAATTTTCAGAGTGCCTTTAAAGCTTTTCCTCTGGCCACCATTGGGAGCGTTTACCACAACGCAGTTCGCTGTAAAAAATTCGTTTAGGGAGACTGTGATCTGGCATGCGAGTCAAGGGACCAGCCCAACGAATCTGATTCTTCATCAGTATAGTGTGGATACTGGGCATGGATGCTCTTTCTAGGACTTCAGTGTCTGGAATCTTGTCTTGCCATTTAATCTTCAGTAGCTTCCTTAGGCAGACTGAGTGGAAGTGGTTTAATTTCCTAGCGTGTCGCTGATAAACAGTCCAGGTTTCACAAGCATATAGCAGTGTGGATAATACAACTGCTTTGTAGACTTTTAGCTTTGTTTGCAGGCTTATTCCAGTTCTGTCCCATACATTCTTGTACAGTCTGCCAAAGGCCGCACTGGCCTGGGAGATTCTTGCATTCACTTCGTCATCAATTGTGGCAGCTTGTGACACAGTGCTGCCAAGATAGGTGAATTTGTCCACAACACTTAGTCTATGATCATTCACTTTGATATGCGGCACAGTGTGATTATTCCCTGGAGCTGACTGGTACATAACTACAGTCTTCTCCAAGTTGATATTGAGCCCAAAGTTGGCACAGGCATGTGAGAAAGCTGAAACATTATGTTGCATGTCCGCCTCTGAGTTGGCGTATAGAGCACAATCATCAGCAAACAGGAGCTCTCTGACGGTGTCGCTGTTAATTTTGGTTTTAGCTTTCAGCCTTTTGAGGTTGAATAACTTCCATAAAGTATTTGATGTCTATTCCAATGTCGTCGTTCTCGAAGGCATTCATCAACATGGCTGAAAACATGAGGCTGAACAGTGTTGGTGCCAGGACACATCCTTGCTTCACTCCATTGGTGACAGGAAAGGGTTCAGACAGTTCACCGTTTTCCTGTACTCTTGCATGCATGCCGTCATGAAATAGCCGCACTATTTGGACAAACTTTCGTGGACAGCCATATTTTGCCATAATCTTCCACAGTCCTTCTCTGCTGACTGTATCAAAAGCCTTGGTAAGGTCAATGAAAGTGGAGAACATTTCGCAGTTCTGTTCCTGACATTTCTCTTGCAGCTGCCTTACAGCGAAAATCATGTCAACAGTTCCACGTTCTTTTCTGAAGCCACATTGACTCTCAGGAAGAAGACCTTGATCGAGATGGGCTGTGAGGCGATTGAGAAGAATTCTGGTGAGTATCTTCCCTGCAATTGAAAGCAAGGAGATGCCTTGGTGGTTGTCACAGGATTTGCGGTTTCCTTTACGTTTGTAAAGGTGGACTATTGACGCGTCCTTGAAATCTTGTGGCATGGTCTCTTTCACCCATATGTTTGTAAAGACTTGGTGAAGCTGCTCTGTTAGGACCGGCCCACCTGCCTTGTATATCTCTGCTGGGATGGAGTCAGGACCAGGTGCCTTGCCGCTGGAGAGTTGCTGGATGGCTTTGTTTACTTCCACTATGGTTGGCAGGTCATCGAGTGTCTCATTGGTGGGAACTTGAGGAAGGCAGTTGATGGTTTCATCATCGAAGAAGGAAGTTGCATTTAAGATGTTGCTGAAATGTTCTGCCAAGCGTTGAAGGATTTCTTTCTTATCGGTGACCAATGTTCCCCCTTCTGCAGTGAGGAGGGGAACTATGCCTGGTGATGTAGGACCATAGACCGCTTTCAGTGAGTCGTAGAAGTTTTTCATATCATGTCTGTCAGCAAAGCCCTGAATTTCATCAGCTTTGCTGCTCAGCCAGGAGTCCCGCATGTGCCGAAGTTTCTGCTGCACTACTCTCTGAATGTTCTTGAAAGCATCTTTTTTTTATATTGACTTTGGGTCATTCAAATGTGCCTTGAGGAGAAGATGTTTCTCGGCCAGGAATTGGTTGATGTCTTCGGAATTTTCATCAAACCAGTCTTTATGCTTTCGGGGGGCTGGACCCAGGATTTCCATAGCAGTGTTGTAAATTATGTCCTTTAGGGCTCTCCATTCTGTTTCTGTATCCTGTTTAGCTGCAGCATTGGGCTTGAGGCGGTCTTCCGGTATATTTTCAAACGACTGCTGCATTTTCTTGCTGTTTAGGCGGGTGACATTTAGCTTTTTTTTTTTTTTTTGCATTTTCGCCCCTTGAGGACGCCGTGGTAGCCTGATGTGAATGTTTATTTTGAGAAAATGAGACGATGGTCTGTCCAACATTCGGCACCACACATGGATTTTGTCACTCGAACGTCTTGTCTGTCACTCCTCCTGACGATGACATAGTCAATGAGGTGCCAGTGTTACGAGCGAGGGTGCATCCACGATGTCCTATTTCTCATGGGAAGACGGAAAATTGTGTTCGTAATCAGGAGATCATGTTCGGCACATGTCTGAAGGAGGCGGAGTCCATTACTGTTACAATTTCCGACTCCATGCTTTCCAATAATGCCACTCCAAGAGGTGGTGTCCGTGCCTACTCTGGCATTGAAATCCCCAAGGAGTATAAGTTTGTCTCCTTTGGGAACAGATGTTAATACATTGTCATTCTTTATATGTCGACCGCAGTTTGGGTACCCACCAACCGCGGCTAGCTGGTTAGGTAGTAATGGAGCAGACAATGTTTAGGGCACCTTTTCTAGCCCCTTCCTCATGCTATGGAGGTGAGCAATGTGTTCCTATCGAGGGCTGCTCAGTCGCTCAGGGGGCTGCTGAATCCCACTGCTGCTCCGGTCAGTAGAAGACGACCATATGGCCTGAGCCGCCTGTGTGCAGGTCTGCGACTAGGGGCTGCCATCGTACCCACGCCTGCCGCTTCGCCGCTCGCCCATCGCCACAGGGCTTGAAGGTGATATATGACGTTGGATGAAGAATGACTTGCGCGATGACTTGGATTAAAGTGAGGAAGAGTTGCGCAATTCGTCGACCTCACTCTCTCGCCTGTGTCCATCTGAGCCCAGTGGCAAGACAAGTCGAGACGACTGGAGATGAATACAGGTGCAGTGGATGACCAGGGCGCTCTACGTGCCTTGCCGTGCTCATTACGTTCCACAACGCTTTGCAGGTAAACGCCGTCTTGCCCGTTGAATCAGGAATGATTTCTTCCGCGCAGTCTGCCGAATCCTGTCTTCACATGCTGGGTAGGCATACCCTAGTTTTACCTCTTGGTTTGACACCAAATCGGATACCCATGCCTGGTTTAGCCAGCCTCTCACAGCTGTTGCCCGAGAGTCATCCTTACCAAAGGTGCTACCAATGCCTGACATCCCGTACCCCCCCCCCCCCCCCGAATGGTTTATTATCCTTCTAACACCCCGCCTTTCTACATTTCTACAGGTAATTACTAGCCTTTAGTCAAGTTTTGGATCGGTTTTACGACATACATGTGAGAGAGATGCCGCAATTCAAATCCACTAAAAATAAGCCGTGTCGGTATTCTGAACTACTGTCCAATCCTGGCTCCTACCGGGTCTCTCCTCGTTGTCACTGAACAAAATGAACAACCTGGCGCTCTAGTTAAGTGCTTGACATACATGATCAAGAATGTGTAGTTTCTAACAGTTACCCATATACAATGTTGTGTGTGTGTGTGTGTGTGTGTGTGTGTGTGTGTGTGTGTGTGTGTGTGTGTGTGTGTGTGTGTGTGTGTCAAAAGACTGGAACGTAACCCCTCCACCGGGAAGAGCAGTCAACCTCGAGGAGACCAAGAGGTGATACGGTGCCCCGAGGTAAGGGCCAGGGGAGATGGTGAAGGGGGAGATGGGTAACCTGGTTCTCTCATGAGACACGGAGGGCGGTGACCAAGGGTTAGCACTCCTGGTCACGACAGCATCCCGCCTACAACATGTAACGCCACTCAACAGGAGAACGCTAATGTAAGCGTGGCCGAGTGTCCTGACACGCAAAAGGCGAAGGAACCGATTCAAGTCGTCCCTCCCGTGGTGTGTAAACCACGCGAGGAGAATCGGCACTTGTAGTGTTCAATATCGTAGAGTAGTCCGATAGGAATTTGTGTAACCAATAGGATAGAGAAGTAGCATAAGGCTTTAGGAAACATTGTGATAGGCAATTCTGTGGCTTGGTGTGTGGGTTTAATTAAGCGACTGTCATAATGATTGTAACGAGCCAACGGCAATAAAATGTACCATGTATTTTTCCTCGCACACGACTTGCAAGTTTCTTGTATGGTGTGGGAGAAGAATCCGATGATGCCTGGCACATGAGTTGTTGACAGGCAAGGATTAATGTGGTGTCAGAAGTGGTGCTTAGACGAAAAGTCAAGCTAATCCACTCTTCCACGGCTCCAGACTAGGGTTTAATTTGTGTCAGTGACGGTAATTTGTGCAGACAAGAACAAGTTGCGGGCTAAGGTTGTGCCTATCGTGACGAAATATATTGTGTAATTGCGTATAGTAAATTATTGTTTAGTTAAATCATGTGTTCTTCAAGATTGTAAGTATTGATATTCTTATTTCTTTCCATTTATTTATGTATTTACCTATTTATTTATGAATAAGTACCAAAGATGATTCATGGCGGAGCGATACACAGCCAGCCGACATTATCGATTTTTGCAAGCTAAAAATAGCGCTGCGCGTCTGACGTAGGATAATTGACAAGCAGTTTTCCTACGCCATTTGCATTCAGCATTCAAGTGTTTACAAAATCGCCAAGCTGCTGCCCGCCTGAATCTGTACATTATATTATCTATTATTTGTTGATTTAAGTTAGTAATTGAATATATTTATTTATTTAAACATTATTATGATAGTTTTATTTATTTAAAAGCAGTTATGGATAGTTTTGTTCGTACTTTTTCTTCGTTTACTGTCACGATGGGACTACTTTCTGGCTATGCAAATTAGACTTGGTTTGCACAACACTTACATAAACTAAACTAGGATAGTGACGAAAGGCATATACGGTTAGAACGAAGACAGGACATTGACATTAAATATTAATTAACCAAATTCTTGTTGTTCGTGGGCTTGTCATTGTCATTGTCCCAATTTGTCTAGAAGATCATTTCGTTTAACTAGCTGTTAATTATTGCTGCTCTGCAAATCAGGGTAAACAACAGCTGAGCTGATAACGCGTGTGTATGTCGGTGTGCCAAACAAGGTGTCCTGATTACAAAACGTGTGTCTATGCCAAAGTGCCAAGCAAGGTGACCTGTGTTGCCGGATTGCTGTTCCCTGATTCTCGGGAACATTAAGTTGAGTATACTCAATATTTTTTGGCATGCAATGTGATTAATAGTGCATCTCTTTTTCAGCTTGTGATACACTAGCATATTTTTGTGCTCTGGTTTTTCAGGTCCAAATTTTTCAGGTTATATACAAAGAGTACAATTTGCAGTGCTCAGATATTAAGAAACATAACATATCAAAGATAAATAACTGATTATAGAGTTCAGTGCAGGTCAACTCTAGCTAGCTACCAAACAACATGGCAACTTTATCTGACTTCATAAAAGCCGGTAAAGATTTACAATACACAGGTAAAGAGCTAGAAGAATACGCTGATAGGAAATTTAAAGAAGCAAAGGATGCTGAGAGAGACGAACGCGCACGAGAAGAGACAAGAAGACAGCATCAAAAAGAAGGGCACAAGAACATGATAAGGAGATTAAACAAAAGGCATTAGATCAGGAGAAAGAACTAAAGCAAAAGGCATTAGATCAGGAAAAATAACTAAAGCAAAAGGCAATAGATCAGGAGAAAGAACTAAAGCAAAAGGCATTAGATCAGGAGAAAGAACTAAAGCAAAAAGAGATAGATGAAATAGCTAGAGTTAAGGAAAAGCAAATACAAGTGGAATCAGAAACACAGTTGAAGATGAAAGGTATGGATGTAGACTCACACGCAGAGATCTCTGCCTCTAAATTAAAAAGTCAACAAGAGGAAAATAAGTTCAATAAATACAAAAACATTAATCAAACCATATTGTAAAGATGATTCCATATCAGCCTGGACAGAAAATGTAGAGTACCAGTTTAAATATCACCAAGTGCCAATAGAGATGTGGGCTATGATTTATATGAAGAACCTGAGTGGTGAGCCCCTTAAAGTGATAGAATCTATACCAACGGATCTTAGATCTAACTATCAATACATCCATGATAGGATAATGCAACACTTTTTACTTGATGCCCCTGGGTATCAGGTTCAGTTCTCAAATTTAAAACCTAAACCTAGTGAGACTTTCATTGATTACGTCTCAAATGTTCAGAGTGTACTAGATAGATGGCTTAAAGCAGCTAACATAGGAAAAGACTTTGATAGATTAAAAAATTTAATAGCCATGGATAAAGTTATATCCACCATACCATCTCCGTTTGCTAAATTTTTGCAGCAGTCAGACATTGAAAACATCGAGCAGTTTGAAAAGAAAGGCTCAGCATATTTTTCTTCTAACAGAGATATTTTTAAGACTTCAATTGACTCTGAAATAGTTTCCTTTGTGAAAGACCAACCAAAAAACTATCAGAGTAACAGAAAACCTTTTCAGAAACACGACAACAAAGATAGGAAAGTGTCAAAATGTATTTACTGTCAACTTTTGCATGACAATTATTCTATGTGTGACAAATCGCCAAATTATCCGGCGCATCTTGAAAATGTTATTAAGAAGCAACAAAGTAAAAGATCTGCATACAGGCGTGCAATCAAATGTTTTTTTTTGTTCCAGCTATGGCCATTATTCAAATAAGTGCCTTGGCCGCCAACGTATGAAAGCCAACAATGCTATTTTGATTGATACATCTTCTGATAGTGGTAGTGAGACTGAGTGTGAGATTGAAAATGATTTACCTTTCAAGCAGTCTGAAGATGTCTGTTGTGTGAACGATGTGTTAAGCTTTGACAATTGTGACCAATGTTACCAATTTCATGCAGACGGAAAATTAGAATGTGGACATACAGTACCATGCTCAACTGAGAGTGTAAATGCAGCATTAGCCTCCAGAGGCAATTTGGTGTTCCACAATGCAATGGTCAATGATACACCATGCCAATGTTTGCTGGACAGCGGCAGCACCCTTATTGGTCTTAGAAAGGATCTAGTGACTCCACGTGATTATACAGGCGACTCTGTCAAATGCCGAACCTTTTCGGGTAACATTGAAATTTACCCTTTGGCCAAAGCCCGTATTAACACTCCTTTCCTTTCTGGTACCTTTACTTGTGCAATACTTGACAACCCTCTGTACTGATTTAATTTTGGGTTGTTTACCCCAACTGAAACATTGTACTAGCGATGAAATAGCTACATGGGAAAGATTAAATGTAGCTAACGTAACAGCTAGAACAGACACTGTAAAACATCAAGACACACTACAAGATAAGAGACAACTGTTGCTTTCTCCAACTGGCACAGATGATACAACCAGACAAAAATTCAGTAGAACAGCAGAAGGCTGATCCTAGTGTGTCTCCTTATTTAAAATTATTGAAAGAAAGATCCAAAGTGACCAAAAAATGCTTCATGGTTCTTTAGACCTAACAATGGCTTTCTTACTAGGTATTGTACAACTGATAACCATGAGACGGCACATGTGTCACCGTTTCGTTGATCACCTTGCATACGACAAAGCCAGGAGCCAAAATTCAGGCTCATTTTTGTGGGCCAGGTTTTTCCAATAATATAAAATTATGCTGTCGTTTTTGTATTGTATGTCAACAATTAGTACCTAAAGGTAAACATCCTACAGCTGAAGTACAACCTTCTATACTGGCTTCTAGGCCTGTGAGAGGGAGGGATCAAATCTACCACCAATACACAACAAGGGTGCGAGAACAATTGATCTTGGACCAGATCAAGACAGACCTCTGTTACTTCCAGACAAACGAAATGGCAAGGACCATTCAAGGTGGTACGTAGGATTTCAAATGTTGACTATGAAATATCGATAAACAGGACACTTAAAGATATTCCATGTCAACATGTTGAAACTTTACTGCTCACGACAAGAGACAGGAGTAGAGACAGACGAACACAGTGCACCCACACCTAATGATAAGACGACAGACATACATAGCGCAACTACACTAGTTAGTTAGACTGGCAAATCCGACGAGATGCATACATTTAGTGAGCTTACAGAATACGCATGATATATGTCCAGACTAGATGACTGGACACTACACTTACTGAAACTGAGACATGTCTTTGACATAGTGCGACTCTTCGGTCTCACTGTCAAACCGAGTAAAGTTGAATTGGGCCTAAAATAAATTGAGTTTTTATGTCAGGTTATTTCACAAGGTCAACTTAAGACTGACAATAGAATAATTACAAAAAATTATGAATCTGACCATGCCTACCAGATAGAAGCAGGTCAGAAGCCTTTTGGGATTAGTAAACTACTCAGAAATTACTAAGTGTATTTTCCAATGTTTTAAAAGCTGCTGTAAATGAAATGTCAAAGATGCATTATTAATTTCTGCATTGTCAAAATTGAAAATCCTTTTTATCAATGTAACAATCCTCCGCTTGCCTAATCCTAGGCTCGTTTATTATCTTAGGATAGATGCCAGCAGAAATCTCCATCACTGCAGTACTAGGCCAATTTTATGATGGCATCTTCCATCCGATTTGCGACGTGAGCCGTAAGATCACACCTGCTGAGTCCAGATATTCCATATCACAGTGGAAGCCCGAAGCGTCATCTATGCGGTGAGAAAGCTCCATCGATTGCTAGCGGGTGTTCACTGCATTGTCCCGACTGACAACTCCCCAATCACGGTCATACAATGTGGTGTGCATCGGAATGACCGTATATACAGAGATTCCACATAAGGGTGTAGAGTAATAATTGTTAAAATTAGTACAGTATAGTATTCTATGTAAAATATTGGGTGCTAAACTATGTACTAAGAAAAGTGAACTATCATGTGTCCGTAGACATCAAAAGAAGAACTGTGCTCCGAAAACAAATTAACACCGTGTAAACTGGGACAGACAGCTCATTACCTACTAAGCTCCATTCCGGTGTAGTCGGTTGTGTTAAGCACAGAAAAACAGTGTTAGATCAGTACATAAATACAGACACGAAAATAGTGATCTACGACACCAGCTAACTCTACAGGAGCACTAACCATAGGACTCAAGTATGACTGTGCAATGTATTTCAGATACCCAGGCCAATTGTGTATATATAGTATGCCTATAAAACCAATGTACAAACATTCAGGCAACAACTAACCTGAGGTAACTGAATACCATGTATATAAACTTATTGTGATATGTAAGATAACATTTTAAGATAGTCATAAATTAGAGTTAGATTAGGAAATATAATAGTTTTCATTTTTTTTAATAGTTTAGATAGTTCAGTAATTGACCCACTTATTTAGCTTAAAATAAAATTAGAATAGTAATTTAGACGTAATAATAGTTAATCACAAACTAGATTAAAGTTTTGATAGGAATAGTACCATTTAGGTTGTTACATTTCACTTAGCTTCATTTCAGGTCAGTTCATTCCATCCTAATGAACCATACCATTTAACAAACATTACCATTTACTATTATCATCATTTTACATCGTAATAGGATAAAAACATTAGATAATTGAACATACAGCATGTACATCATGTAGATTAAGAACATCAGTCATATATCTTGTTTTGCAGTTAAAAACATTAGGTATAATTGTATTATATTTCACATTACCCATTTTTATAAAGGTACATAATTTGTTTTCACATTACCCACTTCAGAAAGATACATAACTCATATCACATCAATTTCATTTAAATAGTTAGATTACATCCCTTGGAATAGATAAAGATTAGGATTAACGAAAACATATCTTAGCATTAATGTTACAAAAGATATTAAAGTAGTTAACACATTAAATACATATTTAGAGAATTAGTATTAGTATGTCAGTATTTAGAGTTTTAGTTTAGTAGAACACAGTGGTTGATAAGACCAAGGGGACAAACCATCAACCCTTTCTCTTGCATGTAAATATAATGTAAATATATGACTCGTGCAGCGATTGTCGCACAGTCATTGAGCTCAACGTTCTCAAACTGAGCCATATGTGTACAGTGTCACTCCAAGGTTTTTAAATAATTGGGAGGATAAAAGATGTGTGACAGGATTAAGGGTGAAAGACGTGTAACAGAAGTGTGAAAGTGAGAGCGAATGTGAAATATACAGGAAAGTGTGATATTCATCAGCGGGTTTTTCTGCTGCTCATCGCGACTTTTGATTGTTGGCTCCGTTGGATGTTTGTTTTCGTTGATGAAAATGTGCTAGTGTGAATGTGTTGTGTGTAATTTAATTTAGATCTTACATTAAGTATTTTAACGTTCATAATAAGGGATCGTAGTCACGAATTAGTGTTATACACTTGTTTGTGGCCACGTTTAACCGAATTATGGCACTTAAAAACTAACATACATACACATGATAGTTAGATACACAGGTTAGAAGTTAGATTAGAATATTAATTACATCCAAACACGCAAACAACCAGAAAAACAAACACATAAATGACATACATATTTTATTGATCAAGGGGAGATAACTTCGGGTCAGGGGACATAATGGACAACGAAACACTAACAGTGAAATATAACTTTACACGCGGAAGCGAAGTAGGTAAAGCCTGTCGCACACACCTTGTGTAATGGTTGTTAAATATCATATGGGGGACATGAAGCAATTCATGTGTTGACCCTAAGAAAGTCAACTTTGTATGGGTAGTAAGTTAATTTACTATGTGAGGGCAGGTCTTATAAGACAACGGTCCGGTTCAGACATACCTCTAATAAATATAATATTGCATGTGAGAAGAGGGCTCACGCCAACCAGACAAGTGTGTGGCGATTGCCAGTAGCCAAGTAAAGTGTTACTACATTGTGACAATAGTCAGTAGAAGTCTATTAGAGTGCCCAGAGCCAGGTTATCTACAGTCTTTGACAAAAGTTAGAGACACTAATTTTTTAGAAACCTCTTGCGTCACAACCAGTGAGTGAAAGTTGATGACGCAACGCAGGAGGGGAGGGTGTGTGTCAAAGATTGGAACGTAACCCCTCCACCGGGAAGAGCAGTCAACCTCGAGGAGACCAAGAGGTGATACGGTGCCCCGAGGTAAGGGCAGGGGAGATGGTGAAATGGGAGATGGGTAACTGGTTCTCTCATGAGACACGGAGGCGGTGACCAGAGGGTTAGCACTCTGGTCACGACAGCATCCCGCCTACATGATAGCCACGAACGCCACTCAACAGGAGAAGCTAATGTAAGCGTGGCGAGTGGCCTGACACGCAAAAGGCGAAGGACGATTCAAGGTCCCTTCGCGTGGTGTGTAACCACGCGAGGAGAATCGGCAGACGGGAGACGGGACTTGTAGTGTTCACATCGTAGAGTAGTCGATAGGAATTTTGTGTAACCAAATAGATAGAGAATTAGCATAGGCTTTAGGAAACTTGTGATAGGCAATTCTGTGGCTTTGTGTGTGGGTTTAATAGCGACTGTCATATGATTGTAACGAGCCAACGGCAATAAAATGTACCATGTATTTTTCCTCGCACACGACTTGCAAGTTTCTTGTATGGTGTGGGAGAAGAATCCGATGATGCCTGGCACATGAGTTGTTGACAGTGTGTGTGTGTGTGTGTGTGTGTGTGTGTGTGTGTGTGTGTGTGTGTGTGTGTGTGTGCGTGTGCGCGTCTGGGTGGGTGTGTGGGTGGGTTGGTGGGTGTGGGGGGACAAATCTAATGAGCATGCATGATAAAGCTCCGTCTATTTATACTGGTTCTTAAATACTCTTATCTATTTGCCGCCTTTTCCTATACTCAACCTACGTTTGGCCAATAGGTGTTTATGCAAGTGGTTTTGCAGGCCAGACGTTACAGTTCACATCTAGTTTGATTGAAAGTCTCGATTTAGTCTGAAATATCTCCCACGTGTCTGGCTATTTCACACTTGTGACCGTTGGCAGTGCCCAGTCAATCTGACAATGTGTTTAAACCGGGGATTCTTATCACCTTTATGTCTCTTTCCTCTATATTAGATTATCAAACGCGTTAGATTTGCTATAAGGCGCTCATTCGCAGAAGCTTTGCACGTGGTTGCTTTGTTGCGAGAATTTTCATAGATTACTAAAGGCTAAGAGTACATTTTTATTCCTCTGCTTATTTCTCCTTTATTTGTCTATCTTCTTTAATTTTTGTGGAATGCGAGAACGATTATGATTTTTTTTTTTTTGGTGTGCATATCTATTTACAGGATATCGCTGTCAACATCAGCACTGCTGTTTGTGATGTCTTGGCAAGTTTACGTTCAGTAGTTTGCCATAGCTTTCATAATGAACGGCTCCGATACCAACACGTTATAACACAACGCGACACGATTTGCTGCCAGATCGGTCACTGCTGCATTTCGAACGCCTTGTAAGCGGCTCACGAACCGCGTCCGCAAGCCTTTGGCCACGGAGACCAGCTTGTCCAATCTACATTATAGTAAACTGGGGAGAGGAATCAAGGAGGAAGACGCACAACAATGTTTACGAATATAATCAATAATTATGGTTAGGGTAGCTGCGTCAGAAGACCTCTATAATTCTATATTGTTAATCTATCGGTGACCTTTTGTTCTTGGAGTATAAATGCTGTGAATGTATTAGCTGCCTGCGTCTACAGATTGTCACAGCTGTGTATAGACAGACCATTTGTGCAATCATCATAAATTAATGGTAGCGGTAAACCGTATGCATATTTGCAGTGTCATATATTCGTTGCATCTTCAGTTCAAAGAAACAACGTCGTGTGCTTCTGTATCTTAAATTAGGTTTCGTTAATAATGGCGAACTACTGAACGTAAATATGTCTAGAATATCCGTTTGAGGTTGATCGCAGCATCCTATTCAGGACATGCAACATATATTTAGCTGTTAGGTAATAGATCATGAATAAACAATTTTAGTGTAAAATTAAAGTTTAAAAAAAAAATTAGATAAGTTGCGTCAAGAATCGACATCAAAGCACTCGGGACATTCCCACACGTGCTTCGTCCTCATCTTCAACAGCCAGAAAAGAGTCCCAATATCAATAGTGACAGTGGGACGTAGAGGTGTTTCCAAGGCACCAGGGCTGGGTTCTATACTGGCCAAGACCTATTGACGCGTCCTCGCCGAGCGTCCTGGGCAACAGGTCCCTTTGTGGTCCTGGCTAAAGTCAGCAGGATCGTTGATTCCTCCGAAGTCGGAGAGTGTCTGCCTGCACGGCGAGGAACCACCAGTCTGCACACCAATAAGCCAGACATGGGACAAGGATACTCACATCACACTGATGCTGGATAACAGGATGTCTTCATCCGACATACAGGACTTCACGCTGGAGATCACAGCCAGCGAACACAAGCAAGCAAGCAAGTAAGCAATAGTGCCAGTAGCAGTCTGGTTATATTATCGTCCGCCCTTTAATCGGAATTTTCATTCTCTTCAAGCAGTGATGCTCTGTCTCTTTCTGCACTATATATACGATTCCCAAGAGCTCGACCAAATCTGCCTTATCATGCACCAATACTCCACCTAGGGGTGCAGAGCCAGCCAATCTGCCCGCCTGCTCGTTTACCACCACACCATGTTATGGGGGGGGGGGCTGGAGGAGGTAAATCCCACATAGTATCTCTATTTTTTATTGTTAAATCGAAGCCTGCGACTGGGCCCGAAACGGAACGCCGACGTGATTGTCTCCACCTCCGTTCTCAAACTTGATGTTGTGGTGTCCTATACCAGGTTCTCCTGCACTAATCACCGTCCACCAACCTTCGACATGAACTCTCAAGCACTTCCTTGACCTTGCAGCACAGAGCCGTCCGTGTTTATGATTACATAGCCTAGTCGCGAATCGTCGTGGGTCAACTGTTGAACCTCCCATTCAGTGAAGCCAGTCGGCCAATCCCTGCATTCCCCTTCCAATGTTATTATGATCTTACACTGGCTAACATTTCCACTAGTAATCTGACTCACTTATCTCAATGTTTTCAAGCGTGCTCACTTCTCTGACTGTGTTCTCTTAAAAAAGTCTTAAAGCCATCCACGATTTTCTTCTGATCAGCCCGTGGCCCTTAATTGTGTCTATAGCTTCTCCCAGGGGGTGTTCCGTGTCTGCAGCCACTCCAAGATATCATTTAACCCGCAGCATCTTGTGTATGTCTGCACCAAAATATAGTGTGGTTATATAAACACATAGGAAAACTAAAATAGCAAAACAAAACAAAAAAAGTATTACTAAAACTGGGATTGAAGAAAATAGTATCCCAGAATGCCAAGGACAAACAGTTAAGGAAATTCTGCCTTATAAAGAAATACGGCTCCTTGTTAAAGGATTTGATGGAGCAAACAATGCAGGGGAAGCATGTAAGAAGAAGACAGCGGTAGAAGTAAGTGCTGGAAACAGGCTGTGTGGGGAAACATTGTGAAGACCCGCGACAAAGGGTGTTGGTGACTCATTACAACACCGATCGTAAATGCCCAAATGACACTTGATTATGTTGATCTTCTTCCTCTTCTTTCGTTCGCTTGAAATATGTTTATAACTGCAATGTTGTCGCATGAATGAGATTAACTGTCAATCTTCCACTGTCGTCTCTCTAGGCCAGAAGGTTTGCCTAGATATGTTGTATTTTGGGCAGTCTTGGAGTATGTACTCTGCTGTCTGCGACCCCAATCCACATGTGCTCATGGCTAATTCACCAATCTTGAATTTTGTATATATGTGGTTGCGTAATCTATTGTGTCCTGATCTTAGGCGCAGAATAATGACTTGTTCTGGTCTGTCCATAACGTGGTAGCCGTCTTGAGCTGGTTTTTGTGGCTTTCTGACTGACTTGATTATTCTTTCCTTTTGATGGTATGTAACGGGCACATCAGGCTGTTCTTCCTTAGCTAGTCGATCAACTCTGTCGTTTCCGGGTACTCCACAGTTGGATAGTATCCACTGTACGGTGACCTTATGCTGACTGCTAAGTTCAGAAAGTAGTGTGCCATTTACCAACATAGAGTTTACGGTACAAGTTGCAGTCAACAAGAACAGGCTAGAGTAGAGTTAACTATAGAATAGTTACAATCATCACGAAAGCGTGTTAGAGTATAAGATACGTAGAATAGTGATGATAATTCAGCAGTGGAAGGATGAATACAAGAAAGGGAAATCACTCGAGGTTACGAGCTCAAAACATCACGTGACGAGACGGAGGTGACGTCACGAGCAAGAAAGGTCGAGATCTTCAGTCAGACAAAAGGTGCTCGATTGAGAGGTTGTAGTAATGGATTCATATGGTTGAAACAGCAAATGTATATCTATAAAAGGCGATGTGTGTATGTATGTCAGTAGGGATGTATTTGATGCGATCGATAACGGTCCATCCGATTGAGATGAAATTTTCTACATGTATTCTTTGCATTCCCGTGCAGCCAACTGTCATAGTTTGTTAGTGTACAATCAGCTATTTACTTCCTAAAATTTAATATTTAAATTTACATTATCATTTATTCAAAACAATGTTTTCCCGTGATGAATTTGAATAACGAAGACACAAACAATAGATTGCACGATTTATTGCCTGGCATATTTCGCTGCATCTCGTCAGGTACATACTGCAGAAATCACACAACTTACGTGAATTAATTAGATAAATCCTTCAAACTGAAATATACACATGTTCGCACAGTAATGTCGATTGTCTACCACGGTAATTTTAAACTGACTAACATGTCTTTCTGCTTACACAAGGACGGCTTACGAAGGTTGATTAGTATAGCTTCAGCAAACTTTAACAATCGACTACTTTGTGTGTTGAACAACACACGGAAGGCACTGTCTCTTTCAACCACGTGACCACTCTCGAGCACATGTCTCCCGACCGATGAAGCCAGACTTTTTCGGTGTTTCGATTATCATTTATATATAGCGAGGGGACTTAACTTAAGAAAAGTTATTTCAAGGGGCATAACTTTTAATAGCATTTATATATATATATTTTATATATAGATTGTTGCATTGTTTTCAAAGATTTATAAACTCTTTGTCTATAGTTATTTACAGGCATATGGGTTATAATAAATAATGATATAATCTTTAAGGCATTTTCAAAGTTTTCATAAAATTAATGCATCTATTTAAATAGTGAAAATTTTCTAACTCATCTTTTTATGTAGAAAGAAGTTATCTACAGTCATGTTTGTGATTAACTACAGTTCTCATTAAAAATAATGGATTTATTTTAGATACGTTATAATTTTATTTCTGCACTTTTTTTGGAGTGGAACTTTTGAATTAATCGAAGCATTTGTTTTTTTTCCCGTTCGCTTGGCCGAGAAAAGGTCAGTACACAATTTACATGTGTATATGCTTGATTTTGTTTTTGTTTAAAAAAAAGGTTGGCCGCGTGTGTGTCAACATCAGGTTTTTCATTCAATGTTGTGTGTGTGAAAGAGAACACATGGTGTGTGGAAGGACATTTTTTTTTATATGCTTGATTTTGTTTTTGTTTAAAAAATAGGTTGGCCGCGTGTGTGTCAACATCAGGTGTTTCATTCAATGTTGTAGGTGTGAAAGAGAGCACATGGTGTGTGGAAGGACATTTTTTTTTCATGCCGGGCCGGGTCAGACAGACAGACAGACAGACAGACAGACAGGCAGGCAGGCAGGCAGGCAGGCAGGCAGGCAGGCAGATGGTCGGGAATGGAAGCTTATATGACTACTTATACGAATTAAATGAGATGTTCCCCACCAGGGCCTGGGCGAAGTCGGGCCGGGTCGGACAGACAGATAGACAGATAGACAGACAGACAGATAGACAGACAGATAGATAGTCGGGAACGGGCGCTTATATGACTACTTATATGAATTAAATGGGATGCTCCCCACCAGGGACTGGGTGAAGCCGGGCCGGGACAGACAGACAGACAGACAGACAGACAGACAAGCAGACAGACAGACAGATAGATCGATAGATCCCCGCCAGGGCCTGGGCGAAGCCGGGCCGTGTCAGCTAGTAAGTTATATTCATACTACCAATAAGTGTGTCAAGGTGTCATGCGACAAGCTAGAATAACTGATCAAGTGATAACGATGAATTCAGATCAAACTGGACGCATTTTCGCCTGTCAAGGTTGGTTGTGCATTGTGCCCAAAATGGCCGGTCAACAACGTAGGTTGAACATTTGCTAAATATTAACTTTGTAGTTTTGTGAATAAAGTCGCTGCGCGAGATACGATAGCAGCCAACACCTATGACTAAGAAGAATATTTATGACAGTCGTTACATAATTAAAATGCAACGTCCGTCTACCCTCCTACCTACTGTGAGCATGGCGCGACGGTGAACGACTGTATTGCTGTAACATTTGTCAACAATAAAGGCTGGTGTGTGGGAATGACTGAAGATCTCGACCTTTATTGCTCGTGACGTCACCTCCGTCTCGTCACGTGATGTTTTGAGGTCGTAACCTCGAGTAGTTTCCCTTTATTGAGTTCATCGTTCCACTGCTGAATTATCATCACTATTCTCCATGTCTTATTCTCTAGCACGCTTTCATGGCGATTGTAACTATTCTATTCTTAACTCCACACTAACGTATTCTAGTCGACTGTAACTTGTACCGTAAACTCTATGTTGTTACATGGCAGTATGTCCTTAGTACTGGCAATTTTTCAGACAGGAGGATCTCTGGTATTGATTTTGCATGGGTCAATAGCACCGCAGATTGTGTACCATGGCTGGTATTTAGTAATTTCTCTGTTGCTATCTTGATTGCCTAAATTTCAGCATCATAATTATGGCAGGACTTTCATGTTGGTACTCTGGCCGTGTCCCTAGTATTATTTAGTTATTATATGCACATCCCTGCTTCTCCATTTCGAACAGCATTTTGTGCTGACACATCTGTGTAAACTCGAATCCAGAGGTCCTGTGGGTATTCTTCATCAAGAAAGATGAGAGTGGCTGTTCTGCGTTGTACACTGGTCAGTTCTTTCTTGTCAAATATTCCTCTCACTTTTGCCTAGATTTGTAGTGACAGTCTATGTTCATATTTCAATGGAGTTCGCTCTAGAATAGTTTTAAGGGGTATACCAACTGTGGGCAGATCGGTGGTTTTTCTGCAGAGTCGTTTGGCCTGGTGGATAAAACTTTTTTTTTTTTTCACCGCCCAATGGCTAAGTTTTCAAATATGTTCATCATAGGGTGGCCTGGCAAGCTGAAGAACTTTTCTTCTTGTATTAGTCTCTCTCTCTCTCTCTCTCTCTCTCTCTCTCTCTCTCTCTCTCTCTCTCTCTCTCTCTCTCTCTCTCTCTCTCTCTCTCTCTCTCTCTCTCAGTGCTCGTGTCCCCATCTACTCCATCTCCACTATAGGGGTTGATCTCATCCCTCCTGTGGTGACTCTAAGTGCTTGATTTTGCACCTTGTCCAGTTCATGTAGTGTAGTGTGGGCTTTTTTTTAATGCTGAACACCACGCAGTTGACCCGTATTCCATGTGTGGTCGTATGCTCTGTAGATAAACTTTGCTAAGTATTTTCCCACTGGCTCCCCATGTGGTTCTACTTAGTTTTCTCTGGATAGCTATTTTCCTTCTGGCTTTTCCTACTACTTTGTTGATGTGCTTTCTCCATGTCAGCCTGCCATCAAATATTACTCCAAGGTATGTTGGTTCTTTGTCTTCTCTTATGGGTTTCCATTTATCTGGATGATCCCCGCTTTTTGTTTTGGAGAGAGGGTAAATAGAGTGGTGCTGCACTTGTCGGTGTTTATGCTGACACACCATTTATTTGCCCATGCAACAAATGTATCGACAGCTCTTTGTAGCAATCTGGTGGCCACTGATGCATGTTCATTTGTGCTCCATAGAACCAGGTCATCAGCGCACATTGCCGCTTTAATTCAATGCTGTAGATTAGCAGCAAGATCATTGATGAAGATTAGAAAAAGTGTGGGGAACAAGACTCCGCCTTGGGGAACACCGTGACTCAGTAATACTTTCTTGCTCTTGAATCCGTCTATCTGTACTCGGGGTCTTCTGTTGTGCAAGTATACTTTCGCCCATTTGTACGAGGGGAAGTCAATAAGTAAGTCAAAATTTGCTGTAATAAAATAACTAAATATGATAACAACTTGAAAGCAGTTTATGTGTACATATTTGTACATATCCATTTATTTCTTATCTTAATTTCCACCAACATTGATGCACTTATCCCATCGTTTTATCAGTCCTCAAAAACCGGCTGCATAGAACTGTGTGCTCTGTTTTCTAAACCACGTTTTCATTTCATATTTAACTTCGGCGTCATTCGCGAAATGTCTCCCGCCAAGGTGGGTTTTCAGTGGACCAAAAAGGCGGAAATCACTAGGGGCTCAGTCGGGGCTTTAAGGTCGATGTTCCAGAACTTCTCACCTTGGTTGGTTAATTTTCTCCTGAGTTAATCGAGCTGTGTGTGGTCTGGCATTGTCATGAAGAAGCAGCACTCCTCTAGTCAGCAGTCCTGGACGTTTTCTTCGAATTGCATCATGAAGCATCAATAGAACTTCACAGTACGATTCAGAATTCATATTGTCACCTTTCTTCTTGAAATTTGTTAAAAGCACTCCTTGACAATCCCAGAACACAGTCAGCATAACCTTCCCTGCTGATGGTGTAACCTTGAATTTTTGGACACAAGGCGAAGAAGGATGTTTCCATTGCATTGAAGCACGCTTTGATTCGGGCTGGTAGTGATGCACCCATGATTCGTCCCCAGTAACAATCCTGTTCAGCATGTCTTCTCCATCATCTTCGTATCGACAGAGATGATGCAAGGACAGGCCAAATCGGTTCATTTCGTGTTCCTCCTTCAATTGTCTGGGTACCCACCTTGGGCACACTTTCTTAACTTCCAATCGACCATGCATTATGCTGCATGCTGAACCATGTGAGCACCATATTACATATGCTACAGCGTGTATCGTTACTCACCTGTCACCTCTAATCATCTCCTCCACCCGCTGCACGGATGCTTCTGTTGCAATCTCAACAGGACGACCAGATCGGATTTCATCAACAAATTTAGAGCGCCTTTGAGAACATTTTTCTACCCAGCTATGCACCGCTTTACGGGACAAACATATGTCACCATAAACAGGAAGCATTTCCATATGAATGTCCTTTGCAGGCAGTCTTTTTATCAACATAAAATGCACAACAGCACGTTACTCTTTGGTTGTACACTCCGTAAGTACAGTCGCCATTTTGTTTATGCGTTGCGCATGCGCATGAGACACCTAGCGCCACCTGATGAACGGGAATATAAAGTTCGATGTTGCTCTCACCTAATGACAGCTGTAGAAAACACCAACTACATTTACCTGCCATCCCACAGAACTGTGTGACTTAGTTATTGACTCGCCCTCATATATTCTTTCATTGACTTTACAGTTTCTCAGTTTCTTTATCAGATCTTCTTTTCAGACTTTGTCAAAGGCTTTCTTTAGATCTATCCATGCCGCAAGCACCAGCTTCTTCTCTTGGAATGCATCCTCAATTTCTTGAGAGAGGTCAGTTGTCTTCTTCTTCTTCTTCTGCGTTCATCCGGATTTTTTTCCGGATGTGACTGCGTTGTGCCTGTTTACAGCAGAGCTGCGTTCTTGCGCCGTTAGGCAGACACATCCGACTTCTGCGGGCATTTGTTGACCGGGTTAACCTTCCCGGTGGGTCAGTTGTCTGATCTTCCGTAGAGTAGTACTGCCTAAAGCCAGCCTGCTGTGGCACAATGATGTTTTCACTTTCAATGTACCAATGCAGTCTGTGATTGATGATGCGCTCCATTGTTTTGCAGAGACAGCTGGTAAGGCTAATTGGTCTGTAGCTGGAGGCAATGGAACTATCTTTCCTTGATTTTAGGATGGGTATCATGATTGCTTCTCTCCAGGCTTGTGGAACACTGCCTATGGTCCAGCTATTATTAAAGATCTGCAACAGCTTTGCCCTGGCTCTGTCCTTAGGTTCCTTTCAATTTAATTGGAGATACCATCAGCTCCAAGTGACTTTCTCGTTTTCAGTTTTGATATGGCTAGCTCTAGTTTGCTGATTGTGATAGGTGCCTCCAGATTCTAGTCTACTATTTCATTCTGTCTTGTAAGTTGCCATTTCTCTCGAATCTCTTCTTGTTTCTCTGGACTAATTTCGATGGTGTTATCTTGTGTGAATGAGTCCTCAAAATGGTCAACTGCTTGCTTTCCTGTTAAGATGTTTCCGTCTTATGTAGTGCAATGTTTGAGTTACCCCCTGTGCCCTCATCGTTAAGTTGATTATTAGCTTCTACAACTTCCTTGTGTCTCTTTCACAGTTCAGTGACTCTGTTTTCACCTGCCAGCTTTTCCGTCTAGCCTGCAGCTTAGCCCTTTGAAATTTGGCTTTTGCATGCTGGAATTTATTGTGGTGCTCTTGGCTGAGTGTGGCCTCTGCTTGCTTTCTACATACTTCCACATCATTATGCAACTGTTCCAGTTCACTACTCCAGTAGGGTTTATAATGTTTACGAGCTCATCTTTGTACTGTTCCTCGTGCTGCCTGTAGTAAGCATTTCCCAAACTCTTCAATCGCTTTATTTATATCTTTCTCAGTGTTCAAGTTGCTAACCAGTATGCTGGTGCGATGCTTGTACATCGCCCAGTCTGCTTTCTTGTATTTCCACCCCGTGAGGGTGCTGCTTTCACTTACAAGCTCATTTTCTACAGTTAGAAAGACTGGCCGATGGTCACTGCCACCAAGTTGTTTCCCAACAATTCGTGTAATGTTACACTCCAGGTCTGGTGAATGAAAAGCCAGGCCAGGTGTAGTTGTAATGTGTCATGATCTCGAGTAGAAAGTATTTGGGTCAGACGGCTTGCTAATCAAGATGAATCTAGTCTCATCTTGCCAATCTTCCAGTCTCTCTCCTCTCTGGTCCATGTGATCATAGCCCCAGCTCTGCGAGTGGCTGTTGAAATCGTCACACACAATCATTATTTTCTTTTAATGGTAGTGTGCCCAGTGTCTGTGGGCGATCACTTGGACACTAGTAATTGATCAGATGTAGGTCTTTATTGCCTGTCTTAAATTTAAGTGTCTGATTCTCAGCCCCTTCCATGTAAACTTCAATTTGGTAAGTGGTGATGTTTTTTTTTTTTTTTTACAAGGGTCAGTATCCCATCCTTTCGCCTGTCCTTTCGGTCAGATCGGTAACAATGGTAGCCTCTGATTTTGAAGGCCATATTTTCGTTGAGACGAGTTTCTTGCAAGCAACATACGCTTTCCTTCTCTTGGTCCAAGATGTTTTCTAGTTCTATTTTTTTTCTGACTCCCTCCGCATTCCAGTGCATTATTTTTAGTCTTTGTTTGGTATGGCCAGACGCTCTATTCTCATTTCCCCTTGCTCCACAGGACATCCGAGAAGGACCTCCAGTTGTTTTTGTTGGGCCATTTCGAGGCATAGGGCCCCTCACTGCACCTGCCTGGTGGTCCAAAGCAGGGCGAGCACCAAAACATTTTGCAGTAGTCGACATATTTCATGGCGTAATTGCGTGGCATCCTGATTTCTGTGGTGCGCCTCCTGTCTGGTTGCCTCCGTCTTCACCACCTTTCCTTTGCTGGAGCAGACTGTGGTCTTACTCGAGTTTAGATGTGTAGGCGCGCACACACGTGTCTGCGCATGCATACACACTTAGAGCGTTCTGGTTATTTTTCGGCGCCAGAGACTCGCCGCCGCCCCTTCTCCTGTTAGTTAAAACAGTTCCGCCACGTGAAGGCCATGAGTTGGACTTTTGCTGCAGAGGGGATGAATGCCATGGGGTATTTATGCAAGGTTGGGCGCTCACCCCAACTCTGCACCCCCGGCTACATAACAGCAACCTTTGTAACCGATTATGATGATGATAATAATATTGATGATGAACTGTTAATGTGACCTGGCATAGTGGTAGATATTACAATATGGTTCACGTTTTTTCCAAAGGTCGGCGTGGCCGATAGGTTTAACATACTCGCGCTTAAATTGTATCTGGTGGCCATGACTTTGTTGGCTCATTCGGGACACTGGCAGGCTATACTTAAATGTTGACCAAGTATTTGACTTGAGGACCAACATTACAATTGTCTCATAAGTCGGAGAAAGGTTCGCAAGATGAAAAATAAAAATTAGTTGTATATTTTCCCATCAAGAGAAATCTTCGTTTAATCTCTTCTCCCTGTCAAGGTTTGCGTGGTCAACAAATACCCGGAAGAAGTATGTGTCCTCAAATGATGCAAATATCGTAAACCAGCTGTGCACAGGAACAACACAACTACATCCACACAAACTTCGAACTGGTTGATAAATTGAAGCTACATATTTCGTTATATGGCAGCTTCTTCTTCTTCTTCTTTCGCTCGCTTGAAATATGTCTATAACTGCATGTTGTATGATCTCTTGTATGAATCTAACAGTCTTTTTTAATTCACTCAACGGTCCATAGAGTTTATCTTCCACTGTTGTCTCTCTAGGCCAGTTACATAAATAAATGCACATAGTATTGCTTGGCGCTCACAGAATGAGAATAAGGAATTAGAGACTAGAAGACGCACTAGACAACATACAATTTAAAAGCTATAGTTACCGACCGGTATTCGAACCTGTCACCTCCAAATGGAGGCAGCGCCTCGCAGCAGGAACAGATGTACTTTGACGCATGATCAACTGGACACTCAAAAAAGTTTCTTCATTAGTCATGTCTATCATGCACATGAACCTACAACAATGGAATACGGACAGAATTCTTATCAAACCATTGAGATAGCACCATAGGTCTCATAATTTATATTAAACCAGCATAGGTCAAATAACAAACACAAACACATCGGACCGTAAATGCTGTGTCTAGTATTTTTATTTTTATTGGGGGGGGGGGGGGGGGGGGGGCATATCCCTTACAGGACGTTGCACTTACCACCAGCATTTTTCAGCTGCTGTTGATGTACTAGGCAATATTACGTTCAGTAGTTTGCCATTGCTTTCGGGGCGACCGGCTCACGTAAGTTACCGACGAGGCGAGAACCGCTACCGTTTCTCGCGCATATCACGTTACTCACGAGAGTATACGGGATTACGGAGAAAGACGTAAACACCTAGGCCAGGGAGACCGGCGTCCAGTATATTAACACACATTTAAAGAAGAGAAATGATTGATCGGTTCTAATGCTGTACACGCGAGTAAAAATGGCTGGTATTTAGTAATTTCTCTGTTGCTATCTTGATTGCCTCAATTTCAGCATCATAGTTATGTATATCTGCATTTCTGTTTATAGCAGCTTGAATTTCGATGTACTGATTGATTTCTCTCTAGGCCAGAAGGTTTGCCTGGATATGTTATAGTTTGGACAGTCCTGAATTATGTGCTCTGCTGTCTGCGACGCCAAACCACATGTACACATGGCTGAGTCACCCATCTTGAATTTTGTATACATGTGGTTGCGTAATCTATTGTGTCCTGTTCTGAAGCGCTGAATAATGACTTGTTCTGGTCTGTCCATAACGTGGTAGTCGTCTTGAGTAGGTTTTGATGACCTTCTGACTGATCTGATCATTCTTTTCCTTTGGTGGTATGTAACGGGAACATCAGACTGTTCTTATTTTGCTCCTTCCTTAGTCAAATGATCAGCTCTGTCGTTTACCGGGTACTCCACAGTAGGATGGTATCCACTGTATGGTGACCTTATGCTGACTGCTAAGTTCAGAAAGTTTTGTCCTTAGAACTGGCAATTTCCCAGACAGGAGCGCCTCGAGTTCTGATTTTACATCATTCAATAGCACCACAGGTTGTGTACCATGGCTGGTATTTAGTAATTTCTCTGTTGCTGTCTTGATTGTCTCAATTTCAGCATCACGGTTATGTATATCTGCATTTCTGTTTATAGCAGCTTGACTTTCGCTGTACATGTTATTATTGTCTGTATCGCTCTGTCTTGAGTTTTTACAAGTTAGTCAACACCTTTCCTTCCCATGTATGATTTTTCCACTGCTAGCGCATTCAGAATGCTGGGGATGGGGACGGAGTGCTTATGGGAATGTACCGAATGCTGTGATGTCGGTTCCTAAATCAATCAATCAATCAATCAATCAGAATTCTGTGTCCCTTGTTGACTTGTTGCTGTAATCTGTACCTCATGACGCATATGTTCATTAGTTTCTGTATCGCCGTCAGTGGCGATCATAATATCTCAACACTTACATTATATGCGGCAGCAGTTGTGACAAGTTTTGGTACTTTTGCTTTCTTTCACCCCAAACAAACTTTGCCAGCTATATTTAGAGTCACCGGCTATATTTAGCGCCGACGGTGATCTCCTCTGTGTTCGGGTGGAGTGCGTGTCAGTGCGTTTCAATTGCCCCACACCACAGTGTTGTTTCTTTGGGCTGTGACAACCGTTTCTGTCTCCCTTCAATCCTCATTTGCATCGGTCCTGCAATCACTTTCCGGTTAGGGTTAGGGTTAGGGGGTAGGGTTAGGATTAGGGTTAGGGGTAGGGTACACACACTAACCCTATCGACTTCAATGCACCGGGTTGTTATCTCATATGGCTGTCTCTTTCCGCAGCGCAGGCTGCCGAAAGTGTCGCACAGAGCACGAACTCCGTAGCTCCAACGATGATCCCCAGGAGTCTCCGAAAAATGCACTCGTGAACCCTTTATGGTTGTGATAGCGCCAGACCAACGAATTTTGGTTTGGTCTACCTCGACTACAAAATGGCGACTCCGACGAGATATAGTGGCAGCCTTTGAATTGTTCTGTTAGAATTGTTTTAGTATCTAGTGATTGTTTTGTGTTATAGGTCAGTGTTTATGTTTGTGGTGTCCATTGTCTTTGAGTTGTGACATTAGAACCCAGGTTTGCTGCTGAGATCCCCCGGGCATTCCTGCACAAGAGAGGAGTCCCCTGTATGGTGAGTGGACTCAGATAAATTGCCTCCTAGTACACTTTCACTGTATCCTATCCAGAGCCAGGATGGCTCTGTCTTCAACGTTAGGGACCGTAGTTCCCCTCCCAGTTGGTGCCCCTGACGTCACAGGGCCCACTGGTGAAGTCAGGTACATAGTTGCACCTGTGAAGATATAAGTACCTTGTTTTGGCCGGCAAGGTGGGCCAGCTGTTGAGGAGTATGTGAGGAAGGTGAGATCTGCATGGAGGGCTGGTGCAGTGTGTGATGAGGACAGAGTTGACATCATTTGGGAAAGTGTTGCTCCCAATGTGTGGGCAGAGCTTGAACTTAGGTCAGTTTGTAATGACCCTGAGGAGATGCTGCAGACTATTCAGCAGGTGTATGGAGAGCAGCGCAGCATGGTGGAACTTGCTGCAGCTTTCTTCCAAGTGAAACAAGATGCTGGGGAATCCATCATGGATTTCTCTCACCGTGTCCACAAAGCCTTTCGTTTGGTGCTGGAAGCACAGAGAAAGAGGGGCATGGTTGCTTGGGATCCAGTGATCCTAAGAGACTGGTTTGTTGCAAAACTACATAATATTCTCAGCAGGAGAATGGCAGAGGAGAGGATATCGCATGACCCGTCAGTGACTTTCCTTTGTGTTAGAGACTTGGCCATGCGATGGGCTAGTGTGTCATTAGCTCCAGAAGTCGGTGCATACCAATATGTAGAACGTCAAGATTACAGTTCAGAGAGGTGGCCTAATGCCAGTGGTGAGCGTCAAGGGGACCAGCATGATGATGTGGTGGTGGAGCAACTTCGAGCTAAGCTAGGTAGGATGAGAGACTTAGTTGATTCATTACTGCAGCCCAAGGTACGACGCAAGAGGTGCAATGTTTGTAGAAGCCGCACCCACCTCCAGAACAGGTGTCCGAAGAGAGGGGTTAGTGTTTTTCAGAACCCCTCTAGAGTGAATTGTAACGAAGTGTTTGCAAGCGTAAGCCACCGAGACCAGCTGGGCCTTAAGCGACAACAGAGTCCGCCCCAGGTTGGTCCTTCTAAAGTATCAGCCCCAACAGTCCAGGTGGGTGCAGTGTCAACTTCTGATAGCCAGATGGTTATGCGTGGCAACCAGAGAAATTTCTTTCGCAGGAAGAGGTGGAGGAAGAGGAGACGATGGATGTCTCCTGGTGTCCGTGTGGTCGACCAGTTAGAAGGTGGTAGAAATGTGACAGATGGTCAGTGTATTGTGACAGGTGCGGGCCAAAATTTTCTGCATACTGATATGTCAACTCGTGAATTTGTGCAAAAGGGGATTGTGAAAGACCACCAGCAAGAATTTTTGCCCGTTAGACATGGTTGTGAAAGATAGAGACTGTTTTCATCTGTTTAGGAATCCCAGTCTTTTGGATTGACAGCCTTAGTGTAGTTAGTTAATTAGCAGTTATGTTTTGCTGTTTTTATGTATTATAATTGCAGGTAGATGGTGTCATGTGGTGACATGTTTTTCTTTTAGAGTGCAAGAACACCAGGCAGACCAGGTGAAAGGGGTGGTTCTGTTTTTCATATGGTGTTGTCATTACCATCATGTCCAGTAAGAGAGTATATTCCAGGGTGAATTCATGAGGTGGGATATTATTGAGATAACAATGTTTTGTTGACCCTGTATGGGGTGTTCCTTTATGTTTATATCCAGGTTATAGGTGACATCTTGATAACCATTAGTGTATGGAAATCAGTGAGGTCTTTTTTTTTAGTTGTTGACATTATTATTGAGTTTAGGTACATATCTATGTAGATATTTAAGAGTGTATCTCCATGTAATAATTGCATTTGTCATTTTGATGACTGTTTATGGGTAGATGTCATGAATGTCTTATTTGATTGATGATTATGTTTTTGGATGTGGTAACATGTGACATAGATTTGTTTTGCCTTTGTCATTTTGATGATGGTTTATGTGTAGATGTTAGTAATTGCTTGCTTGATAAGTGATTTTGTTTTTTTTATGTGGTTACTGAAGACCAATGATTTTATTTTGTGGTGAACTAGCTGGATGTTAACTCTTTGTAAAGAGATAGTTGGGGTAAGGGGATACGATAGTCCATTCCTTTTGACGGGACGTCAAAAAAAGTAAGGGGTTGGATATGTGATAGCGCCAGACCAACGAATTTTGGTTTGGTCTATCTCGAGTTAAAAATCTGGACAACGCCAAAAACGCCACTCTGAAACATAGAGACCTGAGGCCATTTTCCTTGTAGCAGCCAGCTAGACCATGTGAAGGAAGGCGCTTGGGCTCTGTGTTAATAGTTTTGTGGCCAGCCCGCCTTGAGACGAGATATGTGGGGTTTCCCATCTGTTCATCAGTGAACAACATGTGTCAGAGGAGAAAGCCGTAAGTTTAAAATGTTTAATTTAATAAATATTTGTTAAATCGCAGCACACGCCAGTTTACTAACTTGAAAGTGTTTACATGGTGGAACAGGCGTGGGTGAAAAGAATTGCTAGTTAGGTGAGCTTGAAGGAACAAAGAAATACAAACAGATAATGTAGATGAGTAGTACTAAAGTGAGCTGTTCTACAGAAGGATTTAGTGTCCCTAAAGCTTTATGAAAATAACATGTAACACATAGAGATGTCAGCAATCAGACAATGGTGATGTGAAATATGTAGAATAGGTCATTGATGGTGGTTAAGTATCATAGAGACTGATGTCATGTCATGCCAGCCATGCTGGCACAAGATTATTTTGTTGGGAATTATTTTACATGGTTATCCTATGGCATTAATGTGTTACTGGCTAAATAGATATGTGGGAGATTCACCAAAATATACAATGTGTGGGGTCATAAATTATAGTTTATAGTAAAGACTGAAATAATGCCACATGGTGCCATGCAGGCCATGTTGGCATGGAAGGGAGTAAGTGCTTGTGAGGTTGCTAGAAATGAAGGTTACTTAACAACAGAGTGGTGAGAATCATATGTGTATGTGTATACAGCAGCAAGATATGTTTACAGGATTATTCTGTGACAATGGTGAGCATCACATTGGATGTTTGGTCAAGTGTTGGGTATGAACACTCCAAAGCAACAATGAGTAGGGGAAAGTAACCATGATCATGGGTAATATTTATAACATATGTGAAGCAGAGGAGAGTACTTACATGTTATATGTGGCAATGATGGGTTAATGGTTAATATATGTAGTTAGGCCACATAAATAGTAATTGGGGAGAAATGAATACATTGATGCTATGTACTTTTAGTAGGTACACAGTTAACTAGAATAGCCTGAATGAATCACTTCAGTGCCCTTTAATGTTAGAATTATACACAATTTGGCAGTTCAACAATATTCAACATAGTATAGGAATTGGGTGTTCAGCAGTAAGTGAAGTCTGGCATCACATCTGTTACCAGAATGCAGTAATGTTTGTGTAGGTGTATCAAGTTGTTGATGGAATCAGTGACTGAGATTCTGTCCTAAGTTAAGCATGGCGGTTGTCGCACGGTGGAGAGGATGTGATTTAGTACTGCGTACCACCCTTCGCAGAGATATTAATATGTATTTGTCGTGTGACATGAAGCGTAAGATGGCAAAATTTATAACCGGTGTATCATAGGAAGAATGGTGGGGAACAGAGCGCACAACTGTACATTTGCTGTCCACTCACAAATAATATTACACTGATTGTGTTGGGCCTTGAATAACACTTATTGGTCATTAGTGTGTAATAATGACATAATATATATAGTACACTGTTTATTATATTAGTACTAATGTTCTGTATCCTGCCATGGACATTGTTGTGCTTGGATCCTGTCTCATATGAATGAGGCACTCTGGCCACTATTTGGTGTACTTTCACTTAGTAATATTGTGTGTTTATTTTATGAGCTATCTTAGGGGCCTCAGAGGGTGCCTCAATTGAGTTCCTGTGTAATACATGTTTATCTTTATCTTTAACTTTCTGTGAATGTTGTGATTCTTCTATGTGTAAGGTTACATTGTCACATTCTACAAATATGGTGATTCCACATTGTATGTATGTCTGTTGCTTTTCATAGTTAGACATGTTTTGCTTGCTGGTTGTTAGTTTGTAATGCTAATCAGATGCTGTAACTTGCACAGTATCATATTAGTGCTGGTACTCTCCATGCAAACTGGGACATTGTTGGGGTAGTTGTCCAGTGAAGTCCCTATGTTGAGGTAACTTAGTGTCTGATGGTGGCAGAGTTCATAATGTTGTGTATTGTTGCATAGGAGTAAAGTGTACTATCAGATGTGGAGCACAGGAGTTCAACCTGTCAATATATGTTTTATATTAGGGAAAAGAGTATGATGTGTTAGCAAAACAGTTGCCGGTGTGCGTAACAGTAGGGAGAGAATTGTAGAGCATTAGACTGAAGATATAATAGGTGGTGTTTGATTGGGGCTCCATCATGGACTGAACATTGATAGTGTTCTATGAACATGTGGTTTATAGGGAATACTGTGTTGTTCTGTGTTACCGGTGACTTGGTACAGTTCTGTGTTACCGGTGACTTGGTACAAATTAATGTATAAAATATTCTGCAAGGTGTAGACAGGGAACTGATTATGGGTTCCTTGGTAAATGTAGCCACTTTGGTAGGTAGGAATGACAGCCTAATTTACCAGAACAAAGATGTCATTCTGATACCTGTTAACTGAATTCAATGCTGAGATGTTGTTTACTGTGCAAGTGTCTGATGTATGTTAGCCAAATCAGTGTTGAGATGTTGTGTTTGTTTGCAGTGTCTGATGTGTGTTAACCAAATGTGTTGAGATGTTGTGGCTGTTTGCACGTGGCTGATGTATGTACTCTGTTATTTGTAGCTATGTGTTTACAGCTGGACAAATGAGATCAATCTTCCACTGCTTGTGTGTGTAGGAGCTGTGTGGTGTAGTTACATTGAACTGAGAAGGTGGAGCAGATTGACATTGTTGCATTAGGTGGTCCATTCTAGCAATATCAAGTGTAATCTCATGATAGCAGTGGCACAACTTGGAGAAGATAATAAAGTGGGTGATCTGATGATGCAACATTGATTGTTGTATTTAACAATTAGATATGTAGTCACCTTTAAGAAGAATGAGGCAACACAAGAATGATCATGCCAGACATCAAGGGTTACCTCAGAATAGCAGTAGTACAACTAGAGGGAATAGCAAGGTGGATAATTTGATGGAAGACATTTATTATATGTAGGTTAATTCAAATGTTATATTGCATGTGCTCATTGCTTCATGTGTTTAATATGTTGTCTTTACCATGATAATCATAGATTGTGTTTTCCATTGTTACAGGAGCGGCTGACTAGTTAGTGTCAGCAGGCCTGGGTTCTTGGTGGGATAGTAAATTGTGTCACAACTCTTTGTTTATGTCGTGTCTTGGGGTTTATGTTGTGTAACCTATGTTTTTGTAGTGCCTTATTGTCTGTGCAGTGTTGCTTGTGTCAAGGTTCTTTATTGTGTCAGTCTAACCAGCTATTGCTTGGAGCACCTGTGTTGTGGTACTTGGTGTACCCTGTTGTCTTAAGTTCTGGTGACTGGTATAGGGGCCACCCTTGGTTGATGTTTGATATATGCAGTTGTCTGTTGTATCTGTAATTGAACATCCCTTATTGAATGCTTTATTCAATGTGTTTGAACACAAATTGTCACCAAAATTTGTAGCAGTTGATAAATAAAGAGCTATTTTTGTACTGTTTTTGATTTGTTTGTCTCTTTTAGTTTTTACAACCACTATTTCTACCACAATCTAACACCTTAATTCATTGCTTGGGCTCTAACATGGTGTGTCCTGTGTGAACATCTATAAAATAGTTTCTGCCTCTGCCCGAGATCTCGTATATCTTCTTATCTAATTACTATCATCTTTTTTTGTCGGTTGAGGCGGTGTGAGGTTCTCTCTCTTTTCACTATTTTTCTTCTTTGGCCGTAACGAAGTCAGAACTACTCTTTACCTCTTAGCACCGTAGTGAAGGAAGCATCAGTCTTTATGATTGTCTCCCTTTGTCTTTTCCCTCGACTACATGGTGATACAAGAGAATAACAATATGATCATCGGAATAATAATGAAGGACCATCAATATTGAAGATGGAAGATCAGAATGCTCTTAACCATATGAAATCTGAATCAATTGAAACGAGAAAAAGTGGAGAAAGGAACACAGAGCTGATCCACGACTCTTGCGATTGAGTGAGATGGCAGAACATGACCGCCCACGCTTATCGGCATGGCACATGATGAATGGATGGAACCGAAGGACGCGGAACGGAATTGAACCCACAACCTTCGGAGCCCGAAGAAGACGGCTTGACCACTTCGCCACGGAGACTCTCTCTGTTTGTTGTAAACGGAATGCCAGCCGGTGCCATGGCCTTGGGGATAGTGAGACGCGTAGTTTCACATTTCCCCGACATACTCAACTGAGGTTCAAAATCAGCTGCGAGCGATTTTGAAGTAGACTGCGCTGCGTTGTTTTCGATGGTATGTAGAATCGGCCGTTCAGAATGTAGTGGCAAACTACTAAACTAAATGACCTAGTAAATTACAATCAGTCAATCAATGCTGGGGTTGACTGCAACGTCCTGTAAAGAAAATGCACTTCCTGAAAGGGACGCAGAGTTGTTTCCAAGGCACCAGGGCGGGTTATATACTGGCCAAGACCTATTGACGCGTCCTCGTCGAGCGTCTTGGGCAACAGGTCCCTTCGGGTTCCTGGCTAAAGTCAGTAGGATCGCCGATTTATCAGAAGTCGGAGAGTGTCTGCCTGTACGTCGAGGAACCACCAGTCTGCACACCAATAAGCCAGACATGGGACAACGGATACTCACGCAAACCTCAGGTCCTGTATGACATCACATCGATGTTGGACAACAGGATGCCTTCATCCGACATACAGGACTTCACGTTGGAGCTCAAGCCAACGAACACAAGCAAGCAAGCAACTTTATGAAAGAAATACCGGTTTTTGTTGGTTTTGGTGTGCGTCATACTTTAACTCTCCGCTAGTAATGTTAAACGGTCGATTTAACTCTTAAAGGACTAGTGGAGTTCAGAATTTTTCTCTCTGAGTTGTAATTTACCTTTGCGGACTATTTTCAATGGTTTTCCCAATTATGTTTACATTAAGATGTTGCGTGTCCTTTGCAGGACGCCGGAATCAACCCTGGGTTGATTTTCTAGGTAAGTTTACGTTCATTTCAGTTAAGCTGACCGGTTGTCATTACGGCAAAGGTTGGTAATGTTTCTCTCACGACTTAAGAACCTAAAGGTTAGGTATTTCATATTCAAGAGATCACAACGCAGTGTCCAGATGTAGAAAATACCAAGGAAAAAATCAGTCATTTGTTTTCAGTAGCGGAATGCTCGTTTTTAGTTTTTTACCCACCGACATCTTGGCGCGCAGGAAGTTGTCAGACCAAAAGTGAAACAAGAATTCTGCAGAATTTGTTCTTGTTGACGAGTGTTGGATTTCTGCTTTCTGTATCTGGGACTCCGTCTTGTACATGTTGGTTTCACTTGTGTTTTTACCGTTTAACGGTATACTAGCGCTTGCAGATTTTGTGTTTTTGGTAGCAGTATTATAGTATTAATATTATTTTCGCCCCATTTTACGCACATCATCATAAGGTAGGTTGGCAACATTGGATTGGCTTCATTTACAAAAATTTGATTTAACCAGCGAACTAAACTAAACTATCACGATTTTAAATTTGAGAATTTACTAATGAGACCGCCACAGAAGATAGGGCTTGAAATTCAAAATTTAATGGTAACACAATGATGCCTGTGTGTCACTTCTAACTTCGGCACTCTTCCGAATTGCGGTCCCAAATAGATCCGCAGTGAATAGGTCAGGGGTAAGGGTTAGGGTCAGTGTTTAGTTAACAACTAACCCTAACCCTTAACCCCTGACCTATTCACTGCGGATCTATTTGGGACCGGAATTCGGAAGAGTGCCCTAACTTCTAAGTGAAGATATTGAGATATTCACATTTTTGTGAAGGTGAGACAAGTTGCGATTTCTCATGCTATTCACCCGATATTAGAGCTCTCCAGTGTGTCCGATTACCTTCACCGGCGGGTGTGCGTGTCTCTGCGTGCGAGATGGTCTCAAACGGTCCTATGAAAACTGACTTCAAAAATATGTTCCGTCATGTTAAATGATTAAAAAATAGTAACTGTATACATGGCTGTGATGTCAGTCATGTCTGTTCATTATCTCTGTTAGTCAGTCTGATCTGTCAGTATGTTTGTCCTGTTGGTCTGTCAATCAATCAATCATGTGCCATGCCGGAAAGCATGGGCGGTCATGACTCTCCATTTCACTCGATCACCAGTGTCTTGGATCAGCTAAGTGTTCCTGTCTCATCCATGCCATGTGGCCAAGCCATCCAGGTATTTTCCTCTCGGTCTTCCTCTTGGTCTGTTCCCTTCGATCTTGCCAGTTGTCACTAAGTTCTCCAATCTTCTTGGCGTCACAGACAGCTGAGCACATACTCCAAGACTGCCCAAAATATAACATCTAGGCAAACCTTCTGGCCTAGAGAGACGACAGTGGAAGATAAACTCTATGGACCGCTGTGTGAACTGAAAAAGACAGTTCAATTCATACAAGAGACAGCATTGCAGTTATAGACATATTTCAAGCGAACGAAAGAAGAAGAAGAATTATTGGATCAAGTTATGTGAGTCCATTCAAATCGCAAGTGATAAGGGAAACATCAGAAGCATGTATGAAGGAATAAAGAAAGCCTGTGGTCCAGTGATCGAAAGAAGTGCACCATTGAAAACCTTGACTGGAGAAATCATAACTGATAAGAAACAGCAGATGGGTAGAGCACTTATTTGGAGCTTTACTCAAGTGTGACCAAACTAGCGGATGATGCCCTCAACGCCATACAGGCTCTACCAACTCTTGACCACCTGGACACACTTCCCACTATAACAGAAGTTAAGTGTGCTATAAATGAACTTGCATCTGTAGGGTGAACCATCAGATTTTTAAATTTGAATATTTTCTAATGGGACCACCACCAGAAGATAGGCCTTGAGAAACCGAATCTAATGGTACCAAGATGATGCATGTATGTCAATTAGAAGCGAAGATATGCAACTTTAAGTGTCGTGGTCATTAACGCAGAAATTGACACAAAAGATCTCCTCCGGGCATCTTTTTTTCGTGTCCAAACCAAGGTCATAGCAGAAGTTATCAAAACTAGAGTAGTTTGTTTATTTTTAAACGAACATCCTAGCAACCATACACGAACATCCTAGCAACCATACATCATTGCGATCGGTGTAGCGAAGCCTAACCGCTCATGTCATCTATTTTTACATATGATGCAACATTATCTAATTAGCATATAAAAATGGCCGCCAATTAGTTATTATATTAATTAATTACCAAGTGCATTCTTATATATTATGTTTAAACCCTGGCACGTAATATATTGTATTATGCGGAATGATGCTACGCACATAATGGGTTAATTCCTGTTTAGATAGTATGCAACATTATCTAATTAGCATATAAAAATGGCCGCCAATTAGTTATTATATTAATTAATTACCAAGTGCATTCTTAATATTATGTTTAAACCCTGGCACGTAATATATTGTATTATGCGGAATGATGCTACGCACATAATGGGTTAATTCCTGTTTAGATAGTATGCAACATTATCTAATTAGCATATAAAAATGGCCGCCAATTAGTTATTATATTACTTAATTACCAAGTGCATTCTTAATATTATGTTTAAACCCTGGCACGTAATATATTGTATTATGCGGAATGATGCTACGCACATAATGGGTTAATTCCTGTTTAGATAGTATGCAACATTATCTAATTAGCATATAAAAATGGCCGCCAATTAGTTATATTAATTAATTTATGTGTTTACAATCACGACACTCAAAGTTGCATATCTTCGCTTCTAATTGACATACATGCATCATCCTGGTACCATTAGATTCTGTTTCTCAAGGCCTATCTTTTGGTGGTGGTCTCATTAGTGAATACTCAAATTTAAAATCTGATGGTTCGTGCTAAACAGATATTTAACAAATAAAAACTTTTCTTCTGCAGATCGCCCGCAGACCCCAAGGTAGACCAAGAAGACGGTGGAGAGAAGTCAACCAAGAGACGAATTGTATCTGCAGCATAGAACCTAAATGACACGGAACGCTGAAGAAGAAGAAGAGAAAAAGAAGATCGACCACAGTTGTACTCACCATTTCTTGCTGCATGTCTTGTACTCACTGTTTACTGTGTACTCTGTTGTGCCAGCTCTTTTCAGCAAATTGAAATTCCTGAGATATAAGCATAAGTTAGCAACTGCTGCATAATTGAACTAATATTTGATAAATTATTATTTCTAACTTGCTAGTTAAATACATAAATTAAAACACATATGTTTGTTAACGATTGCATCAGATAGTATCAGCAGATAGCTATGATTATCATCATTTGCAATCAGTTCTACGACATTGTTATGACCCAAACCTGAAAAGAAAAAAAAAAACCTGAAAAGAAAAAAAAAACAATAACAACACGAAGTGTCTATTCGCAACCAAGTTGCGAATAAACGAAGTCTTGACTCGCAACCAAAGGCTAGTCATATGGCATAAGTGACGTCATTGGGACATGTGTTTGACTATATGATACATTTGTGGTAAGATTTCATCGTGGTCCCAGTTGTATTGCGGTGAGTATCTCCGCTTGTAACCGTGTTTCGATTCCCCGCCAGCAAAATTTATTTATATAATATGCTGCCACTACTGGAGAGTGCACTGGACTGATATTTGCATGTGGATTATTTTTCCTATTACTATTACCATTGTCCCTCACCATCAGATAAACCCACTCAGACTTCATGCAGGGGCAGACTTGGGCATTCCCCGCACATGGCTGCTTAATTGTATAAGCTGCTACATAGGTTTGTTAGATGTGTACTCACTCCATATTGGTTAAGGATTTACCACAGCTTGTTTCTATCTACTCTTGGTTGCGAATAGAGACTTTGTTTATTTGTAACTTGGTTGCGAATAAACTCTCCCATAATAAAATGCTGTATATTAACATGAATAAGTAGTACATTAGTAATTTACATCTCTGAAGAATGAAATAGAAATGTAAGTTAACGTATATGATTAAAACAATATCATCAATAGATCTTAAAACTATAAACATATATAAACTCAACTCACCGCAGAAAGGTGTCAATTTGATAAATACTACCTATGCTGCCGAAGGAAGCAGACGGGGCCAGACCACTGTCTCGACAGGCAAGGGCACTTCAGCCATCACAGCACCTCTGTTACCTTTACAGACAAGAAATCATAAGGTGAATAAAAAGAAATTAGGGAAATGGTATACATATTTTTAAATATCAACTAGACAAAAACCTGGGGAGAAAAAGCTGAAAAGAAAGAAAACAATAATACATACGAATAAATTGACAAACATGTATAAGTAATGCATTCATCATTATTTACATCTCTGAAGAATGAAATAGAAATGTAAGTTAACGTATATGATTAAAACAATATCATCAATAGATCTTAAAACTATAAACATATATAAACTCAACTCACCGCAGAAAGGTGTCAATTTGATAAATACTACCTATGCTGCCGAAGGAAGCAGACGGGGCCAGACCACTGTCTCGACAGGCAAGGGCACTTCAGCCATCACAGCACCTCTGTTACCTTTACAGACAAGAAATCATAAGGTGAATAAAAAGAAATTAGGGAAATGGTATACATATTTTTAAATATCAACTAGACAAAAACCTGGGGGGAAAAAAGCTGAAAAGAAAGAAAACAATAATACATACAAATAAATTGACAAACATGTATAAGTAGTGCATTCATAATTATTTAAATCTCTGAGGAATGAAATAGAAATTTAGGTTATTGTAAATGTTTAAAAGACATCTGAAAACCATAAATTTATATAAACTCAACTCACCATAGAAATGTGGGCATGAACATTTCTTTGCCCTGTGCTTATATACAAGTTCTACTTACCCTGGAGACCAGTGAGAACTTAGCAATGCTTACAACAAAAAAAAAACAACAACAAAGAACCTAACAATCTAAATGCTAACCAAATTCTATCATGCCAAACATAAGTAATCAAGGCTACATAAATGACAAATCAAGTACTGCAAAATCTACAAGGAACTCAATCATGTCCATACTGAAGGAGTCCATGACTATACTGGAGGAGTCATCTGAGGGTATTCCAGCCTGATTCCAGCACCACAGGTTGATGTCTGTTGATACCTTACCTCTCAACTGATGGGTACGTACATCCCTGATCATCTCCAGATAGACACGGTCCGCTCCTTCATACTCCCACACATGACGCAACAACACAGCAGACAAAGCCTTGTCGTCAACAATAAAATCTTTCAGTCTCTGTTTAGTTTCAATAGTTAACTGCCTAAACATATCTAAATCTAATAATGTTGCATTTAATCCCTGACGGTCAGCTTCAGTCCTCAGCTCCTTTTGAAAAAACTCTCTCCTTTCCTTTTCATATTTCTTATGTACTGCATTTTCCATAACTTTCTTTCTGTCAAACATTCTCCGGCTGACCACTGGTTCTTTCTCCATAGCAAAGTGAACCAGTTTCTCTTGCTGATCTTCTGAGAAAGACCTCAGCCACTGCAAAGTTTCATTTTTGTGAGCCCTCACCTTGGCCGCATTGAAGCCAAGCCTGGCAATTGGAGCTCTCCTCATTAAGGCATCCATCATGCCTAGCACACGCTCGGCATGCATATTATGCATGGGAGCTGACGCTGTAGCTTCAGTCATCTCAGATGATTCACCACACTCCTGCGCACTATCACCTAACTGCCTAGTAAGTGTGTTAATAAAACATTCTGTTAATGTTTTCACGGTCTCCAAGAACTCATTCTTAGTGGCCATCTCCAAGCGTCGTAAATCCGGCTGCACATCCCTCATCTCCTTCCCAAATACGTCAGTTGTGGTGTTGATCAAGTCCTCTGGTTCGTCATGTAAGGCCTTCAATCGCTGGATGCACGGTTGGAATTCGACAGCCTGGATGAAAAGAATGTTACAAATAAATGTGACATTTTGGCCAAGACATGTCAGGTGCCACCTTTAGCGTCTGATAATTCCAAGACATTTATCAGGCACATTTCATATTTTAAGCATCCAGTGTGGCTACAAGATTAAAAAATAGAAATGCCTCATGACTAGAAACACTATGATTTTAAACATGTATTTTCATAAAACTCATCCAAATGCTTAGTCATACTTACTCCAAACTGATATCCTGGCCCTCCTTCTCGTTCATAAAAGAACCGCATCCATGGTCCTGTTAAATACTTGGAGAACAGTGCAAGGACTTGCAACTGAACCTGGATGATGGGGTCGGTCAAGCCTATCAGAATTCGGTTGCACAGGTCTCGGGTCTTCCTGGCTGTCATAAATTCTACGAAGGCGCTGCGGTGAGTATGTAAGATGGCTGCCATGTGGAACATCATGTTCAGTCTATTCCCCACATAGCGCAGGATGATGCCAGGCGGTATGTTGTGCCTCTTTAAAAAGACCATAAAAGCAAGTGGATCACCTGAACCGTCTTTGAATCTGCAAAAAAAAAAATTGTATACATGTAACACTAGTGACAGATGTCCACGCGTCTGCATTTGTTTAATGATACAAAGTTTGACAGGTAAGTAAATTAGGTTTTCTTTGTGTTATTTAACTGAGTCAACATCAAGTACAGTATGGCACTGGCATAATTTATGATGTCAATCTACATGTTTTCGAAGAAATTGGTAACTTGTTAATATTAACCTATATCTGCTCAAACAGTTATAGGTAGGTAAATTATAATTCAATAAAAGATCTACATTTATGTTGACATAAATGCTCTGTAAGAATTACCTCAATCGAGAGACTTGGTAGATGACATTGGCAGCACGGCATCCTAGGGCTGGGGGTTGATCTTCAGGGCATCTCTTCTCTTGTACATCTCTATGATGAAGAGATTTTCTGGCAGCAGTGGCCAGTCCATCCAAGGGGTGAACGCTGCACTTCAGCTCGACAAAATCCCCCAGCTTCTCTTTCAGTTTATCGTGCACGCAGTGGTTAACTGGGGCCCTGTCAGACATGCTACTGCGAATCTTTTTAAAGATTCTCTTTCTTACCTCTTCGGACTCAGTTAGATTAAAAGCACAGATATACATGTCACAAATATCTGACAGAGACTGGGAGATATCGTCATAGATGTTATCTGTCGCTCCACCTGAAAGATAACTCAAGCTAATTGTTAGTGGCAATTTCCTACCATCCTCCATGAGCACTGTAGCATGGACTTCATTGATGTGCAATCCGCCTTTTGTCGTGGAGTCCCAGCCGAGAGTGGCACTTTTGCAATGGTCAAGTACATAACCAACTTGCACTTCAGCAAGCACACCAATTTCCACAGCCATCCGTGCTACAGTGCTAGCAGATGGGAGATCTGAAATAGAGCTAGCAAAAAAAGATTGCCCTATGCTACTCAACAAATTACTTACATTTCTTACACTAACATTATGCAATACTAAGTTATAAACACACAGGCGGACCATCTCATTATACGTCCTTTTTTTTTTGGTTTGAATTATACGGAGCTCTTTGTCATCGTCCTCAGCTTCTTCCTGCAATAATGAGATCTCGTTTTCATAAGCAGCGTGCGTTTCTGCAACAGTTTTCTTTAACTCTCTTATTTGTTTTTCATGCTGTTTTTTAATTTTTTGCCTTTCAATGGCGGCAGTCTTTTTGAAGTCATTAAGCTTCTTCTTCTGCCTCTCAGTTTTTTCTTCACTTTTCTCTCTCAGCTTGACCAGTTGCTTATTTCTCTTCACTAATTTCTTTTTTTCATCTAAGCTGGTTTCCAATTCCATTTCCAATTCAGTTATTCTCTGCCTCAATGGGCCCAACTGTCTTAGTTTTATCTCGGCATCCTCACATCTTTCCTTCGTAGATACGTATTTCTCTTTCCAAGCCTTTGCTGACTCTGTCTTTCTTTTGATCTTAGCATTCAATCTCTTCAATGAAAACTGCTTAGGTGGAGCAGTTTTAAGATGTCTTACCTGCTCCTTTAACTGTCTGATCTTACCTGACAGATTCAAAATAGTTCTTTGCTTGTTGACACAGCTTGCACAGTCTCTTTTAAGTTTCTTTGGTGATGGCAAGCTACTGCACTCTGAAATGGATGGTAAAATTACTGGTGCATAAGTTGCTGGCTCTAAAGGTGTATGCCCAACTAGTGAGGAAGTAGATGCGACTGGAAGACTCTGGAAAATGATAGAGAATGGCTGCTGAAAGAGTGCAATAAGTGATGGCCATTGTTTGGTTAAGTGTTTTTTTTTATCAAGAACTACTTTCTTTAATCGATGCACGCTACAACGTAGAATTGCCTCATTGATGTCTTTTCCCTGGATCATTTGTCGCGACAATGGTTTGGACTTTTCCTAACACATCAGGTACAGAACAACTGTCCACAACCAGCAGCCGGGCAATGTATCCTTTATTTATAGGATATCCTTCTTCGAACACAGACAGGTGAGATCTGAGATCATCAGTAGTCCTACACTCTGAAATAGAAGGTGAAATTACTGGTGCAGAAGATGCTGGCTCTAAAGGTGTATGCCCAACTAGTGAGGAAGTAGATGCGACTGGAAGACTCTGGAAAATGATAGAGAATGGCTGCTGAAAGAGTGCAATAAGTGATGACCATTGTTTGGTTAAGTGTTTTTTTTTATCAAGAACTACTTTCTTTAATCGATGCAAGCTACCACGTAGAATTGCCTCATTGATGTCTTTCCCTGGATCATTTGTCGCGACAATGGTTTGGACTTTTCCTAACACATCAGGTACAGAACAACTGTCCACAACCAGCAGGCGGGCAATGTATCCTGTACTTATAGGATATCCTCCTTCGAACGCAGATAGATGGGATCTGAGATCATCAGCAGTCCTTGCCATGATAGTCAGTCAAATTCTAAATAAATTTACGTAAAATTAATATTTAATAATTACATGCAATCATATAATAATAAAAGATGATATCTTTATATAATGAGAAAGTACATATATTTTTATTAAAAGGATTTATTTATTTTTCCAATCGCAAAGAGAATTTAATCACGTCCGCAAAAATAATTATTAATTCATTAATTTTTTTCTACCAGAAGGTCCCCATATATTTAAATGAAACTTTCCAAATTTATCTTTGCATGCACAATTCAAAAATGCAACTAAAATTAACAAATATCTATGCCTTGTACTAAAAATAATTTCTATTGCGTGCCGACAGTGTGGATTTACAATCACAAAGAGGAATTTATTATCATGTCCGCAAACAAAACGAATTTTCGGAATTTTTTTCTACCAGAGGGACCCAATATTTTTAAATGAAACTTTCCAAATTTATGTATCTTTGCATGCACAATTCGAAAATGCAACTAAAATTAACGAATATCTATGCCTTGTACTAAAAAAAATGTTTATTGCGTGCCGACAATGTGGATTTACAATCACAAAGAGGAATTTATCATGCCCGCGAAACGAATTTTTTTCTACCAGAGGGGCCCAATATTTTTAAATGAAACTTTCCAACTTTATGTATCTTTGCATGCAGAATTCGAAAATGCAGCTAAATTTAACGAATATCTATGCCTTGTACTAAAATTATTATAATTATTTATGGTATGCCAAATAGTGAAATTATCTCAAAGACAATTTCAAATCTAACCACCGGCTATTTGCGCAATGATTAGACTGGCCATTTTACCGGAAGCGGAGATGGTAATTCGTTATTGGCACGAGTGATTTAAATATATCCAGTGAGATATACAAAGTGTATGTTAATAGTCAATGATGTAGACACGACGACACCCTTCTGCGCAAGTGCGGAAAAAATGACTTCCGGTTAAAGTATGCTTCAGTACTGATGGATCACGCTACATCTGGCAAGGCTCCAGGTAAGGATGGGATTCCAATAGAGGTTATCAGGAGTGGGCAAGACACACTCACTATACAGATCCACCAGCTAATAGAGCTATGCTGGCGTGAAGGACAAGTCCCACAGGATTTCAAAGATTCAAGCATCATAACACTGTACAAGAACAAGGGCGATCGGAGCGACTGCAACAACTATAGGGGTATCTCACTTCTGTGTATTGTTGGAAAAGTATTGGCCAGAATTGTTCTGCACAGACTTCAAGTCCTAAGAGATCAAGTCTACCCCTAATCACAGTGTGGCTTTCGACAGAACCGGTCTACCATTGATATGATATTCTCATTGTGACAAATGCAAGAAAAATGCAGTGAACAGAATCAACCACTGTATATTGCCTTCATCGACCTCACTCACAAAGGCATTTGATTTGGTCAGTCGTGAGGGTTTGTTCAAGGCACTAAAGAAGATTGACTGCCCACCAACTCTTCTGTCCATTGTGGAATCTATCCACACAGGCATGAAGGGTATAACTATAATCAAGTTTGATGGTGTAACTTCTGAAGAGTTTGAAATCAAGAGTGGAGTTAAGCAAGGTTGTGTACTAGCTCCCACCCTCTTTGGAATATACTTTTCACTTCTACTGAAATATGCCTTTCGTGATCAGGATGGTGGTATATACATTCACTCACACTCAGATGGCGGCCTCTACAATGCTCAGAGATTTAAGGCCAAGACCAAAATTAGGAGGGTACTGATCAGAGAGTTGCTTTTTGCAGATGATGCTGCAGTTACGACCCACTCTGAGGAAGAATTGCAATGTCTACTATCTGCATTCTCCAATGCTTGTTCTGAATTTGGTTTAACAATTAGCAAAAAGAAGACACAGATTATGTCACAAGGTGCACATGGGGTACCATCAATCTTTATTGACGACGCCGAACTAGAGATGGTAGACCATTTTACATATCTAGGATCAGTAGTAAATAGCAAATTATCCTTAGATCAGGAAATCAACATCCGGATTGGTAAGGCAGTAACAACAATGAACAGGTTAAGGAAAAGAGTCTGGGAGAACAGGAAGCTTACAGCCAAAACAAAAGTCCTTGTCTATCAAGCCTGTGTCCTTAGTACTCTTCTTTATGGCAGTGAAACCTGGACAACTTACTCACGCCAAGAGAAACGTTTAAACAGCTTTCATATGCGGTGTCTGCGAAGAATTCTTGGTATTAAGTGGCAAGACAAAATCACAAATACTGAAGTATTGGAAAGATCATGTTGTGTGTCGGTTTATTCCATGCTCAGTCTTCGTAGACTTAGATGGATAGGACGTCTTAGGAGGATGGATGATGGTAGAATACCAAAGGACATGTATTTTGGTGAATTACAGATGGGTAAGAGATCTCAGGGCCGGCCTCTACTATGATACAAAGATGTGTGTAAGCGGGACATGATTGATACAGGCATTGATAATGCACATTGGGAACAAGTCGCTGCTGAACGTGTTGCATGGAGGGCAAAGATCAGAAATGGAATAAAGACAAAGGAGAAAATTATTGCAGATAAGTCACACACCGAGCCTGTGAGACGTAAGATGGTGCATGATGGTGGAAATGACCACGTGTTCACATGCACCCACTGTGAACGGACATTTACAGCGCGAATTGGCCTTATCAGTCACATTCGCTACCGCCATATGTAAAAGTTATTATGCCCTTTTAAAGCACAAACTATCAAAGGTCCAAAACTGTCAGGTTCAGATTGGGAGAAGATTTCGAAATATGTCAAAGTTTTGGACTTATTCTGCCAGACCACGGTCCTGCTTGGCGGTCAAGATTATGTTTCATGTAGCTGTGTATTGCCACTGCTATCATCGTTGACAAAGCATATGACTATACACGATTATAATCCAGGCTACATAGCTAAATTTAAGGCAGCATGCATTAATGACTTCAGTGAACGTGTAGCTAATATGACAAGTATTGAAATACTACAGATTGCAGCAGCACTTGATCCTCGCTACAAATACCTGAAGTGTTTGTCAAAAGATGCAAAAGAATGAACTTGGTCACATAATGAGCAACAAATAGCAGTTAATGTTCATGATGAGCAGATGGAGACTGCTGCAACGAATGATACTGACATTGACAATGAAAGTATATGTGAACCAAATGAAGAGAGTATTAAGCTAATTGAGTCTGAAATGGAGAAGAAAGTTGCTGAATCGGTTGACCCTTTCCAATGGTGGAAACTTAATGAACATCGATATCCAAAATTGGCATTCCTTGCCAAGACCATTCTGTGCATACCGGCTACCTCAGTTCCATGTGAACGATTGTTCAGCTCTGTTGGTTATAGTGTTAATAAGACGCGCTCGTCACTTGAAGCAAATACTGTCAACATACTTGTCTGTTTGCATAGTTGGTTATTAGATGACATATGAACAAGACAATCCAGTGTTATTTCGATGTTTGACAAATACGACTATAATGTGAGTTATATGATTATAATTGTTTTGCTTTAATCGAAATTATTGATTAATTAATCGTTAATTTTTCAAAAGTTAACTATTAAATTTAAATTAATCGGTCGCAACCCTAATCTATATCTATAAAAGACGATGTATGTATGTGTGTCCGTTCTTTATGCGTTCGCGACGTCCATCCGATTGAGATGAAATTTTCTACACGTTTTCCTTTCATTCCCGTGCATGCCAACTGTCATAGTATTTTAGTGTACAATCAGCTATTTACTTACTAAAATTTAATATTTAAATTTACAGTTATCATTTCTATATAGCGAGGGGAGTTAACTTAAGAAAAGGTTATTTCAAGGGGCATAACTTTTAATAACATTGCTATATATTTTATATATAGATTGTTGCACTGTTATCAAAGATTTATAAACTCTTTGTCTACAGTTATTTACAGGCATATGAGTTATAATAAATAATGATATAATCTTTAAGGCATTTTCAAAGTTTTCATAAAAATAATGCATCTATTTAAATAGTGAAAATTTTCTAACTCATCTTTTCATTTCTCTTCAACAGCACATTTAATTTTTTTTTTAAATGTATTTCGCGTTAAACCCACGTTGGGTATTTATGATGCCCATTTTAAACATTGCCTCAACGAGTTACTTTTCATGCGTTTTAATGCTTATTGTTCTTTTGTTGTCAAAGAATTGCTTCATAAGAGATGTTGAATGAAAGAATGTATGAGACAAAATAGAAAAGAAGGGTAGAATGTAGGACAGGCCTGCGTGCCCAATTCTTAACCCTTTGAAAATAAAGATTTTCGTTTGTTACAAACAAACAAACAAATAATTTTTTGTGAGAGAAAGTTAGTTGCATATCCTTTGCAGTACTCTGCAGTCAACCCACCGCCCACCATTTATTGGCTGTTTGTGATATCTTGGTAAGTTTACTTAAGATAGATCTCTTCCAATCATATTTTCTACTATCAATCTATCTATTCTTTTATTCTATCTATATTTTTAAGGGGAACGGGCCGAACATAGATAGACAGACAGGCAGACAGATAGTCGGGAACGGGAATGGGAGCTTATATGACTACTTATATGAATTAAATGAGATGCTCCCCACCAGGATGGGCACAGCCGGGCCGGGTCAGACAAACAGACAGACAGACAGATAGTCGGGAATGGGAGCTTATATGACTACATATAGGAATTAAATGAGATGCTCCCCACCAGGAGCTGGGCGAAGCCGGGCCGGGTCAGACAGATAGATAGATAGATAGATCCCCGCAAGGATCCCTGCGAAGCCGGGTCGGGTCACCTAATATATATATATATATATATATATATATATATATATATATATATATATATATAATTTAATGTTTTGCATATCCTTTACAGGACATCACTGTCAACATCAGCATCTTTCAGCTGATTGTTGATTTCTTGGCAAGATTACGCTCAGTAGTTTGCCATTGCTTTCTGAGCGGCTGGCTCACATAGCCCGTAAGTTACTGGCGCAATTCGAACCACTGCTGATTCTCACCGTTGTCACATTACTTACGAGAGTATATGAGATTACGGAGAAAAGTCGCTAACCTCTAGGCCAGGAATTCGGCGTATATATATATATATATATATATATATATATATATATATATATATATATATATATACAGCATACCACAACAAGCAATGGTGTACAGACCAGATGGAAACAGAGGAAGAGGCCGAATCTGATGGGAGATGCCTTTGAAGAGATTAGAACAAGATTCGCCATGGCAAAAGTAGCATTTAGCAAGATGAAAAACATACTGACCAATAAAAAGATGTTAATTGAAACGAGAAAAAGAGTGTTGAGATGCTACATAGAACCTGTACTTTTATATGGATGTGAAGCTTGGACAATGAGCAGTCAGGCTGAAAAACATCTGATGGCTGTAGAAATGTGGTTTCTGCGGAAAATGCAAAGAATACCATGGATAGCCAGAAAGACCAATGAACAAGTCCTTCAAGAAACAAATGAAGATCGTAAACTGATTAGAGACATTAGACGTAGACAGTCACAATTTTTTGGGCATGTTATGAGAAGAAATGATTTGGAGAACTTGGTGACAACTGGTAAGATCAAGGGGAACAGACCTGGATGGCTTGGCCTTGTGGCATGGTCGAGACAGAAACACTGAGCTGATCCACGACACTGTTTAATGTGATCTTGAACTAATCGGGGAATTTAGCATGAGTACTCTAAATCTCCTTCAATCGGAGACACAAAAAATAGTTGCCTAACAAATCCGCACATATATTTCCGATTAAATTCATCAATTTGAATCATAGTGGCTATATTAATCAGCCTGTCTGCAAAATTGTTGAATTAAAGTAATTTTGAAGTAATTGTATTTGTAAAATTATAACTAGCTGCTTCTAAAGTAACATTTACAACAAAGAAAGGTCAAGCTGCAAAGTGAGTTCAGTTATTCATTTTACAGTTGTATAGTTTTCAGTACCTTTGAATGTTAAATCTGGTGTCGCCATCGACCCCCCTTCTTCTCACTTCCGGCCGCCACAGCCACCTCTTTGTTAGTTACATGACTGAAATGGCAGTCTGTACAGTTGAAATCTTTCAATCTAAGGCACACCATCCAACTCTCTCTCTCTCTCTCTCTCTCTCTCTCTCCTCTCTCTCTCTCTCTCTCTCTCTCTCTCTCTCTCTCTCCTCTCTCTCTCTCTCTCTATCTATCTATCTATCTATCTATCTATGGGTTCCTTTCTTTGTAATGTTTTTTTTTTTTGCATATCCTATTTACAGGACATCGATGTCAACACCAGCACTGCTGTTGTTGATGTCTTGGAAAGTTTATGTTCAGTAGTTTTCCATTGCTTTCTGAACAACCAGCTCCCATACCAACACATTAAAACCCAGTGCGACTCGGTCTGCTGCCAAATCGGTCGCAGCTGTATTTCAAACGCAGGTAAGCGGAATTACGAACCGCATCCGTAACACCTTCACCACGGAGACCAGCCTCTTGTAATTACCAAGGAAAATTAAGATTGTCTTAAACTAAGTCAAAACAGTATGCTCTATATAATTTCTTCTTTTTTTAAGACTCCAAATAGGGTATAGTAGGTCCGTCCACAGATAAGTGATTTGTAGCTCAATCATGATTGGTTGGATGTTGACTGATTTTTTTCCTGCTGTGTGACATAGCTACCCTCAGGCCAATCCTCTTTTGTTACCTTTTATAGCTTTCAATAGGATATCAGCAATGTTTCTATTCTCAGCTTCCTCTTTAGGGCCAGGGTAACACAAACTAGTAGACCACTTAATCAAAAGGATTTGAAACCATGATAGATCAGCAGTAATTTTGAGAATTATCTAATTTGACTTTTCCAATTTACAAACCATATGAGTCTAGCATTTCTCTGAGGTGACAATAGAAAGAAACCAAAATAATTTTTAATCATGAAAAAATAAAAACCATCTGAAGAGATTGACAATAAATTAAAAATATAAGAGGCATTAATTTGAAATCCGTTCGTGCCACACCACGCGTAATTTCGTATGGTGAACATGATCATGTCATAGTCATGTGATAAGTACTGACCAATGAATAAAAGAGCATGTGCTTATCATCCCATGATGCATAGGTTCTGTTTCTGACCATTGAGAAAATGGCCGGGTTGATCCAAAATCCGTCCAAAGAAGCTCAAAGAGGGGTGATTCAGTTTCTTTCATTTGAAGGATGTCGACCAGTGGACATTCATCGAAGAATGCAGGCAGCGTACGGTAACAAATGTGTGTCGAAGACAACAGTGACAAACTGGGCACGAATGTTTCAGAAAGGATGTCTGTTCACAACAGATCTTTGATGGCCGGGTCAAGCACATATTGTTGCAACAGAAAAAACCATTGCCAAAATTGATGCATCACAGATGAACCAGGGAGTCTCTGTGGCAAAGTGGTCAAGCCGTTTGACTCATGCTCCGAAGGTTGTGGGTTCGATTCCAGGCCACGTCCTTCGGTTTACGAGCTAAATGTTTCGGAGACTCCTGTAGGTCGTCGCTAAAAGCTACAGAGTTCGTACTTTGTGCGACGCTTTCCGTGACCGAGCCATATGGGATAAAACCTGGTGGAATGAAGTCAACCCTGTCGACTTTTAAGCAATTTTTTTTTTAGTACAGATGAACCGTTGTCAGAAAGACAGAAAAACCAATGACCAAGTACTAGAGGAGACAAATGAACATCGTAAACTGATTAGAGAAGTTAGACGTAGACAGTCAAAATTTTTTGGAGATGTTGAGAGGAGATGGATTGGAGAACTTGGTGGCAAATGGCAGGGATCGAGGGGAACAGACCAAGAGGAAGACCGAGAGGAAAATACCTGGATGGCTTGGCCACATGGCATGGACGAGACAGGAACACTGAGCTGATCCACGACACTGGTGATCGAGTGAAATGGCGAGTCATGACCGCCCACGCTTTCCGGCATGGCATATGATTGATTGATTGATTGAACCGTTGTCGAAGCATACGTTCGCTATCGAAAGAATTTGATGTGTCATTTGGGACAATTCAAAAGGTCGTTCATAAGAAACTGCAATATCGGAAGATGTGTTCACAGTGGGTACCACGGATGTTGACCGACCACCAAGATGAGGAACGCATGGGATGGTGTTTGAACCACTTGCTGCGCTACAGAGTGGAGGGTGATGCATTTCTCTTCCGCATAGTGGCAGGCGATGAATCATGGTATCACCACTTTGAGCCGAGCAGCAAAAGAGAGAGCATGCAATGGAAGCATGCTGGATCACCAAAAGCCAAAACAATCAAGTTAACAGGTTTCCGCTGGTAAGGTTATGCTGAGCGCATTTTTTTTTACCATGAAGGGCTATTGTTGGCCAACTTTAAAGAACCTGGTGTCAACATCAACTCTACCCACTACTTGCAAACACTAGACAAGCTGCAAAAAGCCATCAAGAATAAACGACCTGGCATGCTTTCTCGTGATGTGATTTTGTTGCATGATAATGCTCATCCGCATGTCGCAAAGATTGTGCAGGAAGCATTAGCAAGGAAGAAGTGAGAAACTCTGCAACATCCAGCCTATAGTCCTGATTTGTCACCTTGTGATTTTCATTTGTTCGGACCTCATAAAAAAGCTCTCAAGGGGCAACGATTTCACACAGATGCAGACGTAATGAACGCGGAAAACACTTGGATCAGTGAGCAACCACAATCCTTTTTTGCGGACGGCATTCACCACCTACCTAAGCAATGGGATGCTTGCCTGAATGCCTACGGCGACTTTTTCTGACCAACCCATGGTGCATAATTCATTCAAAATGAATGCTTTGTTTAATTCTACCACACCTGTTAATGTTTCTTTCATGCTTTTGTAATAAAGCTATTGGAACAGGTTTCAAATGAACGCCCCAAATTATAATCTTATTTTATTTCTTTTGTTCGCTTGAAATTTGTCTATATCTATAATGTTGTCTCTTGTATTAACTTCACTGTCTTTTTTAGTTCTCCCAATGGTCCATAAAGTTTATCTTCCACTGTTATTTCTCGAGGCTAGAAGATTTGCCTAGATACGCCGTATTTTGGACAGTCTTGAAGTATTTGATCTGATGTCTGTGGCACCAATACACATGTGCATGTGGCTAATTCAGCAGTTTTGAATTTTGTATACATGTGGTTGCATAATTGATTGTCTCCTATTTTGAGATACAAAATAATGATCTGGTCTGATTTTAAATAGTTATAATCATGTTGTGCTGGTGTTGGTGGTTTTCTGATTGATGTAATTATTCTTTTCTTTTGATGATGTGTAACAGGTACATCAAGTAGCTCTTCTGTTGCTCCTTCCATAGCTAGTTGGTTAGCGCTTTAATTTAAAGTAACAGACAAATACTAAGTAATTTTTTTTAAATGAACAATGGTTGCTCATAAATTCTTTTTAAAAAAAGGGCTTCTGGTCCCCAACATGATGGTTAGGCAATTGAACCATTTAGCCTCTGGAGTGTTTATGCTTCTGGCTATGGTTTGCATTCGCATTTTCCTCATGTTGGACTGGTAGTGCATGATTCCATTGCCCTGCTGTGAGCTGTGAATTATGTGTGGAATGCTTTTATATCTGTCCACGGTTGTTTGTAGCAAGAACTGCATGTTCGGAATTATGGTGGCCGGTTGTCGCTGAATTGACTGGTTTGCCTTTTCAGTTCACAAGTGCATTTTCCAGGAGACTCCTGGGAGTCATTGCTGGAGCTACGGAGTTTGTTCTTTGTGCGGCACTTTTGGCGGGTCGCCCTGCAGAAAGAGTCCGAGCCATATGGGATAAAACCCAGGTCAGTGAAGTCATTCTGGTGACTGACGATTCCATCAACTACGAACTGTATTTTCCGTGGAGGACTTTTGTGTTGGCATACTGGCGGCGGCATTATGCAGTATACCTGTGCGGGCTGTTGGCTTGCCAAGACTCCTGTCTGTTCCACTTTTCACATTGGGCAGTGAGGAGCATTTTGTGTGATATTCACTGGCACAGGAATGGAGCATAATGGGGACGAACAGTTGCTATGAACTTGGAACAGCAACTAACTAACTAACTAATCTTCAAAGAAGACAGAAAAAAATATTAACTTGCTGTTTGATATAACTTATTGGTCTGCGATAACACTTGGAAATTTTTCATATATTTGAAATGTGATTGTATATCTAGCAATAATACTGTTGTATAATCACGTGTAGGTATGTCTGGCAGCAGCCCTATAAGGATCTCTCTGTTGGATTCTGACACAGACTCGGAAGATGACCCAAATTTGCCGTCTCGAGATGAGTGTGAGGCCAGATGTCAAACATTTGCGGAAATCACGGGAACAGACACAGCGCTGGCGATGTTTTATCTGCAAGACAGGGAGTGGAATGTTGATGTACGATGATGTGTAATTAACAGGTTCTGTTCTCGTATTGTTTGTTGTTTTCTATTGAAAGTGACCTCTTTGAATGTCCAGCTCTTGTGAACATCAGGAAAATGCTACTTCCACCTGAGCCACATAAAGGAAACACTTTACATGCAACAAAATAACAGTTGATGAACACTTGCTTTACGCGGCTGCATAGAATTGGACCAAAGGACGGAAACCAAGGCAACACTGAAACAAGAACAACATTACAAATTTTTTTATCTGTATATATTCCAACAGGACAGGACATTCCATTGACATATTCCAACAGGATATATTTTATTGAATATTCCAACAGGATATATTCCAGCTGTTGAGGTAGTATATGTATATCAGCAGATTAGTGAGGATTGAGGTGGAAGCTACAGAGATGTGGTTTTATGGAAGAATTATGAGAACATAATGGACAGATAAAAAGCGTAGCGAAGATATCTTGGAAAACAGTTAATTCACAAAGAGAACTGGTTATTTGCATTAGAAGAATAATCCTGATTCTTTGGGCACATTATGAATAGGGGACAACTGGAGAATGTCTTGGCAGTGGGGAAGAGAGGCAGGGAAGACCAAGAGAGAAGTTGCTAGACAGTTTAACATCATGACATAGAATAATGTCAGCTTCAGAAATGATTGACTGTACATTGATTGATTGATCGATCTTTATTTTTGAAGGGTTACAAATTGGGCACGCAGACCCATCTTACATTCAGCCCTTCCAATCACTCATCTTTCATTCATCAATAGTGTATGATACATTCACATAGGAAAACACATTGTCAAATGAATGTTGTAAACATAAACAATGCATATTACCATGTTATGAGACACACACCCCACCCACCAGACATCCACCACACACACATTCCCCCACTCACCCACTACACACACACCCCCAGGACACACATATATTCCCCCACCCACCCACACATCCCCCACCTACTCACATCTTCCCACCCACACACACACATCCCCCACCCAACCTTCACCCACCCACACATCCTCCACCCACACAACCCCAACCACTCAGCCAAACATTCTCCCACCCACACACACATCCCCTTCCAACCCACACATCCAGCACCCATCCACACACATCCCCCACCCACACAATCTCCCCCCATCCACACAAACCTCCCCACCCATACACACACACCTCAATCCTATTCTCAACCCAACACACTTACCCGCCCACACATCCTCCACCCATCCACACATGTACATGAAACATCCACACATGTACATGAAACAGAAAGCTGTGGATAGACATGATCACCTGTGCCACATGACATGGATTATGATAAATGTATACAATTGGACTTCATTCAAATTTAATGTTTAAGTATAGTACATGAATTCATGGAGACAACAAATAAAGTGATTTAACAAACAATGTACAAGCACCACACATTAAAATCACTGCTCTACGGCAGTGAGTCTAGGAATGTGAGCGCACAAGAATGAAAGAGCTTGAAGGCAACAAAGATGTTGAATCTGAGACAAATGTTACCAATATCTGAGTAATTTACAATGATTGCCTGGAAGAGACTAATGAAAGTAGAACATTATACACAACCAAAAGAAAGAGACAGTGCTCTTTGGTCAAATAATCAAATGTCAGGCATAGGAGACATTTGTGATAACTTAAAAGGCTAGCGGTAGAAGAAGCAGAGACAGACAGTGAGAAATTATGCTTAATGCTCTAAGGCAGTGATGATAAGAGAGGCATTAAAAAACATAGTCTATCTGGACAGATCCGTGGGAAAAGAGGCAGAGGCAGGCTCAGACTGCTGTAAAGTAGATCTAGGAGTTGGGCAATAGGTAGACCCAGAAATGCATAGATTTTCTTATTCTTTCATTCGCTTGAAATATGTCTTTAACTGCAATGTTGTCTTGTATGAATTTAACTGTCTTTTTTAGTTCACTCAGGGGTCCGTAGAGTTTGTCTTCCACTGTCATCTCTCTAGGCCAGAAGGTTTGCCCAGACATGTTATAATTTGGGCAGTCTTGGAGTATGTGCTCTGCTGTCTGCAACGCCAATCCGCATGTGCACATGGCTGATTCACCAATCCTGAATTTTGTATACATGTGGTTGCATAATTGTGTTCTGAGGCGCAGAATAATAACTTGTTCTGGTCTGTCCATAATGTAGTAGTCTTGAGCAGGTTTTGGTGGCCGTCTGACTGATTTGATCATTCTTTTCTTTTGGTTTTGGTGGTATGTAACAGGCACATCAGGCTGTTCTTCTTTTACTCCTTCCTTAGCCAATCGATCAGCTCTGTCGTTTCCAGGTATTCCACATTGGGATGGTATCCACTGTATGGTGACATTATGCTGACTGCAAAGTTCAGAAAGTAGTGTCCTTAGTACTGGCAATTTCCCAGACAGGAGCGCCTCGAGTACTGATTTTGCATCTGTCAATAGCACCACAGGCTGTGTACCATGGCTAGCATTTAGTAATTTCTTTGTTGCTATCTTGATTGCCTCAATTTCAGCATCATAGTTATGGCAGTACTTTCCTGTTGGTACTCTGGCCGTGTCTCTAGTATTATTTGGGTATTCTATGTACTCCCTCTCCTCCATTTCGAACAGCATTTTGTGCTGACCCATCTGTGTAGACTCGGATCCAGAGGTCCTGTGGGTATTCTTCATCAAGGAAGCTGAGAGTGGCTGTTCTGTGCTACATTCTTCTGGTCTTCCTTGTCAAATATTCCTCTCACTTTCGTCAGGATTTGTAGTGATAGTCTATGCTCATCTTTCCATGGAGTTTGCTCTGGAATAGTTTTCAGGGGGATACCAACTGTGGGCAGATCGGTGGTTTCTCTGCAGAGTCGTTAGGCCTGGTAGATAAAACTGCTTCTTTTCAACCGTCCCATAGCTAGGTTTTCAAATCTGTTCTTCATAGGGTGGCCTGGCAAGCTGAGGAACTTTTCTGCTTGTATGAGCGTTTTCATATCTCTGCGCTCTCTCAGTGCTTGTGTTCTCCCCATCTTCTCCATCTCCACTATAGGGGTTAGATCTCATCCCTCCTGTGGTGACTAAGTGCTTGATTTTGCACTTTGTCCAGCTCTTGTAGTGTGGTGTTTGATGCTGAACACCATGCAGTTGACCCGTATTCCAGGTGTGGTCGTATGCTCTGTTGATAAACTTTGCTAAGTATTTTCCCACTGGCTCCCATGTGGTTCCACTTAGTTTTCTCAGGATGGCTATTTTCCTTCTGGCTTTTGCTACTGTTTGTTGATGTGCTTTCTCCATGTCAGCCTGCCATCAAATGTTACTCCAAGGTATGTTGGTTCTTTATCTTCTCTAAGGGGTAATCCATTTATCTGGATGATCCCTGCCTTTTGTTTTGGAGAGAGGGTAAATAGAGTTGTGCTGCACTTGTCAACGTTTATGCTGACACACCATTTATTTGCCCATGCAACAAATGTATCTACAGCTCTTTGTAGTGATCTGGTGGCCACTGATGCATGTTCATTTGTGCTCCATAGAACCAGGTCATCAGCGTACATTGCCGCTTTAATTCCATGAGGTAGATTAGCAACAAGATCATTGATGAAGATTAGAAAAAGTGTGTGGGGACAAGAGGGAAGAGGTGCCCTGGGGAACACGTGGCGCAGTAGTACTTTCTTGCTCTTTAGTCCGTCTATCTGTACTCGGGCTCTTCTATTGTGCAAGTATGCTTTCACCCATTTGTACATTCTTCCATTGACTTTACAATTTCTCAGTTTCTTCATCAGACCTTCTTTCCAGACTTTGTCAAAGGCTTTCTTCAGATCTATCCATGCAGCAAGCACCAGCTTCTTCTCTTGGAATACATCCTCAATTTCTTGAGAGAGGTAGGTTGTCTGATCTTCCGTAGAGTAGCACTGCCTAAAGCCAGCCTGCTGTGGCACAAGGATGTTTTTACTTTCAATGTACCACTGCAGTCTATGATTGATGACGCTCCATTGTTTTGTAGAGACAGCTGGTGAGGCTAATTGGTGTGTAGAAACGCATGGATAAATGACATCCCAGAATATGAATGCAAATATACATGTTGTTTGTCCGTCAAGAATGATGATGACCATTCATTTCATCCAGTGGGGTTGAAAGTATGGAGTCGTGAGTTCTAAGATGGCTGATAAGGCCTATTTTGGCTCGAAATGTTCTTTGACAATGCAGGCAAAGAATGCTTGACGTTTCAGGAGGAGGATCTCCTGCAGTGGTTTTTCTGTCCAGCCTTTTCTTCACAGCTCTTGCAGTCCTGGTTGCTTCACAAGTGACTGCACCCTTATGTAATGATGTACGCCATGAATTACGGTCTTTAGCAGCAGTCTCCCAGGTGTCAGGATGAATTCCAAAAGCTTTCAGTGAAACTTTCAGAGTGTCTTTAAAACGTTTTCTCTGGCCACCTTGGGAGTGTTTACCACAACGCAAATCGCCGTAAAAAATTTGTTTAGTGAGCCTGTGATCTGGCATACGAGTTAAGTGACCAGCCCAGCGAATCTGATTTTTCATTAGTAGAGTGTGGATACTGGGCATGGATGCTCTTTCTAGAACTTGAGTGTCTGGGATCTTGTCTTGCCATTTAATCTTCAATAGCTTCCTAAGGCAGACTGTGGAAGTGGTTTAATTTCCTAGCATGTCGCTGGTAAACAGTCCATGTTCCACAAGCATATAGCAATGTGGATAATACAACTGCTTTATAGACTTTCAGCTTTGTTTGCAGGCTTATTCCATTTCTGTCCCATACATTCTTGTACAGTCTGCCAAAGGCCGCGCTGGCCTTGGAGATTTTTGCATTCACTTCGTCATCAATTGTAGCAGTTTGTGACACGGTGCAAATATACATATAGTGATGGTGACACATTTGGCTGGAAAGTTGCAATCAGGGTAGGGCAGCTGTCATTCACCTGCAGAGAGAACAAGAGAAAGACTAATAATTGTTCTCAATGGTCGTGCGTTCTTTAAATGGTTGTAATTTACTAGACACTATGTCAATGCTTTTATATTTATTTGCTCCGTGTTTGTTTAACATTTCTTAGTGATTGGCAGAAATGTTTCCAGGAGTTTGAGATATGTTATAGAAAAGTGGAAATGTATAGTGGAATTGAAAAATTTACAGATGTGTCAGTTTTGGAAAATATAACAACAAAGACTTCTTAAAGAAATCAAAAAATGAAGAATGTTCATGTTATAAATCTTTGAAGAAACTTACTATGAGAAATACTTTAACAGAATGTAACTAAAAACGTTTTAAAAGGTTACTGTAAAAAAAAATTCTTAACACAACAACACAGCAAGAAAGACTTAAAGAAAGTTACTGTAAGACATACTTGAAAGATAGTTACTTAAGAAATGTTTGCAAGAAAGTTACTATATGAAATACTGAAAAGAAATTTACTGTAAGAAATATTTAAAATAAAGTTCAGTTTTATGCCATATAGTGATGTATGTTGCAGTGTAGTAAATAATATGTGAGTATACATATATTTTGTTCAGAGAGCCCTAAATGCTTACTTTGCTGAGAATGGAGACAACCACAGTAACCCATCACACTCTGCTAGTGCTGTGGTGTCCTCTGTAGTGGTCACTTCAGTTAGTTCCAGCGCAAAAGCATTGACGCGCACCAAGAAAGATAACGTTCCATTTTTAACTCTGCGGTAGGTGCTATATTATGTTCAACAGAATTTTGTTTCAACTGCTCTGTTTATCTGTCTTCTTTTATAATCTAACTCTTTTAGTCTCAAGTGATGTGTAGTGCTCTTCCTTTAGAACTCCAACCATTGCATATTGTGTACTGTTACTTTTTACATTTAACCAGAACATAGATAAGAAATCTGGCTTCCGCAGTGGTCACTTCCTCTGTGTGTTTAGCGTCGTCCAAGCTAAACACCTTTTTGTTTTTCCCCCTGTCCCTCTGTTATATACCTATTTTGGCTAGTTAGAGATGCTTGCATGTTCCAATGACTCGAAAAGCTATGCAGAGGGCAGTGCAGTTACTATTAGGGTCTTCCATGTCAGATAGGTCAAGAAATAGGAAGAAGACGAAGAGCACAAACCTGCTATTTTGTAGGTCGACTGAGGACAGTGAAAGGCTAGGGAAAGCAAACCCAAAATTATGCTTCTTGTAGTCGGATGTTCTTCATGAAACTGAAAGCAACTCACTTTATGATGACGATTTTGTTCATATGTATTATTCTCCCTATTAAACCCTACCCCCAGGCTTCATCTGCAAAACGTTTTGTAACTGAAAGAGATTTTTATCTGGAGAAACATTGGTTAGTGTGCTTGCCTACAAAGATGGTGGTCTGAGTTTAATTTACAGCAGTGGCAGAATTCCTTTTCTGATCAGTACAGCTCCGGGTCCAACCCCAGCCCCATGAAATTGATACCAGATAATTGTTGAAATACTCTGGGACTTGTGTGGGAAAGCAAGGCTGTGAGGAAAGAGCTGGTCACTTCATCTCATTCTACTGTGGGCTAGAATACATGAAGGCCTAATACTACAGATCCCAGTTGGCTGTATTTGTCATGGGACTACTTTTACAATTATTAATCTCTGTATATATCATCTCATTGTCACAAAGTTTGTCTCCCTTCATAATATTTAATTGCTTCCATTATTTTTGTATCATTTGTATTGTTGCCTTTCTTTTATCTTCAGTAATGATGAGCAATGGGGCTAGATTTGATTCCTCATGTCAGTGAAATGTTATATAGAACCTGTTTGGCCGTATGGCAGTTCGTCTTTTTACATTTGCTTGAAATTTGTCTATATCTGTCATGTTGTCTCTTGTATGAACTGTCTTTTTAGTTCACTCAGTGGTCCTTATAGTTTATCTCCCACTGTTGTTTCTCTAGGCCAAAAAGTTTGTCTAGATTTGTTGCATTTTGGGTAGTCTTGGCGTATGAGATCTGCTGTCTGTGGCGCCAATCCTCGTGTACATGGCTGAATCGCCAATCTTGCATTTTGTGTACATGTGTTTACATAATCTATTGTGTCCTGTTCTGAGGCGCAGAATAATGGCTGTATAGCAGTGAGTTATGGGATGTTGATAAATAAATGAGTAAGAGCTTGAAGCAATGCAGATGTATTGACTAAGATGAATGTTGTGCATACCTTGGGCTGCTGGAGCTAGCAGCGAAAGCATGGTGGAGGCTAATGAAGGTGGGACATTATATACAACTATGGGAAAAAAAACATTCTTTGGTCATGTGATGATAAGAGAGACATTAGGAAACATTGTGACAACTGGACACATCCATGAGAAAAGAGGCTGAGGCAGACTGAGAGAAATGATGCTAGATGGACTGAGACAGTGGCATAGAGGAATATTATTAGCAGAGTTGATCCAGACAACCAGAGTCCAATATCTATTGAGAGGCATGAACGACTACATCAGTTTGCAGGGCACATGATGATGTTGAAAGAGGAGCAGGTGGCCAAGGGGTCAGAATGTCTGCCACACACATTGTAAGATGTTAAGGCTCGGGGGTTTATAAAAATTCTAGCCTGTTTATGCAAGTGGCCTTTATTACTCACCTGGAAAAACGTTCTTGGCAAACACTAGTAATTGTATGGATGTCACGAAGCCTCATTTATTCCCTGCAGTATGCCCCAGCTGTCTGTCTGTTTTTCCACCTCTCTTGTAACATTTTAGTATGCTTTGTTTATTTACACAGCATTCATATTGCCATGATTTTTTAATGAGATTATAACATAAAATTGATGCATGAAAGATAAGTAGTTGAAAGGACTGAAGTTGGGAATGTGTACCCAATTTGTAACCCTTTGAAAATAACATTTATTGTAGGCCTCCAGTGATACAGCCGAAGAGTAGAAACAACATCAGGGTCTTATCCTGGAACGTTGACGGCCTTGACCCAGATAACCTCCAGTCCCGTACAGAGGGGGCCTGCAGTGTCCTCATACAGTGAGTATTGTCTTGTGTGTGTGTGCGCTAGAAAACTATCATTGTGTGCTAGAAAACTATCATTGTGTGCTAGACAAGTCATTCTGTGCTAGACAGCTGTTATTGTGTGCTAGACAACTATCATTCTGTGCTGGACAGCTGTTATTGTGTGCTAGACAACTATCATTCTGTGCTGGACAACTGTCATTCTGTGCTAGAAAATTATCATTCTGTGCTAGACAACTATATTGCAGCATCTATTCAGACTGTCAGGTGAGAAGGTTAATAGAAAACAGAAATAAAGGACTTGCTTGTTTCGTACAACATAGACTTACTTGTACATCAGTGTATGCCTGCTTGTACTTGCAGCATAACACCACTTGTATATACAGTGTATGCTTGCTTGTTCCTGCTGTGTAGATTCACTTGTACCTGCAGCAAAAGCTCACTTGTACTTTGCAGTATAGGTTCATTTAAGCCTGCAATATTAGCTAGCGGTTTTTGCTGTTTATGTTTCTGTACTGATTCTTATCTAAATGCCTTTGCTCCAGACATTTGTTACTTTTCATCTACTCTGTCCCCCTGGTTGTTATTTTAACTCCTTAAAAATTTAATAGTCATTTGCAAACTCCTAACACACATTGTAAAATGTTTCTCAAAATAAACAATAAGCAATGTCAGGATTGACATTTATACAGACTGTGTTGTTGGAGAGGTTTTCATGATGGCTTGAAATTGTGATGTACATGGAGGTGTTGTTTGTTTTTTTTTGGGGACTGACATGCGTATAAGAAATGACAATTGACATGTATATCAAGTTTTATTGGACTGACATGAGGATGAGAAATGACACCATTGACATATGTATTCAAATCAACCCAGCCTAACATGGTTTCCAGAAATGTCCTGGGAGGTAGACAGCATCATAGCCACCATGATCTTGACCACACTACCCGGCTGCTAATTGGTCTATAATAATACGGTTATTTTTAACTCCAGCGAAGAATCAATAAAAACAAACACATGTAACTACCTGACTTGTTTTTATTATTTCTCCTCAGGAGCTAAAACTACCTGTTTGTCTCATACAAGTATGTTGATGTTGTAGTGTTCTGCTCCAGTCAATAAAACTACCTGTTTGTCTCATACAAGTATGTTGATGTTGTAGTGTTCTGCTCCAGTCAATAAAACTACCTGTTTGTCTCATACAAGTATGTTGATGTTGTAGTGTTCTGCTCCAGTCAATAAAACTACCTGTTTGTCTCATACAAGTATGTTGATGTTGTAGTGTTCTGCTCCAGTCAATAAAACTACCTGTTTGTCTCATACAAGTATGTTGATGTTGTAGTGTTCTGCTCCAGTCAATAAAACTACCTGTTTGTCTCATACAAGTATGTTGATGTTGTAGTGTTCTGCTCCAGTCAATAAAACTACCTGTTTGTCTCATACAAGTATGTTGATGTTGCAGTGTTCTGCTCCAGTCAATAAAACTACCTGTTTGTCTCATACAAGTATGTTGATGTTGTAGTGTTCTGCTCCAGTCTATAAAACTACCTGTTTGTCTCATACAAGTATGTTGATGTTGTAGTGTTCTGCTCCAGTCAATAAAACTACCTGTTTGTCTCATACAAGTATGTTGATGTTGTAGTGTTCTGCTCCAGTCAATAAAACTACCTGTTTGTCTCATACAAGTATGTTGATGTTGTAGTGTTCTGCTCCAGTCAATAAAACTACCTGTTTGTCTCATACAAGTATGTTGATGTTGTAGTGTTCTGCTCCAGTCAATAAAACTACCTGTTTGTCTCATACAAGTATGTTGATGTTGTAGTGTTCTGCTCCAGTCAAGATCTTGCTTATCCATTATAACAAAATATGGGGTCTGCATCATATACTGAGTGCATCTAAAGGTGTGTAAAGGGGACCTTTACTTGTATGTTTTAATATCAAGTATTGCTGGACCAAAATATCAACACAGGGCAGCCTGAAATTATGCACCAACTATAGAACTGTTGCCCTGATCAGTCATGCAAGTAAAATTCTACTAAAAATCATAATGGGAAGACTGTAAGAAAATGGAAGAGGAGATTAACATGGTTCCAGCTGGATTTAGACAAGGAAGAGGAACAAGAGATCACATACTCAACATGCATTTAATAATAAAGAAATGCAAAGAATTTAATGTAAACCTATTCTCATGTTTTGTGGATTATTCAAAGGCATTTGACTGTGTACAACATCAGAAACTTCGGGAAATCATGAGGAATAAGGGCTTTGCATCACATATAGTACAACTCATAAAAATGCTCTATCTAGACCAGTGGTTCTCAATCTTTTTTGGCCCGTGCCCCCCTTCACCATAGGCTTAGGACGTCATTTCCCCCCCTCCCTTCACCATATTTTTATAACGTCATTACCCCCCCCCCCCTCGTATTTCCTCCCCCAAAATTTCCCCCTGCCCTTACACAGAATACGTAATAATTGAAGCTAAATTTAATAGCACATACTAAAACAAGTCTAGATATCCACATAAAACGTGATTTGTGGGTCTACTTACTTTATAAATTGAATTTTAGAAGGGTGAGATGTACAGATCCGTAAAGTATGAAGGGAAAAACAAGATCAAGTAATTGGTTCTTGTATTAACACAATCTTGAAATAATCTTCATTCCCCCCCAGGAAACCCCAAAATTCCCCACTGGTTGAGAACCACTGATCTAGACCAACAAGCAGCGGTTAGAATTGATGGCGAGAAATCAGACTGGTTTGACATCAAGCAAGGAGTCCGTCAAGGATGTGTGCTGTCACCTTGTTTGTTTAACCTGTACGCCGAAAATATAATGAGAAATGTCAGAGATGACATAATCAGGGAGCAGTATGATGCCCTAAAATATCGGTGGTCATGAAATACCACAGATTCGATATGCTGATGATACAGTATTACTATCCACATCACAGAATGGTATGGACAACCTAATAACCTCAACCCAAATAAATGGTGAAAATCACAACTTACATCTTAACATAGCAAAAAATGCATACAGATAAAACTACTATGGAGAAAGAAATTTGTGTCAGGTCTTAGTCAGATATGACTGAGCTACCGTATAACAGTAGACGGTACTACCTGCTTTCTGTTAACATCGAATGTTGGGCGGCGCTTACCAAACCCGACACCCCACATTGTGCCAACGGCTTCGGGCGGAAGAGCGCAATTGGGACGGTACAAGCCTTACCCTAGTGCGAGGAAATGCAACCTAAAGACAAAGTGTCATGGCAGGGCAGACCAGGCCCTAAGCCTTGGTTGGTGGCTGGTCTAGGATCGAAGCTCCGACAGGCGGACAATTAACGCATTGCTTTGCTGATCCGGCAGCTTCTGCAGCTTGTCTTGTTCCAAATGTAGAGGTGTTACCTTTCCTCTGGAGTGAACTAGGCAGGCGGAGAGAGGGATAATGCTGCATGGGCAACACATGATCTCTATATTTTAGCCCAGGCTTTGTGCTATGGAGAGGCAATAACTCCATCCCTTACAAACTATCGTCTGTCAAGACGGCAAGGTGCCAATGAATGAATGGAGAAAGAAATATATGTTAATGAGGAAAGATTGGAGGTGGTGGAAAATTTTGAATATCTTGCGTCATTGATTACCAACAATGGTGACACAATGAAATAAATTAAACGACTATCAATTGCTCTTAAAAGACTAAACCAACTGAATAAATTATGGAGTGGGAACAGATAGAATTACAAAAATTAGATTTTTAAGAGCATGCATCTTTCCCATTGCAACATATGCCTGGACACTTACTAAACAAGCTGAACAGCGCATAAATGCCTTTAAATATAAATGTTATAGACGGGTTCTAAGAATATCTGGGGTAAAGAAAAGAACAAATGCATCCATACTTCAAGAGCTGAATACTGAAGAGGGTTGGCTATTAAAGACGATAAAACAAAGAAAATTGTTATATTTTGGTCACTTGAAACGTCATGAGAGTTTGGAGAGAACAGTAATGGAGGAGTATATGCCTGGGAAAAGAGGAAGAGGAAGGCCAAAGAGAAGATAGATGCAGGATGTGGCAGATGATCTTCAGATGGGTGTATCGGACGCAGGACATCTTGCTTGTGATCGAGAAGTTTTCTGGAAGGTTGTTATGGGAGCGAGGTTCTGCAAAGGACATGCCACTGAATGAATTGCTGGACAATCCTGAGGACTTGACTCAAGATGATTGGTGTGTGTAGTCAAGTATCATTAGAAAAATGTGGCAATTCTCTCTCTCTCTCTCTCTCTCTCTCTCTCTCTCTCTCTCTCTCTCTCTCTCTCTCTCTCTCTCTCTCTCTCTCTCTCTCTCTCTCTCTCTCTCTCTCTCCCCTACTCTCTCTCCTAGCTCCTCTCCCTCCCCTCTCCCCCATCCTTCCACCACCACCACACGCACGCACACACACAAACACACATGCATACACACACACACACACACACACACACAGATATTATATATAAAGTATTAGACCAAAGTGATGACAGGAAATAACATGAACATTAAGCATTATTGTTTAGCCATGAGGACAGAAAATGACAATTGACTTATGTTATAACATAATCGTTTGTGCAAAGTATTGCGGTGTCATGGCGTAATTACACATTTTGGCCTAATGTCTGTCATTTGCAGAGAGCAGCCAGAGATAATCTTCCTCCAGGAAGTGGTTGGGAGATCGCTGAAGATCATCGAGGAGAAATGTAGCAATTACTATGTGTTTCCTAGTGTAGAGGGAGCAATGAGGACACCTGTAAGTGATCTTCTAAGCAGAAACCAGTTTAGAAAAGAAATTGTCTAGAAAGAAGAAAGAAATCATCGTTTTAGATTCTTGTTAGTGATCTAAATAGAGACCTGTGCACCCTGGTCTAGAAGAGGAATGATCTAGAAAGAAGCAGCAAGAAATCATTTTATTTAACAAAAATGCTTGTCAGTGATCTAGGTGTAGACCAGTGCACTCTAGTGTAAAACAGGAATGATCTAAAACAGTGGTTCTCAACCTTTTTTGGCCCATGCACCCCTTTACCATATGTTCAGAATGTCATTCCCCCCTCTTTCGTATTTCCTCCCTATAAATCTCTTCTTTCCTCCCCCCCCCCCCCTCTCATAGATCACACAAGTAGAATCTCAGTTGGTTAGTTAGTTAGTCTTTCCTTCTTGAGCCGAAGGCGGCGCATAGGGCAGAAGTCATGGCTCTCCATGCTTGGCGGTTCGCTGTAGATCTTGGATGTTTACTTGGCTGTTGAATGAGCCTTCTCTGATGATGGTTCTACGCAGGGTCTCTCTTGGTCTTCCCTATTTTCTTTTCCCTACCGGTGACCATATGAGGACTTGGTAGGAGAATCTCAGTACAGTGCACAAACTCCGTAGGACTGATGTTGGATTCCAGTGTGAATACCAGAATTCCTCCATTGCACATGGATACCTGTTTGTGAAAAAAATATTGTAAGTGATGTAGGTAGAGGTCAGGCATATCAGTGTAGAAGAGGAATGATCTAGAAAGAAGAATAAAGAAATTGTTACAATAATCTTGTAAGTGACCATCCGGTGTGCTGATGGCAGAGTAGGGGAATCGTTTCCTACTCAGGTCAGTTGGATTTTTACATTGATTTTCCACTCAGAAAACAATGACAAACAACTGAATTTAAACTTGCCTAGAAAATGAACTTGGGGTTGGGGTTGATTGCAACGTCCTGTAAAGGATATGCAATATTTAGAAGTGATCTGTGTAGAGATCAGCACCCCCTGGTGTAGAAAAGTACTTCTTCTTCTTCTTCAGCATTCCGAGCCATTGAGGTTCTTTGCTGCAAATACAATCTGTCTCCATTCGTCTCTCTGGTGGACCTTCTCATGCCAGTCGTTGATTCCAAGTGCTTGTAGGTCTGTATGTATATTATCTCTCCACCGCCTTCTTGGTCTACCTCGGGGTCTACGGAAAAGTACTTAGCCAGAAAAAAGAAACGAATAATATAAAAAAAACTTAAGTGCTCCTCCCATGGATCAAACAAGGAGATTCTCAGTGCAGTGCACGAACTCCATTGCACTAACAAGAATTTAAGTGTTTGTATACCAGATGCATGCCTAAAATGTCTTTGTGGCTTGGTTTTCTAATTGTTTATAATTGTCTTAAAATTGACTTAAATTTCTAACTGCTAATGAATTTTTAATGTGCTCAAAGATCCCCCTATATAATCGCCCTTATCCATGAAGGCTGGGTATCTGATTCACTGCCATAAGATCAGATAGAAATATAACATTGGGTCCCTTATTTTGTAAAAGTTTACTGTGGGGATTTTTGTGTTGGCATTCAGGGCAGCGGCATTATGCATAGTTATACCTGTGCTGGCTGTTGGTTTGTCGAGACTCCTGTCTGTTCCACTTTTCACATGGGGCTGTGAGGAGAATTTTGTGTGATATTCACTGGCACAGGAACGGAGCATAATGAGGTAACCCTTTGCCGTGAAGTTGGAACCGCAACTAACTACAGTGGGGCTTTGAACTAGATCTTCTTAAGTTAGAGGCAAACAGTATCTTGAAACTTAAGCAATACTCATGCCTACTTAGGTGGCTCGTAATGCTAAACTTAAGTACAAGAAGTTCTGTAACCTAATAGTCTCGACCCTGAAAACCCTTGTTATGCAAAATTATGCTATAGAAAATACAGGGACATGGGATAATGGGCAAACATTGAAAATCTTATATGTAGCACATATATTGAACTAGAGGTAGTTCCTTCAATGGTACTGTTGTTGGGATATGTCGTGTTAGGCCTAGAACATGGTATAATGAGATGCGGTGACAAGTTCCCTTTCTCATCACTTTTCCTTCCCAGACAATTCCCTGAAAATTGTCTGGTACCAATTTTTTTTTAGCTAAGTTGACCTCCAGTCTTTTTTTTTTAAAACTTTCATTACTGCCTATAGTCATTGTGGTGTAGGACAAGGGAGGGTTTTGAGCCTGAGGAATTAAAGCCACCTGGCCAGTGCAGTCACCGCAATCTGCAGGTTAGTTTTCTTTTTGCCCTCGACAGAAAAATATCCATTCACCTTACTTCTGCCCCAGAGTTAACTGGTTAGAAAAAATATTTCTGCCACAGCTAGAAGTTGAACGTGGACCACTGGTAATTAAGCACACTATCCACTGCCACTCCTGAATAAGATAGAACTTGAAAATAATTGTAGAGCAGTGTATAAATAATAAACACTTAGCAAACAAATGTTTCAGTGTTAAACTTTGCCTCTAAAAACATTGTTCATTAAATGTTGAACTTTGCGTAAGTCTGGATGCTTAGTGGACAACCCTTGTACATACAACATATGATTTTTGTTAAATAACATTTACATTTTTGTTGTCTTTTTTTTCCAAAGGGATCATACTTCACCACAGTGCTCCTCCGCAGAGATAGTGTGACAATTACAACAATTAACGTCGCAGATTTCCCCACAACTCTCATGAGCCGCAACCTCCTGGAAGTGCAGGTAATGTCCAGGTTTTTATTCACAACACATGTACTAGTAAATAATAGGCCACTTTTAACAGCTCATATAAGTACAAGTACTAAAGAAGTTTAACTCATGGATTTCATTGATTGGACACTTTTTCTGTGTTTTTTATTGACCTGCCATGCTGGCACATGAAGTTGTGTTGACAGTTTGATCTGGTTGTGTCGGCCTATTCAGGCTAATCTTATTGACCCATTGAGGGAGATTATGTTTGCCAATTGAGGCTGATCTTTTTGACCATTGATGCAGTTCTTGTCTGTATGATGAAACAGATCTTGTTGGACAATAGAGACTAATCATATTGACCAATTGAGGCTGGTCTGATTGTCCAATTGAGGTTGGTCTTATTGACCAAGTGAGGCTAATCTTGTTGACCATTGGTGCGGTTCTTGTTTGTATGTTGAAATAGATCTTGTTGGACAATAGAGACTAATATTTACAAATTGTGGCTGATCGTATTGACCACTTTACACAGTTCTTGTTGACCTTGTCAGTGTTAAATGTCTGGCAAAAATCAGTTTATTTAACTTTGTTCTTGGGAAGCGATGAAACATTTATATATTTTTCTCTTCCTGCTAGTGTAAAGTGAAGGACATTTCTATGACCTTACTGACCAGCCATCTGGAGAGTACAGCAGAGCATGCTGCGGAGAGAAAGAAGCAACTGGCCATGTGCTTTGAAAGAATGCTGAAGGTTCCCAAAGATCAAACAGTCATATTTGGTGGTGATCTGAACTTGAGAAATAAAGAAGTAAGTTGTTAAAGTTTTTCACTTTATTCCATTTTTATTGTGTTACTTCTCAGACTTCTGTTCTGGTTTTGAAGATGAACTTTGAAACATTGTTTTTTATGCGTTGAGATCTCTACAGTTTGATGCAGCATGATCCCTCTCTTGGCCTGTCTAGTTTACTCCAGAGGAAAGGTAATGCCAATACGTCTGGAACAAGACAAGCTACAGAAGCTGCTGGATCAGCAAATCAATGCTCTCACTGTCCGCCTGTCGTAGCTTCGATCCTAGACCAGTTGCCAACCAAGGTTTAGGGCCTGGTCTGCCCTGCCATGATATTTAGTCTTTAGGTTGCATTTCTTCGCACTAGAATAAGGCTTGTACCCTCCCAATTAAGCTCCTCTGCCCGAAGCCGTTGGCACAATGTGGAGTGTCAGGTTTGGTAAGCACCGCCCAACATTCAGCGCTAACAGAAGCAGGTGGTACCATCTACTGTCATACGGTAGCTCAGTCATATCTGACTAAGACCTGACATGTTTGCATGGAATGAGGTAGCCGATTATATGCCAACCCTCCTTAGTCATCTCTTATGACATGCATGGCAGATTACAGTGTTACCATTCTTAGCTTTCTGCATGGGTTGTGATAGGATGCAGGTGACTGGGTGGATTACGTTCCTGTAAAATATGCTCTGCTCATCATCATCTTCCATTTCTGCCGTCAAGCGTCGTGGGGAGGAATAATTTGCGCTTCAGCGCCTGGTGGGCGGAACTGGATTAGTGTCATTCCGTGTGATTGTACAATGTCTTTGATGTCGTCAATCCATTTTCTTCTTGGACGTCCTCTTGGTCTCGTCGCAGATGATCTTTGATGTAAGGCCAGTGATGGTAGTTGTTGGTGTTGCATTCTAACGACATGGCCAAACCACTTGATCTTCTGTCTTTCAATAAATGTGGCACAAGGTGTTGATCCCACTGTCTGTCTGATAACAGCATTTCTTATTCGGTCTCGGATTGTCCAGTTGGCAGCTCTCCTCAGGCATCTCATCTCGCAGGTGTTAGATTTTGCAAAAGTGTGATTTGGATAAAGTCCAAGTTTGAGATTGGTAGCATAGGGTTGGTGTAAATATGCTGTTTATTATCTGTCGTTTTGAGGACATAGGTATATATTTGGATGTTTCAGTAAGGGTGATAATTGATATGTAAATGCACAAGCTTTTTGACATCTGATTTCAATTTCTCCGTCCAATCTGACATCTTCTGTGATCATACTTCCAAGATATTTGAATTCTTTAACTTGTTTCAGAATTGTGCTATTTATCTGTAAACTTAGTGGGCCCAGCAATCTGCTAACTTGCATTACTTCGGTTTTGGCTGTGTTTATACTCAAATTTTATCTGCTGCAGGTTGAACTCAGATTAGTAATATGATTTTGTAGTCTGCCCTCATCACTAAAACAGGCACCGATCGGCTGCAAATAGACGTTCATTTATTTCATGTGGGTCATTTGTTTCATCTGGAGTAAAGATTGATTACTTTAAATCACATGTGTCAAACTCAAGGCCAGCGGGCCACATCCGGCCCACCGTACAATTATATCAGGTCCGAGAGGTCTCAACCGATGTACAAATGTATTCGGCCCAAAAGAGAATTTTAGGCAAAAATATTTTTTATGGTCACGATATAAAGTGCAAATCAAATTCCCTAATTAGTAGCCTTCCGAATGATAGGCTACCTGAGAGCGTTCTTGCTTCGATCAGAATAAGCGAAAATCAAAGTTGTGTAGTAAGTTAGTGTTCGTCGTTACAGTTACCTAGCAACATTCAGATGCTCGTTTTGGATTGGCGCATAAAAAAATTAAAGTTGTGTAATGCCCAGATATTACATCACCTTTTCCCGCGATGGCTAACTGATATCAATCAGGCGCCTGTCGGTAGATGCACAATCTTTTAAAATCAAAGCTAGCCTTTAAAATGGCCAAGAGAAAAGTTGATTCTGAAAACAGAGCCTTTCAAAGCCGCTGGGAGGCTGAATATATGTTTACTGATATTGGTGGTAAACCTGTGTGTCTAATTTGTGGAGATAATGTGGCTGTGATCAAAGAATATAATCTGAGACGGCACTACGAGACTAAACATCAAGACAAGTTAAACAGCCTGAATGCAGAGCAGAAGTTACAGAATGTAGAAGAATTGAAGAGGCATCTAACATCACAGCAGATGTTTTTCACCAAAGCAAAATCACAAACTGATGCTGCAGTCAAAGCAGTTATTGTATCAGAGGTGATTGCAAAATCAGGTCGACCATTTACAGAAGGAGAGTTTCTGAAGCGCTGCATGATGAAAGTATGTGACGCCTTGTATTCAGACAAAAAGCAGATGTTTGCAAAAGTAAGCCTTAGCAGAAATACGGTTGTTGATCGGGTTTGTGAGTTGGCCATTGATGTGAAAACACAGCAGATCGAAAAAGGCAAAGACTTTGTTGCATTCTCCCTTGCTGACGATGAAAGTAATGACACGACTGACACTGCACAGCTCGCCATCTTCATCCGTGGAGTGTACTCCAGTTTGAATGTTACAGAAAAAATATTGGACATGAAATCCATGCATGGGACAATGACAGGAAAAGACATTTTTGACAACGTATGTCAAAGTTTAACAAATATTAACCTGCCTTGGGACAAACTCGTTGGACTGACAACAGATGGAGCACCGGCGATGTGTAGCGAAAAAAATGGACTAGTTGGAAGGATGTGGTTAAAGATGCAGGAGAACTGTACTGGTGAATTGATAGCATATAACTGCATCATACACCAAGGATCACTGTGTCGTAAAGTCCTCAACATGGAAGATGTAATGAGCATTGTAACATAAACCGTCAACTTTATCAGAGCCAAAGGTTTAAATCACCTGCCAGTTTCAGTCTTTTTTTTTTTCAGTGTTTAATGACATGCCTTTTCATACAAAGGTGCGGTGACTAAGTCGGGGAAAAGTTCTCAGTAGATTTTTCCAGCTGATTGAGGGAATCTGTCAATTCATGAACAGTAAAGGAAAAGATTCCAGTTTTTCGGGATAAAAAGTGGAAATGTGAGTTGGTGTTTCTGTCTGATATAACCACTCATCTCAACGACTTGAACCTGCAGCTCCAGGGACGGGATCACATTATCACTGATATGCATGATGCAGTGAAGGCATTTCATGTGAAGCTGCACTTATGGGAGACACAAATGCACCACTGCAACCTGTCTCACTTTTCTTGTTGCCAGGCAGTGTTAAACCAAGTCAACGTTATGGTGTTTCCCAATGCACACTGCTGAAAAACTTAGCTTACTTCGCGCCATGTTCGCACGGCGCTTTAGTGACTTTGAAGCACAGAAAAGTAATTTTGAGCTGTTTCGTAATCCATTGACTGATTGATTGACTGATTTAGGAATTGACATCACAGCATTCGGGGCATTTCCATAAGTTCGTAATTCATTTGCCATAGAAGTGGAAACTGCACCTGTAAATTTGCAGATGGAGTTAATAGAGCTGCAGTGTAATGGGACACTAAAGGCAAAGTATGACACTGTGGGGCCTGCACAGTTCACTCGTTTCATTACCTGAAGAGATGCCCCGGCTTCGTTTACATGTGGCTCGAACCTTGAGCATGTTTGGTAGCGCATATCTGTGTGTAGCAGCTGTTTTCTGTGATGAAGATTAACAAAACATCCCACAGGAGTCGTCTCACTGATGAACACTTGCAGTCCATCATGAGAATCTCAGTGACACAGAACATTACTCCCAACATAAATGAACTTGTAGCCAAGAAAAGATACCAAACATCGTGCTATGTCAAATTGACATAAGAGTGAAAATGTGTATACCAATGATGTTTTATTATTAAAACTTTTTTATGTTTTAATTTATATTAATGTTTAATAAAAGGTTTAATTTTCAGCTTATTGTTTTTATCAGAGACATTCGCTACCACCATAGGTAAAAGTTATTATGCCTTTTTAAAGCACAAACTATCGTCTGTCAAGACGGCAAGGTGCCAGTGTGTGTGAATGTTTATTCTGTCCGGCCCGCAACCTTACGTTTGATTTGAGTTTTGGCCCGCTGAGCGATTGAGTTTGACACCCCTGCTGTAATTGGTCCAAGATGGCGGTGTAAACCGCGTTCGCTTCGATTCAGAGATTTCATCATGTGTTTTGTGTGTGTTTCTTAGACAGGTCCAGCAAACCGGTTGGGAATTTATTTGTTCAAGTACAATTGCTAAAAAATTATGGAGGAAATTGAAAGAAAAACGCAACTGTATCAGCGTTCATGCCGGAAACATACCGAAGCCGAACAACAAGCGACCAACAACAGCTAAATTTTGACACAGACAGGAGATATTCGCGACTTGGAATGTTACGGGTCTAGGAAATAAGGAACCAGCTCTCGTAGAGTTTATGAAAAACTCAATATCAAACCAAAAATCAAATATGCTCTACTATCATCTCAAATTGTTTGCTGTAGGCCATACAAGTGCTTCTACTCTTAGTGCACTGGACTGATTTTTGAGTGTAGATTAGATTTTCCTTGTACCAGTGTCCTTCGCCATCAGGTGAGCCCTCGCTGACTTTTGAGGTACTTGTAATTTACATTTCCATGTCAGGGATGAGAAGTCAACATTTTAGTTCTGCTAGACCCATTAGCAAGCACTCTTATCCATTAAATCGTGCTGACCTCAAAACCTGTTCTGATTAAGACTGCGATACAGGTGGTCTTGAAGTTTGTTATGGTCTGTTCTCGTTCTGAATATGGTCACTTTAGTAGAAGGTGATTTTCCTTGTTGAATTTTTACACGCACACACAAGAAAGTCTAGGTTAATGAATGTTTGTGTCTGTCGATCATGTCTATTTATTTTTTTTATTTTTTAAAATAATGTCATTGTGTATTTGTTGGGCGTTTGTACCTAGAACATGCATATTTGCATGATATTTGTGCATGTCCCTGTTGAACATGTATATTTGTTGTGTTTGTGCCTTACGATTGTGTCTTAGTTGTGTGTTTGCTCTATTCAACTTGTGTATTTGTTGTTTGTTCTATTAGACATGTGTATTTGTTGTGTGTTTGTCTTTATTGAACAAATGTATTTGTTGCGTGTTTGTCTTTATTGAACATGTGTTTTTGTTTTTATTGAACATATGTTGGAGGAAAGCATTGACCAAACTTGGTTGAACATCAAGAATACAATTCAATCTACCGCAGAACAATGTCTCGGTGTGTTAACCATGCATACAAAGAACAGATGGTTCAATCCAAAATGTGAAGAAGCAGTCATTAGGAAAAAGAATGCCAGACATTTATGGCTAAATGACATCAACAACATCCAAAAGGAAGAGCATTATAGAAATGAATGTAAAGAGGCTACAAAAATAGTTCGACAGCAGAAGCGAGAATATATGAGTAATATAATCAAAGATATGGAAACTAATCACCAGAAAAACGAATCCAGAAAGTTTTTTTTAAAGAACTGAAGTCAATGAAACGAGGGCACTAACACAACACATATGGTTTGAAAGACAAAATGGGAATATGATAAATACCAATGAGGAAATGTGCAACACATGGAAAGAATTCTTTGTTGAATTACTAAATTGTGAAGATCCAAGTAACACTTTCCCACAGGAAGAGATTCTAACGTGTGAACCACAAATTGAAGAACCTGCATTTGAAGAAATCCTATATGTAATCACACGACTTAAAAACAATAAGGCATCTGGGGCTGATGGAATTGCTACTGAATTTATAAAGGCAGGTGGCCATGCATTACATCTAAAGCTATACGAACTAATAATAAAAATCTGGAGGACTGGAAAGGGTCATTATTGATACCTATCTTAAGAGCCGGTCTCTCTGGCTGAGGGGTTACAACACTTTCTCCGTAATCCCGTTTATCACGCAGAGTCTCGTAGCGGGAGAGAACTGGGAGCGGTTCGACCCCCGCTGGTGACTTGCGGGATACTGAGCCGGCCGCTCAGAAAGCAATGGCAAATTACTGAGCGTGGTCTTGCCAAGAAATCAACAGACAGCTGAAAGATGCTGCTGTTGACAGCGATGTCCTGTAAAGGATATGCAAAAAAATAAAAAAATCTTTAAGAAAGGAGACAAGTTCCAGTGTGAAAATTATAGAGGACTATCACTACTGTCCATAAGCTATAAGATACTATCCGCAGTATTACTAAATAGACTAAAACCATATTCAGAATACATATTAGGTGACTACCAGGCGGGTTTTAGACAAAACAGATCAATAATAGATCAGATATTTATCTTACGACAAATAGCCGAGAAAAATTGGGAATATAAAAGAGATCTCCATAACATTTTTGTGGATTTTAAAAAGGCTTATGATAGTTTTCCCGTGATGAATTTGAATAACGAAGACACAAAGAATAGATTGCATGATTTATTGCCTGGCATATTTCGCTGCATCTCGTCAGGTACATACTGCAGAAATCACACAACTTACGTGAATTAATTAGATAAATCCTTCAAACTGAAATATACGCATGTTCGCACAGTAATGTCGATTGTCTACCACGGTAATTTTAAACTGACTAACATGTCTTTTTGCTTGCACAAGGACGGCTTACGAAGGTTGATTATTATAGCTTCAGCAAACTTTAACAATCGACTACTTTGTGTGTTGAACAACACACGGAAGGCACTGTCTCTTTCAACCACGTGACCGCTCTCGAGCACATGTCTCCCGACCGATGAAGCCGGACTGTTCCGGTGTGTCGGCCTGCCTAGGCTACCATCTTCTGTGTGTAGTATCTTGTCCACCCAATTCGGAATATGTTCCGAAACCCTGCAATGTAACTGTCGCTCAGTTCTGCCTATGTAGATGGCCTCGCATCTGCATGTAAATTGGTAAATACAATTTGATTTGGCGTACAAAGCTACAAGTTCTTTTACTGCTGGGACTGGGATCGGTGTGTTTCTGTACCTGATGACTAGAGCTGCAGCACAGAATGTTCGCTCGACTGCTGTGGTGAGCCGGTCCTGCGGACGTTGCATTACGTCATCTCCTCGGAAGGTTAGCTGGATGAATACTTTGAGTTTAGGGACTGTAGTTACTTCTGATTTCGGTTTGGGCTGTTGGCAGTGGCGCTTTATAAATCCTGTGGAGTACCCATTCAGGTTTAAGGCATTCTTCAGAGTTTCAAATTCCTCTGTCAGTGTGTCCTGGGTGCATATCTTCCTAGCACAGTTTGAAGGATTTATCTAATTAATTCACGTAAGTTGTGTGATTTCTGCAGTATGTACCTGACGAGATGCAGCTAAATATGCCAGGCAATAAATCATGCAATCTATTGTTTGTGTCTTCGTTATTCAAGCTTATGATAGTGTCCATAGGAATAGTTTATGGAATGCTATGCGGGAATTTGGAATACCAAGGAAGTTAATCAACATGACCAGACTATGCATGGAAGATACTTATAATATAGTAACATATAAAGGCAGGAAATCAGACCCTTTCCAAATAACATCTGGCTTGAATCAGAGTGATGCACTATCGCCGCTACTCTTCAATCTGGCTCTAGAGAAAGTTGTAAGGAGGGTAAAGAAGGAATGTGATATTGGAGGAACATCCAAGCTGCTTGGTTATGCATCATCATCATTGGCACCGTCTTGGCAGACAATAGTTTGTGCTTTAAAAAGGCATAATAACTTTTACTTATGGCGGTAGCGAATGTAACTGATAAGGCCAATTTGCGCTGTAAATGTCTGTTCACAGTGGGTGGTTATGCAGACGATATAGATATTATAGGGGAAAATTAACAAAAGACATTGGAAGTACTGACTCACTTAAAGGAAAAAACCCAACAGATGGGGCTGGTTATCAACCAAGATAAGACAGAATATATGGTAATTTCATGAGAAGGAATGGCTAAAAACTCTGGCCACATACAAATAGATAATATGACCATTAAAAGAACGGAAACATACAAATACCTGGGTACAATCTTCAGCTGCTCCAACATCATAAGGGAAGAAATACAAACTAGAATCAATTCTGGAAATAAGATATACTATGCACTACATTTATTAAAATCAAAGGCACTATCTCGTAACACCAAGATCACAATATACAAAACACTGATCAGACCAGTTGTGCTGTATGGCTCTGAAACCTGGAGTACAACGAAAGGAGATGAAGCCTTGCTACAAACCTTTGAGAACAAAGTTTTAAGACGCATCTTTGGACCCATTAGTGATACACAAAGTGGAGAGTGAAAAAGAAGAAGTAACAAAGACATTTATGATCTGGTTAAGTGCCCACTAATCACTGGTATCATGAAGGCTAATAGACTACAATGGCTGGGGCATATAGAAAGAATGGAAGATAATAGGGAAACAAAACTCGCTTACACTCAGGAAATAAATGACCGTAGACCCCGAGGTAGACCAAGAAGACGGTGGAGAGATAATATATATATATATACAGACCTACAAGCACTTGGAATCAACGACTGGCGGTCGAGAAGGTCAACCAGAGAGACGAATGGAGATGGATTGTATCTGCAGCAAAGAACCTCAATGGCTCGGAACGCTGATGAAGAAGAAGAAGAAGAATGAACATATGTTTGATCTTATTGAACATGTGTAGTTGTTATGTGTTTGTCTTTATTGAACATTGTGTATTATTTATCTGTCTCTATCCAACAGAAATATTTGTTGGATGTTTGCTCCATTTAAAAAATGTGTTTGTTGTATATTTGCCCTTGTTGATCATGTGTATTTGTTGTGTGTTATAGAATGTGTATGTACATATACAAATTTGTGTGTGACTCCATGTTTCAGCTGACAGGATTATCAGCCAAGCCTGCAAACATTTATGACATCTGGGAACACACAGGGAAGCGAAAGGAAGCCCAGTATACATGGGATCTGGCTATCAATGACAACAAACAGCTGGGAACCAAGTTCAACCCTCGCTGCCGATTTGACCGTCTGTATATCAGGCATGCTGACGTACCCCGGGTGAATCCTGTTTATTTTGAACTTGTTGGGATACAGAGACTTGCTTCTTGTCGACGATTTCCCAGTGACCACTGGGGTATATTGGCGCACTTTGACATCCTGACCTAGACAAGATTTGGGTCATTTGTGATTACTGTTATTTTTCTGTGATGCCACACGCAGAAATAATGTGTGCACATCTTTCCAAACTGGGCTGTTGTCTATAAGTCAGGACACTTGTACATTCCCTTGAAACATAGACGTGCTACAGTTATATAATATAGATTTTTGTTCTGGGCTGTTTGTGTGAGCGGTGGTCATATCATTTCAGTTTCTTCTTTCTCCTGAAATTTTACCATAGCTTTCTTCTTGGCCTCCTCAATCTTCTCTTCCTATGTGGCTGTGAGGCCAGGAATTTCTTGCTGTTTTCCCTGAGAGTGTTCTGTCATCATTACCTTGCTATCTCAAATAGTATTGGTTACTGACCAGTACTTTTCCATAGTTCTATTTATGTTGTGACAGTCTGTTGTGCAGTTTCCAACAACTGCTGAATGCTTCTTTTGCTAATACCCCTGGGAATAGCCGCCGGAGCTAAGGAGTTTGTGCTCTGTGTGACGGTTTCAGCAGGTGACTAGATGCTCCGCAGTGAGAGACTTAGCTAGATGGGTGCAATGACATCAATATTCTTACCTATTAACCCCTTTTTTTGGATCCAAGAGTGGATATTAGTTTGCAATCCCAGTGGTTCATTGTGTCCAAGTATAGGTATTAACTAACCTAAAAGGTGGTTCATTCTGTCTAAGTATATTTTTATATATATATATATATATATATATATATATATATATATATATATATATATATATATATATATATATATATATATATATATATATATATACTAGCTGTCCGGCTTCGCCCAGGCTCTGGCGGGGATCTATCTATCTATCTGTCTGTCTGTCTGTCTGACCCGGCCCGGCTTCGCCCAGCTCCTGGTGGGGAGCATCTCATTTAATTCATATAAGTAGTCATATAAGCTCCCGTTCCCGACTGTCTGTCTGTCTGTGTGTCTGTCCGACCCGGCCCAACTTCGCCCAGGCCCTGGTGGGGAGCATCTCATTTAATTCATATAAGTAGTCATATAAGCTCCCGTTCCCAATCTATCTATCTATCTGCCTGTCTATCTATCTATCTATCTATCTATCTATGTATGTTCGGCCCGTTCCCGTTAAAAATATAGAAGAATAGATAGAAAATATGATTGGAAGAGATCTATCTAAAGTAAACTTGTAGTCATATAAACTCCCGTTCCTGACTGTCTGTCAGTCTATCTGTCTGTCTGACCTGGCCCGGCTGCACCCAGTCCCTGGTGGGGAGCATCTCATTTAATTCATATAGATATCTATAGCCAGGGGACTTAACTTAAGATATAACAATGCTACTAAATGTTATGTCCCTTTTTTATATTTTTTAATATTTTCTTATGTTCAGTCATGTAATTACAAAATTAAATTTTAGGAAGGTAATAGCTGATAGCTGATAGATAAAACTATGACAGTTGGTTGTACAGGAATGAAAGGAAAATGTGTAGAAAATTTCATCTCAATCGGATGGACCGTTCGCGAACGCATAAAGAACGGATCCACATACATACATACATGCATGCATGCATGCATGCATTCATTCATACATACATACGATTTTTATATATATATATATATATATATATATATATATATATATATATATATATATATATATATACATATATATTAGTTTACTAAACTGGTAGTTTATTTTCGTGATTTATTGACAAATCTCTGAAACCGGTGGTTTGTTTTGTTTGATGGTGGTTTGTTAACAAGTGACTTATTCCGTTAATTTAGAGATAGTAGTCTTAAAATCAGCAGCTTTATTTTGTATTGTAATTTTACAGTTTGTGTGACTTGTCTATAAATAAGCGTTTGTGATGATAGTTGCAGAGAGTTTCATGGCTGAAAGTGTTTGAAATAATCCTGTATATCTTGTGAGTAGTATGTCCATCAAAAAAGACAGTGTGTTATGATTTAATTTGTCACAGCTAAGACGGTGTGTTGTGATTAACTGTGTTATGATTTAGACAGCATGTTGTGATTGTGTCATGATTTAGACTGTGTTATATGTGTTATGACTGAAGACTTCCAATTGGTGGGTTTGAATTTACAACATGTTTTCTGGGGCTGGAGTTAGTCACACAGCATACCAATCCTCCTTCATTGTCTTGTATGATATACAGGTTTTCTAGGGCTGGAGTTAGTCACACAGCATACCAATCCTCCTTCATTGTCTTGTATGATATGCTTGGTAGGTTATATTCAGTGCTACTCTACTTTGCTTACCCTTATAGATGGTAACGGATGGCACAGTTTGACTTCATTAGAACAGTGTTATTTATCATTAAATATAGTTTGTACCAATGCAAGAAATCAGTAACGAAGATTCAATGCTTGGTCACATCATAAAACAAGAAGAATGAACAAACAAACTTTATTTTCAAAGGGGTAAGAATTGGGCACGCAGGCCCGTCTAACATTCTGCCCTCAGGAATGGAAGAAGGGGTAGACAACATTTATACATGGGTATACATAGATCTATCAGTGCAAACATTCAGAGAATCACATCACAGAGAGCGGCACAAGGCAGAAAACTGGTATGGAATTATCAGGAAGCTTCTTGCGCACAGTTCTTCTACCCCCTCCCCCCCTCCCCCCACACTAAAATACTTGATGATGATGATGATTACAGATTACAAGTTTAGATATATTTTAGTTTTGTGCATTTATTATCACAATTCTCAGGAAATGTACACAAGATATATTTCATTCACAAATAAAAACTTTTAGTTACATTCTTATGTCTTTTTTTTTTTTTTAAATCTCCCAATCAAGCAAACGACCATAGCCACTCACATCAAAGGCTTCAATGCTTTGTTGTCTTCTGCAGCCCACTCCTATATTATTCATCTTTGCCTCTAATTCTCTTCTCCGTGTGTTTTAAATCCCATTACTTATTCCTTATGGGTTCCAGAGGAAGATCTTTCTAGTTATGCTATTAACAGGACTCTTCAATGTTTTAATTACATTACGGAGATGTAATAACTGTACACTCATTTTGTTTGCATAAATGCAGTGGTCTTTTAATTGAATGTTTATCTTCAAGTCATTGCTAGCTGGCATTTTTGATCATGTCTCTCCACTACTCTCATTTTTTTTAAAATCAAATACAGTAAAGTGAGGCCATTTACATGGGGATACGGCATGAGGCAAGACAAAGACAATGCTACATGTGGGATATGGTGTGTGAAATGTTACATGTGGAATATGATGTGAGGCAAGAAGGAAACAAAAAGCTACATGTGGGATATGGTGTGTGAAATGTTACATGTGGAATATGATGTGAAGCAAGAAGGAAACAAAAAGCTACATGTAGGATATGGTGTGTGAAATGTTACATGTGGAATATGATGTGAGGCAAGAAGGAAACAAAAGCTACATGTAGGATATGGTGTGTGAAATGTTACATGTGGAATATGATGTGAAGCAAGAAGGAAACAAAAAGCTACATGTAGGATATGGTGTGTGAAATGTTACATGTGGAATATGATGTGAAGCAAGAAGGAAACAAAAAGCTACATGTAGGATATGGTGTGTGAAATGTTACATGTGGAATATGATGTGAAGCAAGAAGGAAACAAAAAGCTACATGTAGGATATGGTGTGTGAAATGTTACATGTGGAATATGATGTGAAGCAAGAAGGAAACAAAAAGCTACATGTAGGATATGGTGTGTGAAATGTTACATGTGGAATATGATGTGAGGCAAGAAGGAAACAAAAAGCTACATGTAGGATATGGTGTGTGAAATGTTACATGTGGAATATGATGTGAGGCAAGAAGGAAACAAAAAGCTACATGTAGGATATGGTGTGTGAAATGTTACATGTGGAATATGATGTGAGGCAAGAAGGAAACAAAAAGCTACATGTAGGATATGGTGTGTGAAATGTTACATGTGGAATATGATGTGAGGCAAGAAGGAAACAAAAAGCTACATGTAGGATATGGTGTGTGAAATGTTACATGTGGAATATGATGTGAGGCAAGAAGGAAACAAAAAGCTACATGTAGGATATGGTGTGTGAAATGTTACATGTGGAATATGATGTGAGGCAAGAAGGAAACAAAAAGCTACATGTAGGATATGGTGTCTGGCAAGTGGAATACAAAAGTTTCATGTGGTAAATGGTGTGAGCTAAGTGAAAGAAATGGTTGAGGCAAGTAGAAAACAATGACATGGGGATATGGTGTGAGGTCAGAAGATGACAATATTACATGTGGGTTATGATGTAAGGCAAGAGAAAGACAAAAGTTACATGTGGTCTTCATGGTGAAGTGGTCATGCCACCAGCCTCTCTGCAGATTCAAAGTTCCAGTGTTGGCCTTCAACACAAGGCTGGCTTCTGAGCTTGGAGAGGTGAAGGAGAGCTCTCCAACTCAGTCCCTGTGAAGATGGTAATAGGTGGGGACGAAGGTCCATACCAACCTGACTCCGATAGTTGCAAGCCCTTTCATAGTTCAAATGACTTGCACGCCAAGTAATCATATTTCAGAGTTACAACTCATTCTTCTACGGCATTCACCAACCATTGCTCAGATATTATTGTGTCCAGTTATATTTATTGTCTAAGTATACAAATAACCTTCTGTTGAATGGCATGTAGAACTGTTTTAACGATTTCAGCAATCTCAGATCTGTAGAAAACAGCTCTGTTAAGTTGTCGGTCTTGTCCTGAATACAAGTTCGTACGTCATATGTAAAGTTATAACACATCATATTCCAGTCTGATTCATATTTAATCCCATGGAGATTTTTGTATGGTCCAACTCCTAGAAATGTGTGAATTCTGGAAAGTTGTGAAACAAAGTTCCTCCTGAATGTGTGCATGTCTACAATAAGCACATGTTTTCTAGGGAAAATATCAAAGAGATCGGCAAGATATCTGAGATAATCGCCATTTTCTGTCAACAATTGTGCATTCAGGTTATTCAGAAGTGAAAATACCACTGATATTTTAGACTTCAGAGTTTCAAGGTCGTAATTTGTTTGAGCAATAATGTTTAAATATGACCAGACATTCTTGCCGTGATGGCTGGAAGAAGCAGTGTGATTTGCTAGTAGACGTAGTATTGGATCACAGACGACAACCACAAGTTTGATGGTTTTATTGAAAGATCTGATCTTGCGTAGCGCAGACCTGTTGGTGATGCAGGACCAGCAGATGTCAATGGTCATGTGATGGTCTAAGGATTGCGGCATGCGGGACAGATATCGTCGCAGTGACACATTTCCTGAAATGACAACATTTATGTCTTGTAACAACAGATAGACACAATAACAGAGATAATGTAGAGAATCATCATCACAAGGCCATGCTGGTGAGCTTGGGCAGTCATGGTTCATTGCCTCCTTTTGTGCATGATAATTATCTGGATATGGTTCTGGTGACGATTTACCAATATCTTCATACTTTCTCCTATTCATCATCAAGTGCCACCTCCACCAATATCTTCATACTTTCTCCTATTCATCATCAAGTGCCACCTCCACCAATATCTTCATACTTTCTCCTATTCATCATCAAGTGCCACCTCCACCAATATCTTCATACTTTCTCCTATTCATCATCAAGTGCCACCTCCACCAATATCTTCATACTTTCTCCTATTCATCATCAAGTGCCGCCTCCACCAATATCTTCATACTTTCTCCTATTCATCATCAAGTGCCGCCTCCACCAATATCTTCATACTTTCTCCTATTCATCATCAAGTGCCACCTCCACCAATATCTTCATACTTCCTCCTATTCATCATCAAGTGCCACCTCCACCAATATCTTCATACTTTCTCCTATTCATCATCAAGTGCCACCTCCACCAATATCTTCATACTTTCTCCTATTCATCATCAAGTGCCACCTCCACCAATATCTTCATACTTTCTCCTATTCATCATCAAGTGCCACCTCCACCAATATCTTCATACTTTCTCCTATTCATCATCAAGTGCCACCTCAACCAATATCTTCATACTTTCTCCTATTCATCATCAAGTGCCGCCTCCACCAATATCTTCATACTTTCTCCTATTCATCATCAAGTGCCACCTCCACCAATATCTTCATACTTTCTCCTATTCATCATCAAGTGCCACCTCCACCAATATCTTCATACTTTCTCCTATTCATCATCAAGTGCCACCTCCACCAATATCTTCATACTTTCTCCTATTCATCATCAAGTGCCACCTCCACCACTATCTTCATACTTTCTCCTATTCATCATCAAGTGCCACCTCCACCAATATCTTCATACTTTCTCCTATTCATCATCAAGTGCCACCTCCACTAATATCTTCATACTTTCTCCTATTCATCATCAAGTGCCACCTCCACCAATATCTTCATACTTTCTCCTATTCATCATCAAGTGCCACCTCCACCAATATCTTCATACTTTCTCCTATTCATCATCAAGTGCCACCTCCACCAATATCTTCATACTTTCTCCTATTCATCATCAAGTGCCACCTCTACCAATATCTTCATACTTTCTCCTATTCATCATCAAGTGCCGCCTCCACCAACATCTTCATACTTTCTCCTATTCATCATCAAGTGCCACCTCCACCAATATCTTCTATTTATCATCAAGTGCCACCTCCACATTGAAGGTCAGCTGTAAATGAGTCACCAACAACGTATTCAGCATCTTCATGTTGCAATCCCACAGACCTTCCAGTCCACCTCTTGATGTTGTCTGCCTATATGTAACATGTCTTTCTCTTGCATGCTTCTCTCCTCAGTCACATCCTACTTCACGAGCATCCACTCCTTGTTGATGCTGCTGCATTTATCTCGTCATGGGTGCACAAACTTTCAAACTCAGGCCAAGCATAAGCAGATCCTCATAGGAACAATGAGCCCAGATACTTTGGGGCGGCTGCTGTATCGGAGAACTGAGCACTGCCCAATGTTTAGTGACATCGTTCGACATGACATAACAAGAAGCTGTCTCTTTATATGGCAGAGGTCTCCCAATATCAGCCCCAAATAATACCTTCCAATTCACCCATTTTGAACTTGAATGTAGACCACACACACCCGCAACTATTACTATCAGGATGCAACAGACTGAAATATCTATATGATAGGTTCAATATTGGTTCTTCAGATCTTTGGGAGGGGAGGTCATTAACACTAAAATAGGGATCTATTGCAGTACAACCAAACTTAAGTAATCAGCAAACGAATATAGCATCAACCAACTTCTTTCCACCAAAATACTTATGAAACTAACCACTGCTTTTATTTGAGTCTTTTTCCCCCATATGTTTATTAGTGTTAAAAAGGTTTTTTATTCTGTATTTTACGTGTTTTTATATACGTCCTGTGTCGAGTATTTTGTTCCTGTAATAACAGTGTTGCATGTGTGCGTGTAACTTGGCCTTTGTGACTATAGTCCATTCAGAAATGAGTGCTCTTATTCATGATCAGTTCTTGTGAAAACTGATTGTTGCATCGTTATGAAATTTTTCCTGCTGTCTTATATTTATCCCCACCCAAGGAATATGTCTTTGATAGGTCCAAAGTGAACTTAAATCGTGGAAAGCGGCAACATTTCTTTGATGTTTTGGCAAAATCTAGTGAATAACAAACTTGTCTTATAGTAATGTCCATCAATTTGGGCGATGACACAAGGCGTGTCCAGATTCGTATGGGAGTGGGTGCAATGTCTACACTGCTGAGACGGAACATGGTTACCTGTTTTGCACGACGAATATAATTGTGAGTCTCTGTAGTGGGCTTCATTCTCAATGGCCAAGATGTTGGTCCTCTTTTCATTAAAGTTGATAGATTTCTTCATATGTTCGTGTGTTGTTCCCTCATTTGACAACATGTTTGTTCTCACATTTCTTGTTATGCCACAATATGTCAGTTTCCATCGCAATATTACTCTTCTGTTGGTATTCAATGCGTTTAGTGTTCTTTTTTTTTTCAAAGCCAGTTGTTTGTCACCATTGAGAGCTTACGGAATTGACAATTCATCACTGTGGAATACAAACTGTTATCATTGACAAGCTGTATTGTTTGTGCTGATGCTATAATGTTAAGTGCTTGCAATTCTTCTGAATAGTTGGAGCAAAAATATTCAAGTAGGTGTGCGTGTGGATTAATCTCTGATCTGCCCAGACCTTAATCTGTGTCGGACGATTCCAGTAGGTTGATGACTGCTCTTGGTTGCATAAAATTCAATCCATCCTTTCTCCAATAGTCATCTTCCTCTATCAGTACATGGTCCTCACATTTTTTCCAGTAATTTGTATCAATATTTAATAGCGTGGACTGGGTTAGTATCTTGACATCAGAAAATTTGAATGTAGTATCGTCACCTGCCACCTGTTCTTTAATTTTAGCCTATACACAAGTTCTATAGGGTTTAAATGAGAATGGTACGGCGGAAGTCTCAAGCACCTATGGCCATGCTCTTCTATCAACTTATCGATTTGATATTTCTTGCTTCTTTTTGTGCCTGTTTTATAAGGGACAACAACTGTAGCTTGAAATATGTTTCTGGAAATGGTATATTCTCCCTTTGGGGCCATATCTTTATTGCTTTCTTTGTGCTCGATGCTGTAGATATTTTGTCTTCTTGGGCAACAACATTGTGATGTGATGCATTGTCCATGATTAGACAAGATGGTCTATCTAGGGATGGAAGCACTGTATTCTCGAGCCAATCTTTAAATAAATTACCATTTATCTTATGATAATCCCTATTGTCTGTATGCTTTGATGTGAACACGAGTCCAGCATTCTGTAGTAAGCCATTATGAGTTCTACCAGCATGAGCTGTGACCAAATGTTGTCCTTTACTACTGGGCACATCGCTGTATCTTTCCATCCACTGATTGCCATCCCTTTTCACTTGTGTGGTGAGCATTGATCCTGGTTTCACCCAAATACACTGTCATAATTTTCTTTGGACATTTCCCTTATTTCACATAGGTATCTGCTTCTCATGGCTCCTAAATGCGGTTGCTCACAAATGATATTTCTACCTCCCTTGTACTTTCTAAAAGTCAAGCCTAATGTCTTTATAATTTTCCACAAAGTTGTTTTGGATAACTCTGTCATTGTTCTTTCTCAACCAAACCCTAAGTTTTCTTATAGTCACTGTTTCTTTGGCATTCAGCACTTTTATAATAACTCGCCTGACGACATCCTTGTCAAAGCTGTCTACAATTGCCTTTCAACCTACCGTTTGCTTATTTCATGGTGATTTCATTCCAGATTCTTGCACCCATCAACGAAATGACAGTTTATTCAAACCCAATGCATGTGCTGTTCTTTTCTCGGGATTTGTAATAGTATGAAACAGTTTCCTGTGATCAGCTTCTTGACAAAAATATGTGTACAACTTCATAGCGATGCTCTGAAGTTTACAAAATTTCATATTCAATCCCATTCAGCAATATTCACATATTTAAATGTTAGCGATAAATTGTAAGATTTATAAAATAATCATGTTTCATGAAAGCACCCACATTATTGACGACACCTCTGAACACTCCCATTTAACTGCTCGTGGTTCTTGCCATAAGATCATTCTCGTATACCATGAGAAAATTAACTATTGAGCACTGATGTCTCTGGGTGAAGATGTAATACATTTTATAATATGCACTTTATCTCTGACCCGTAAATTATATACCGCATATAAACAAACATTGAAATCTGCTGTACAAGCTCCAGAGCAAAAAAAATTTTGTTGGGTGGACATTAAATCTCATCGTTTTCCCTCAGTTGGTTACGGAGATATGGAATGAGCTATAATTATTCTTTTCTCAACGAATAGTGACTGTTGTTGATGGTGGTGGAGTGTTCATTTTATCTCATGTGCGCTGAAATGATCTTTCAATTGAAATTGTTTCATACATCATTAATTATTATTCACATTACGAGCATATATAGATTAAAATGTGAAATTAAAACAAAGGATCATGAAAGTATGTCCTTTAAAACTGACATTGGGGAAAAATAGAATTGTTCTGATTTAAACAAGTGAGCGAACAAGGAAGAAGTACCTGTAAAGTAAGGGACATTGTTCTTGTTAACTCTTATTCCCGGGTGTGCATCCAGAGCAGGGACTATACCTTCGCCACCACAGTGGGAAAACCCAATGAACAGCGCTTTGGGTCTGTGGCGGTGCAGCCTGCGTTGTGCGGTCCAGGCAGCTACATCTTTGGAATGTTTGTTGGTTAGGTCATTAGTGAAACCTGGTGACAGATAATGTGGGGCAGAAGATGTCATCATCGTTACAAATAATATAATTTAAATTATAGAACATAACGACTAAACATAAAGTAGTGTGTAAAGGACAGTTTTACACACCTTAAGTGGTATTGTGAAAATTACGAGGACTAGTCAATGAGTAAGTCACACAGTACTGTGGGATGGCAGGTTAATGTAGCAGGTGTTTTCTACAGGTGTCATTAGGTGACAGCAACATCGAACTTTATATTCCCGTTCGTCGGGTGGCGCTAGGTGTCTCATGCGCAGCGTATAAACAAAATGGTGACTGTACTTATGGAGTGTACAACCAAAGAGCAACGTGCCGCTGTGCGTTTTTTTTTTATTTATTTTTTTTTTGTCAGCAAAAGGACTGCCTGCAAAGGACATTCATAAGGAAATGCTTCCTGTTTAAGCTGACAAATTATTTGTCCCGTAAAGCGGTGCCTAGCTGGGTAGAAAAATTGTCTCAAGAACGCTCTAAAATTGTTGATGAAATCCGATCTGGTCGTCCTGTTGAGATTGCAACAAAAGCATCTGTGCAGCGGGTGGAGGAGATGATTAGAGGTGACAGGGGAGTAACGATAAACTCTGCAGCATCTGCAATATGGTGCTCACATGGTTCAGCATAATGCATGATCGACTGAAATTTAAGAAAGTGTGCTCAAGGTAGCTACCCAGACAATTGAAGGACAAACACAAAATGAACCGATGTGGCCTGTCCTTGCATCATCTCTGTCGATACGAAGATGAAGGAGAAGACATGCTGAACAGGATTGTTACTGGGGACGAATCATGGGTGCATCACTACCAGCCTCAATCAAAGTGTGCTTCAGTGCAATGGAAACATCCTTCTTCGCCTTGTGTCCAAAAATTCAAGGTTTCGCTGTCAGCAGGGAAGGTTATGCTGACTGTGTTCTGGGATTGTCAAGGAGTGCTTTAACCAATTTCAAGAAGAAAGCTGACAATGTGAATTCTGAATCGTACTGTGAAGTTCTATCGATGCTTCATGATGCAATTCAAGAAACAGTCCAAAACTGCTGACTAGAGGATTGTTGCTTCTTCATGACAATGCCAGACCACATACGCTCAATTAACTCAGGAGAAAATTAACCAACTAAGGTGGGAAGTTCTGGAACATCCACCTTACAGCCCCGACTGAGCCCCTAGTGATTTCCACCATTTTGGTCCACTGAAAACCCACCTTGGCAGAAGACATTTCGTGAATAACGCTGAAGTTGAATGTGAAGTGAAAACGTAGTTTAGAAAACAGCACGCAGTTCTATGCAGCCGGTTTGGGAGCAATGATAAAATGATGCGATAAGTGCATCAATGTTGGTGGAAATTATGTTGAGAAATAAAGGGACAATGTATGTATAAAAATAAACTGATTTCAATTTGTTATCGTAGTCATTTGTGACTTACTTATTGACTTCCTCTCGTACACCTTATATCTTAACATAGCAAAAACAAAGATAATGCATTTAGATGACACTACTATGGAGAAATAAATATATGTTAATGAGGAAAAATATGAGGTGGTGGAAAATTTTGAATATCTTGGGTCATTGATTATCAACAATGGTGACAATGAAAGAAATTAAAAGACGAATATCTATTGCTCTTCAAAGACTAAAACAACTGAATAAATTGGAGTGGGACAGACAGAACTACAACAATTAGATTTTTAAGAGCATGCATCTTTCCCATTGCAACATACGCCTGTGAGACCTGGACACTTACTAAACAAGCTGAACAGCGCATACATGCCTTTGAATATGTATGTTATAGACGAGTTCTAAGAATATTTTGGATAGAGAAAAGAACAAATGCATCTATACTTCAAGAGCTGAATACTGAAGAAGGTTGGCTATTAAAGAAGATAAAACAAAGAAAATTGAAATATTTTTTTCACTTGAAACGTAACGAAAGTTTGGAGAGAACAATAATGGAGGGGTATATGCCTGTTAAGAGAGGAAGGAGGCGGCCAAAGGCTAGTCGTCGTTACGTCCTTTGTTTTCTTTTAATTATTTGTGTTCACTAAAGCTGCATTACACCGAGTTCTTTTATATTAAACTAAAGGGAGCGCCACGAGACAGACAACTACTGAATTGGATGATCTAGAACAGAGGTTCCCAAACACGGGCCACTTGTGGCCCGCCAGCTGTCAGTAAGTGGCACGCGAGGCCTCGTTATTTAAAATAATATATTTTAATAATTTCAAAAAATGCACTCTGAGCGCCCCGTCAGCGTGCGATAATTTACTCTGCTCGTGGTTGTTATGTTCAGATATTATCGAATGCGCCTGTTCAGTTCGCAACCTTCAGCTGATCATACGATTTCATTCTGGCGACTATTGTCTGTCGAACAATTTGAACATTTGCGTTCATTCGCCCAGAGATACATTTGTCGTTTTGGTTCGACTTACAGATGCGAGCAGTCATTTTTCGCAATGGCTGTTATAAAAAAGCAAGATAAGTTCCAGACTCACCGACAGTAACCTAGCTGCATTTATGACTTTGGGCACGACAGATTTGTGCCCAGACATTGATAAACTGGCATCTTAACTTAAGTAACTAATTATGAAGAACAGTTACAATTGTAAATTAATTACATTATTAGCGATTTTCGAAACTGATTTAAAATTTATTGTTAAATGAACTTTTGATTTTAAATCAAAAAATGACCGCAGTGTAGTACTGACACTGACTGCCTTTAAAGTTGTAGAACTTTGTTGACGAAAGTTAAGAAAGGTAAGAATGATATTGCACGACATTTATAATTTTATAACGTGGCCCGCTTAACTACCGAAAATAGTAGATATGGCCCTCTGCTTGAAAAGCTTGGGAACCACTGATCTAGAAGCATCATAACCAGTGGAAGGATTGAGATACTTGATTTTGATAATGAGCATTAACTCCAACCTCACAATGAATGGTCTTCTAGGAGAAACAACCGATAGGTATACATGTAATTATTATAATTTATTGGTTTAATAACAATGACACTGACCAGAAGTTAATGATCTCAGATCATGCTTAGAAACGACCTTGGAAGGGATCAACATCCTGGACGTCTCCACATAGGTGAGCAGAACCACAAAGCTGCACAAGATAGCGAAGGCGGTAACCAAGCCTTGGTTGGATGGGATGGCTCGCAGTCGACGTAGATCTTGCAGGCGCTGGGAGTAGATATTCTGCCTCGTAAAAAGTATATTGAAACAGTTATCGACCGATCATGGGTATAGTTAACCCTTAAGCGATGAGACACCAGTATTTGGGCCGATATGTACATGCATTGATGTTGTGGCCTGTGATTTGTATCACACTTATTTTTAGGTGGTGTAGGTTAGAGGTTCCGAATTATTAACTTATTCAGTGTCGAAGGATAATACATCCTCACATGTGACACCCCCCCCCCCCCCCCCCCCCAACCCTTCTTCCATCCCCAACATTTGGGCCGAAAGACGATATATCGCCATACTAGGATCATCGTGTTATTTGTTGTGTTGTGTGGCATCTTCATCAGTTTCAATGCCCAGTGAATGGACATTGACATTAAGTTTGTTCATTTGACTGTGTATAATGTTTGGTACAAATTCTCTCTCTCTCTCTCTCTCTCTCTCTCTCTCTCTCTCTCTCTCTCTCTCTCTCTCTCTCTCTCTCTCGCTTACTCTCTCCTCTCTCGCTCTCTCTTCCTCTCTTCGCTCTCTCTCTCTCGCTCTCTCTCTCTCTCTCACTCCTCTCTCTCGCTCTCTCTCTCTCACTCTCTCGCTCTTTCCTCTCTCGCTCTCTCTTCTCTGTCTCTCTTCTCTCCTCTCTCGTCTCTCTCTCTCTCTCTCTCGCTCTCTCTCTCTCCTCGCTCTCTCTCTCCTCTCTCTCTCTCTCGCTTCTCTCTTCTCTCTCTCCGCTCTCTCTCTCTCTCTCTCTTCTCTACTCTCTCTCTCTCTCTCTCTCGCTCTCTCTCTCTCTCGCTCTCGCTCTCTCTCTCTCTCTCTCTCTCTCTCTCTCTCTCTCTCTGTGTTTTTTTTTTTTTTTTGCACTGAATCAGTTAAAATACCATTTGGAGATTGAGAGGCAGAATATCGTTATAGTAAAACGAGCAAATTAATTCGTTTCACTGAATCACATATTGACATATATAATTGGGTTTGCCATACGGATGTAATTATCAAATATAAATTTCAGTATTGAATCCTCGGTAAAGTGTGGAGTTTTTTTTTTTTCTGTCGGGGGCAAAAACACTAACCTGCACAGTTCGCAACTGCACTAGCCAAGCGGACTTAATTTCTTAAGCTCAAGACCCCCGCCCCCGCCCCGCCCCCCACACCCCACACCCTTCCCCTGCCATACACCGCAAGGTACTATATAGAGTAGTAAATGACATGACATAATTTCAATGTAAATGCCGGTTCATTTAGACAGAAAGTTGGATAGCAGAAGACAATCATAAGTGGATTAGAAAACACATAGATAATGGCACTATCCAATGCTATCCATCGTACGCTGGAGCGCCAATTATTCCTTCCCACGACGCTTGACTGCAAAAGTGGAACATGGTGATGATGAATAAAGTAGTAAGTTGAGTTGAGTCAAGAACCGAGATCACAGCACTCAGAACATTCCCATAAATGCCCCGTCTTCATCTCTAAAAGCCAGCGAAGAGTTCCAATACAAGTTGTCAGTTGTAGCCTGATTGCGTGTTCATCTGGCCTTTCCTGAGAGTACTGAACGTCGGCCAGATCCTTTGGTCACTCTCTGCAACACCATTTCTCCGGGCCATGATGTTTTATCTGTTCTGCCATACTATTCACAAGATCCCAAAAGACCTCGACCATGTCTATCTGTCGTGCACCAAACACCTAGCGAAGTATGTAATAAATAATGGGCTTGATTGCAACGTCCTTATGGCCCATTGGGTATATGGTGCTGGACCCATGTTTGTATAGACCAAACGGCACTCGGCCAGCGGTGTGGTCAGTATCATACCGCCTGCTTTTATATCCAACCAAGTTTCCTGCTACCCATTTTAGGCCATGTCGCTTTCTTTTTTAAAAAAAATCCCCCCCCGCCCCCAAAAGAAAAACCCATGGAGATTCGAACCCTTGACTAGCACCATGCTGGCAGGCAAGTGTCCACAAGCCAGTCCCGTAGCAGGACCATTTTATTTGTGTGTGAAGTGTTAGGATCATCACATTATGTAGGCCTAAGGTCACGGAGATAGAGGTGGCAAGTCTCACCCCCCCCCCCCCCACCCCCACCCGTAGCGAACAACGAAAGCTGACATCGAACCAGCCTCCGAGCGCGCTCATACTCGTAGTTACAGAGTAAAAGTGCATTGTAATATGTATATGTTAACTGTGCATTAATAATATATTCATATTTTCTCCTAGTTGTCTAATTTAATTGCCATGTTAATTGTGCCTTAATGATCTATTCATAGTTGTCTATCCCCAGCTGTCTAATTTGCCAGCTCCTATGTCTATTTAAAATTTTGTTTGAAAACTAGTTAAAGTCAAAACGGTCGACATCATTGCATCGAAAATAGAATCAACGACTTTCGTAATGCGAAGCAGGCGGCTGGACAACCTCGCCACGGGAATCCTCCTACGTTTGTTATAGTGATGAGGTCACCAGTTTCTGTCCACGCCCGTTTCCTTTCCCAGCTTGTAGCACAAGCACATATGTGCTTATCGACGGTTCTTTCTTTCGCTCGCTCTGAACTCAGGCGTAACCTACACACGCGCTATAACTATATTCATTACTAGTTGTTGCTACAACTATTAAGCAGTGCATTCGTCTGACCTTTGCGTGTAGGTTAGTATTCCCTATCACCAGTGCCCCCACCTTCAGGCAAACCCACTCCGACTTCTGAGATTCTGAGCATGTCAGTTACGGGATTTTCAATTTTATATTCTTCTTCTTCTTCTTCTTCTTCTTCTTCTTTCTTCTTCTTCTTCTTCTTCTTCTTCTTCTTCTTCTTCTTCTTCTTCTTCTTCTTCTTCTTCTTCTTCTTCTTCTTCTTCTTCTTCTTCTTCTTCTTCTTCTTCTTCTTCTTCTTCTTCTTCTTCTTCTTCTTCTTCTTCTTCTTCTTCTTCTTCTTCTTCTTCTTCTTCTTCTTCTTCTTCTTCTTCTTCTTCTTCTTCTTCTTCTTCTTCTTCTTCTTCTTCTTCTTCTTCTTCTTCTTCTTCTTCTTCTTCTTCTTCTTCTTCTTCTTCTTCTTCTTCTTCTTCCTTTCTTCTTCCTCCTTTCTTCTATCTTCCGTCTTCTTCTTCTTCTTCTTCTTCTTCTTCTTCTTCTTCTTCTTCTTCTTCTTCTTCTTCTTCTTCTTCTTCTTCTTCTTCTTCTTCTTCTTCTTCTTCTTCCTCTTCTTCCTCTTCTTCTTCTTCTTCTTCTTCTTCTTCTTCTTCTTCTTCTTCTTCTTCTTCTTCTTCTTCTTCTTCTTCTTCTTCTTCTTCTTCTTCTTCTTCTTCTTCTTCTTCCTCCTCCTCCTCCTTTCTTCTTCCTCCTTTCTTCTATCTTCTTCTTCTTCTTCTATCTTCTTCTTCTTCTTCTTCTTCTTCTTCTTCTTCTTCTTCTTCTTCTTCTTCTTCTTCTTCTTCTTCTTCTTCTTCTTCTTCTTCTTCTTTTTCTTCTCTTCTTCTTCTTCTTCTTCTTCCACATGCCTTGAGTCGCTTGGATATATAGTGAAAACTCCACATGTTTATAGATAAATCGGACAAATATTTAGAATATTTACAGCTGATGTCAGATCTGTACTGCTGTATGGATCAGTAAAATGCATAACAACTAAAACAATTACTAATTATTGATCATGAGATGCACATCAGTTTAAAAATGTAAGAAAAGAAACACGAATACAAAGCTTACTGTGATGTTAGTTTTCCATGTCGCTCATTGTCTTCATTATTTCCGTGGAAGACACAATTTGGGGACGAGGCCATCTCCTGGAGTTGGGCAACTGTCAGTGAGTCAGCTGAAAGGCGTTTTTGGTATGGCGCGGTTAATGGTTAATGTTACAATACTCTACAGTGTCTTAATGATTCTGTTATCGGCTAGTGGAAAACTGGGAAACTTTAAATGTAGAAATATTAACGTGAGATTGGGAGGAGAAACAAATTAGTTGCACGCCCTTTTACAGGACGTTGCAATCAGCCACAGCATTCAATGGCTGTTTGTGATTCAGTAATCAATGTTTACGTTCAGTAGTTTGCCATTGATTTCCGAACAACGAACAACCGTAGCTCATGCCACCTAAACCAACGCAAAGCAGTCAGCTCCTAAATCGCCTGCGGTTGATTTCGAACCCCCAACCCGATATGTGGTGGAATGTTGAAACTGCTTTCACTAACCTGTAGGCCACAGACGTCGACTAAGCTGAGTTTTGACAAATTAACCTTGTGGTGACTAGACGAATCCGGGATTCAATTTGGCAAAAGCAGGAAAGTAAGTGGTTGAGGACGGAATAGATGTTTGCATAACCAACTGGCCTTTGGGAATATACAAATATCTATCATATTTATCATCTTGTGAGGGAGACTTGAGCACATGTGGTGGCGTTGTGACGTTAGTGTTGAATGATAAATTGTCACAGGCTTTCGAGCTGAAATATTACAGTAAACACTTCACATACAGCTTAGTTAGTTTAGTTTAGTCGATGGATCAACATCACGGCACACAGGTGTAACCCATAAGTGCTCCGTTCTACTCCTAACTCAAGCCTGAGTCCGGAGAATCTCAGCTCAGTGCACGAACTCCGTAGCACCGGCGAGGATCCTGAAATACTTTGAGTAGATTTTTAACGCGAAATTTTGCCCGGGCAGCGCCTTTGGGCTAATCTTTTTCGATTTCCAACTGCCAAGGGATTTTTTATGTGTGCAACAATACACACAGGCGTCCGATCTCACCAGGGGAAATTTTGTTACTAGAAGTACACGTGAAAACATCCCGGCCCTCACCGGGGCTTGAACCTAGGACCTCCAGCACTCGAGGCGGACACCATACCTCGAGACCACTCATCCCCCACACTTGGCAAAAGCAGGAAAGGCCAGACTTCACATACAGAGAATACACATATTAAAGTAAACATTCTGTATACCGAGAATACAAATATTAAATTAAACATTCTGTATACAAAGAATACAAATAGTAAATTAAACATTCTTCATACAGAGAATACAAATATTAAATGAAACATTCTTCATACAGAGAATACAAATATTAAATTAAACATTCTTCATACAGAGAATACAAATATTAAATTAAACATTCTTCATACAGAGAATACAAATATTAAATTAAACATTCTTTATACAGAGAATACAAATATTAAATTAAACATTCTTCATACAGAGAATACAAATATTAAATTAAACGTTCTTCAAAAAGAGAATACAAATATTACATTAAACATTCTTCATACAGAGAATACAAATATTAAATTAAACATTCTTCATATAGAGAATACAAACATGGCACGAGGATCAAGGCGCCTAAGATCCAAACCATGAAGATGTGTCGATCGTGAAACTACATTAACATATATGTTAATGGAAATCATTGTTTTGGTTGTATTTATGGATAGCACACATCCGGAAGAACAGCTGTATTATGTGGACTTTGGTGATAATCAAATCAAGGACTACGACCAACACCAACAATTGTAAACAACCAATCTTCTATAACAGATCATAATAAGATAAATTCGTATAAACTACAAGCCAATGTCATATTATATAAAACTTCAACCAGACTTTAAAAAAAAGGATTATGTAGCCTGTCACGAATTTGCAGCCTTTACTTCCCAGAACAATTTTTGGTTCACTTTTGATGGGCCATGTAGAGGATCAACAGACGAACAAAACTGTTTTCTCTATATTCAAGGCTATACTGTCTTGACGTAAGCTTGCAAAACCTGCAAGTAAACAAACCACCATGAATGGCTTTCTATTTGGGAAGTTAATTTGACACCAGTACCGGTCACCCCCAGAGGTTATCAATCCAGCCAGACGGGAGGGCAGACTCAGGGGACTGAATAGTAATTAAAACCAACCAGGCATGACGCAAGCAAACCTGGTTTACCAACAGAGTTGTAAACTGGCTGTTGACCATGAGAACCTAATTGTTCCCTTGACATGACACCTGATAAGCATAGCTAGGAAATCGCCCAGGTGTGAACAACATTGACACAGGGAGAGATAATAGCCCCAGGGCGGTAAACAAGCCCCGTCCACTCTGACTGGCAGACTCAGGAATGTGTGAAACCAGAGCTGATAAGGCAATTAACACTGGGCCTGTGGACTGTGTACCAGACAGAGAGGAGCAAGGTGTGATGGCCAATTGCAGTGATAATTGCAATTAACGCAAGGGGGAGATAAAGGAAGAATTGATGACTTGAATTCCTGGGAGATAAGGGTCTACTGCTAGGCTAGGTATAAAAACCCCTGCTAGACTTTTCCCCTTTAGATTAAGTCTGACTTCAGAACAGGTAGGAAACTATCTCAATGTTCTGTAGTCATATGCATGATTATTATGTTAGATTTCACTACAAAAGTTATTTCTTAGTTACTTATTTTCAGTCTATATCTGATCTAGGTTATTGCAAGAACTATCATTGTCATAGGTTACTTGAGTGTTCTTTCTAAGTTCTGTGTTCAATATCATTGTGCTTCATGTATTACTCTTCTGAGAAGGAGAAACTTGTGAAGGCAGATCTTGTCTAGATATACTTGAGGTGTCGTAGCAGATGCTTGCCATCTCTTTCTAAACTAGACTAGTCTCCTTTTTGGTGTGTGCATTTGTTGTACAGAATATAGTCAACTGACTATTTATTTAATTCTTACAACAGCAGTAACTAAGTGGTAACTTCAATTAAGACTTGTTGTATATCTCATTTTGTAGCTATACAATATTAGTACTCATTAATAATGCCTGATGCTATTATGTTGAGTATCATTAGATGTCCATCTTGAAGTAATATAATGTTTACGGATATGTTGGATGTATGTATGTGTAATTTCATAAACTAACTAGTGCATTATGCTATGATGTTAAAGTATCATAATATGTCTAGTTTAATCAATATGTTTATGTGTATTGGATGTTTGATATATTGATTTGTCATATGCAAACCTACCAATATGAAGTGTTATGCTATTGTCTGCGCATTGGCACATTGGCCAATGATTGTGTTGGAAGCAGAGGTGTAATGGTACAGACATTACCCACAATTGGTAGTATAGGGTATATGGTGCTAAACTTTCTCAGTGTATTGTGGGCGTGCGTCCACGGTAATGCATGGAAACCTGGCACAGCTACTGGTCACGGCTTGCAAGCCCGGATGATCAGGCATTGTTATAATACCCTTACCGACCCTGTGAGCTGCTAAACTAACTTTGGACGGAGCGGCTGTATGACACAGAATTTCTGTATTAGCGACATGGACATGGGGCGGCAGAAATGTAATCATTACAGGCGTGTGAGACAATTGAAAAGCCCGTCCCAGACTAAAGACAGTAGGGAGAAGGAGGATGGTGAACTCAGTAGAGCTGGAAGATAAACTTGGCCAGACTGGTCATTGTATATGTTTGTGTTATGATATGTTTTAATTAGGATTGCGCTGATGTAGAACTGATATAACACATTCTTGACTTTCTTTCAAGCTCTCACAAGGAGCCCTATGTTATAGATCTCAAGACTAGAGACTACTGACTAGGAGTGTCAGGACTGACAGGATCGTCAGAATACCGGCAAGCTGTTCTCTTTTTTGAGTCTACTGGAGAGTGGGGATCTGGACCACAGTTCCAGATAGATGAAGTAACAAGTAAAGTTACGTAATGTTTCTCATCACAATATGTTATATGATTTTATCATCCTCATATTGACAATCATCCGATGTCTATTGTTATGATTAGCAAATAAATGTTGTAGTATTGTAACTCATAGTTCTGTCATTATATTTTTTTCCAATTGTGCATACGTGTTGTGTGTGTACATTGGTGGGGGTTCACTTACACACCAAGGAAAGGAGCAGTCAGGGAGAAAAACCTGTACTAGGATAGTTGTCCTTAAACTTTAATTCAGACTTAAAAATCTAACCTAGCTAACCTTCTCTTTCCTATACCTTGGCGAATATTCAGCACAGTTCATTTCAATTTTGTAACGAGCCACTTGGAGCTGTACGTTGGATATTCATGGGCCTAATCTATAGTTCAGCCATATAGATTTTGTCCCTAGTCAGTTTCTGACTATTTGGGGTTGCTCGCCAGTGAATAATACTTTCATCTAGCCGGTGGGGCACCCCGACTTCTGACAGATTGGGCTTCTCGTCTGGAATTTGAATTCGGACTTCTCGCTTTCAATAGACTCCGGTACTAGACCCTAGACATACGATTTTAAAAGTTAACTCTTGTAAAATCTTCAATCATCAAAATAGACTATCATCAAATGTAGCTACTTTTAGTTGAGGAAGTTACAGAGTACATATATAACTTTTTAAAAGTATAACAGATAAGAACTTATGAGAAAAATACCATCATCTATCATTTATTGATAACTGTTTTTAACTATTATCATTTAGTGTTATCATTAATCATTTACTGATAATTGAACACTTTAATCATATTTACATTGATGTGTTTGATGATTTAACTGCTTGACTGATTTGCAATTTTATGCTAAAATATGCCATGTTCATTTTGACATGTATGCAGTGCATTTTAATGTTTATTTAGGTAAATATTACTGTTGATTACTGTGTAGTATATCTCTCACACTTACTTCACTGCTGTCGCCAGGTACTACTTGAATATTATTTTCAGTTGTCTTTCACTGCTGAGGCTAAACTATACACATTGGATAGCGTAGACTGTCAGTAGTTAACTCTTGTCTTTCTAGCTTAGATCTGATTTTTGATATATACATAGGGGCTTACATGAATATAGTCATTAGCAATTATGTCCTTACGTTACCGGAATCTCGAAGAGGATCATGAAGGCGCGCGCAGATTTCTCAGAGACCGCGAGAGGGTGGGGCATAAGAGAAGGCTTAAAGGGAGAGCAACTAGAAACATATATCATAGATGAGTTAGAATGGTTGGACCAAGAAGAAGAAATTATGTTTAAAGAAGATGATGAGTTCTTTGAAGCACAAGAGCGTAGCAAAACTGAAGGAGTAAAGATGGAGAAAACGCATATGGAAACAGTCAATGCAGAGAAGCTAACCTTTCTAGCGGAACATAAGGTAGGAGATATGGATGCTCACCCAACCAGGAAGGAAGGGACATCTTTGCCACCCACCGCAGAATCAGAGTTAGTGGACCGGGAACTACAGGTTCTCATTCGACCCAGTCCTAAACGGAAAAGAGGGAAGAAAAAACGTGCCAAGGGCACTTCAAACAGTCACAAACGTGATAACTGTTTGCACCACGGCAATAGTCGTTTGACAGTACAGGACCTTCAGGAAAACCACTTGACTTCTACGAGAAATGAATCTCGAGAGAAAGAGGAACTGAAGACAACCTTTAATGAGGTCGCAGGCGGAGACCTAGCCGATTCTCACATTCCCTTCTGTTCACAGAATCACAAAGTGGAATTACATCTGACTGAAATAGGGAGGATGGAAGTAACTGAATCCCAGGTGAATTTCATTACTGCAACGCGGGAAGAATCACTAATTATCAGTTCAGATAATTTGCCTACTAACAGTTACCCAGAGGACAACTGTTCGTACCACAAGATATGTGGTTTAACTGGTCCGCCAGTACAAGACTCCCAGGAATCTCATTTTACTTCAACGAGGGGTGAAACTCAAGAAGAAGAGGACCTGAGGACATCTTTTAAGGAGGTCGGAGATGGAGAGGTAACCGACCTTATTATTCCCTTCAGCCCAGACGAGGAAGAAGTGGGATTAAATTTGACTGACAGTGGGATGAAGGACGACCCGGAACCCCTTGTGATCTTTGAGGCTGCAGCTCAGGACAAGACACTAGATCTCAGTTCAAATCATTTACCTATTGTGATGGATTGCTTAGACAGCCCACCACAGGATTTACCTCAACTGGACTTAGCCCATGAAAGCACGACCAGAGAGGAACATCCAGACCAGGAAACATTTCCAGTTGTTATCTCACAGTATACCAGTTCGGAGACTCAGGAAACACAGGGAATTGTCATGAGCCAGAATATGGACTCTGATATTGTGCAGACAACATTGTCTGTAGTTGCTAAAGAAGAAAATTCTTTGCACAAGATGGAGGAAGAAACTGCCTATCATCTCTATAGCTGAAGTTATCAGGGAATTCCAGCAACAGGGACCTGAAGTAACAGAAGTCAAGAGTGGTTTGGAATCAACACTCTTAGGACTCAATCTACCCTTCAGTCAGGTCGATTTGATAGGAGTAGATCAGCTATTTGTGGATACTTTATTCAAAAGTAACTCCACTTTATCGCCCTGGAGTAACTATGTTATTTCTCAAGGCTGGACAACTTGGCACACTAAATTTCCAATTTCTAGCACGGTTTTCACACGAAACTCTAATGCAGAGAAACTCAGCCCGTTAACTGATTATCAGGGGAAGAAACCGCGACACCGAGGAGGGAAGATTGTTACGCCCGACTTTGAAGGAGGAAAGCGCCAGTTGAATTTATATCATGGGACCATGATGTGTAACATTATTCCTTTTAAAAGGAAGATATTGATGGATCAGTTAAGAATCTATAAAGGATGGAGGAATATCACGGAGACAAGCTTTGCTGTGGCCAGCTTATGCAAGACCTCACTACGGGTACATCCTCGGCTGAAAGGAGTAAATCACGTGAGTGAATGGTGTAAAACAATAGCTGCCCAGAGGCGTAGAAGAATCCCGTTGATTGTGATCTTTCCCAGAGGGGTAAAATTACAACCTCCTGACAATTACCGGATTTTACCAAGCTATTGCATGGAATCCCGGCCGAAAACCAGGTACAAGGACCTATCCAAAGTATCCTGGCAGTATGGAAATGGAACGTCTTTATGCAGAAGCAGGACAACCCACTGCCACAAGGAATATTGGAAACCTTTAGGCAGATACAGAACGGAGAGTGCTTAGGCATTATTCTGGGATGTACGGCGTGCTTTGACAAAAGATTTCTGGCAGAAACTTTTTTTTAAGGGGGAAGCTCTGTCACGAATTTGCAGCCTTTACTTCCCAGAACAATTTTTGGTTCACTTTTGATGGGCCATGTAGAGGATCAACAGACGAACAAAACTGTTTTCTCTATATTCAAGGCTATACTGTCTTGACGTAAGCTTGCAAAACCTGCAAGTAAACAAACCACCATGAATGGCTTTCTATTTGGGAAGTTAATTTGACACCAGTACCGGTCACCCCCAGAGGTTATCAATCCAGCCAGACGGGAGGGCAGACTCAGGGGACTGAATAGTAATTAAAACCAACCAGGCATGACGCAAGCAAACCTGGTTTACCAACAGAGTTGTAAACTGGCTGTTGACCATGAGAACCTAATTGTTCCCTTGACATGACACCTGATAAGCATAGCTAGGAAATCGCCCAGGTGTGAACAACATTGACACAGGGAGAGATAATAGCCCCAGGGCGGTAAACAAGCCCCGTCCACTCTGACTGGCAGACTCAGGAATGTGTGAAACCAGAGCTGATAAGGCAATTAACACTGGGCCTGTGGACTGTGTACCAGACAGAGAGGAGCAAGGTGTGATGGCCAATTGCAGTGATAATTGCAATTAACGCAAGGGGGAGATAAAGGAAGAATTGATGACTTGAATTCCTGGGAGATAAGGGTCTACTGCTAGGCTAGGTATAAAAACCCCTGCTAGACTTTTCCCCTTTAGATTAAGTCTGACTTCAGAACAGGTAGGAACTATCTCAATGTTCTGTAGTCATATGCATGATTATTATGTTAGATTTCACTACAAAAGTTATTTCTTAGTTACTTATTTTCAGTCTATATCTGATCTAGGTTATTGCAAGAACTATCATTGTCATAGGTTACTTGAGTGTTCTTTCTAAGTTCTGTGTTCAATATCATTGTGCTTCATGTATTACTCTTCTGAGAAGGAGAAACTTGTGAAAGGCAGATCTTGTCTAGATATACTTGAGGTGTCGTAGCAGATGCTTGCCATCTCTTTCTAAACTAGACTAGTCTCCTTTTTGGTGTGTGCATTTGTTGTACAGAATATAGTCAACTGACTATTTATTTAATTCTTACAACAGCAGTAACTAAGTGGTAACTTCAATTAAGACTTGTTGTATATCTCATTTTGTAGCTATACAATATTAGTACTCATTAATAATGCCTGATGCTATTATGTTGAGTATCATTAGATGTCCATCTTGAAGTAATATAATGTTTACGGATATGTTGGATGTATGTATGTGTAATTTCATAAACTAACTAGTGCATTATGCTATGATGTTAAAGTATCATAATATGTCTAGTTTAATCAATATGTTTATGTGTATTGGATGTTTGATATATTGATTTGTCATATGCAAACCTACCAATATGAAGTGTTATGCTATTGTCTGCGCATTGGCACATTGGCCAATGATTGTGTTGGAAGCAGAGGTGTAATGGTACAGACATTACCCACAATTGGTAGTATAGGGTATATGGTGCTAAACTTTCTCAGTGTATTGTGGGCGTGCGTCCACGGTAATGCATGGAAACCTGGCACAGCTACTGGTCACGGCTTGCAAGCCCGGATGATCAGGCATTGTTATAATACCCTTACCGACCCTGTGAGCTGCTAAACTAACATTGGACGGAGCGGCTGTACGACACAGAATTTCTGTATTAGCGACATGGACATGGGGCGGCAGAAATGTAATCATTACAGGCGTGTGAGACAATTGAAAAGCCCGTCCTAGACTAAAGACAGTAGGGAGAAGGAGGATGGTGAACGCAGTAAAGCTGGAAGATAAACTTGGCCAGACTGGTCATTGTATATGTTTGTGTTATGATATGTTTTAATTAGGATTGCGCTGATGTAGAACTGATATAACACATTCTTGACTTTCTTTCAAGCTCTCACAAGGAGCCCTATGTTATAGATCTCAAGACTAGAGACTACTGACTAGGAGTGTCAGGACTGACAGGATCGTCAGAATACCGGCAAGCTGTTTCTCTCTTGTTTGAGTCTACTGGAGAGTGGGGATCTGGACCACAGTTCCAGATAGATGAAGTAACAAGTAAAGTTACGTAATGTTTCTCATCACAATATGTTATATGATTTTATCATCCTCATATTGACAATCATCCGATGTCTATTGTTATGATTAGCAAATAAATGTTGTAGTATTGTAACTCATAGTTCTGTCATTATATTTTTTTCCAATTGTGCATACGTGTTGTGTGTGTACATTGGTGGGGGTTCACTTACACACCAAGGAAAGGAGCAGTCAGGGAGAAAAACCTGTACTAGGATAGTTGTCCTTAAACTTTAATTCAGACTTAAAAATCTAACCTAGCTAACCTTCTCTTTCCTATACCTTGGCGAATATTCAGCACAGTTCATTTCAATTTTGTAACGAGCCACTTAGGAGCTGTACGTTGGATATTCATGGGCCTAATCTATAGTTCAGCCATATAGATTTTGTCCCTAGTCAGTTTCTGACTATTTGGGGTTGCTCGCCAGTGAATAATACTTTCATCTAGCCGGTGGGGCACCCCGACTTCTGACAGATTGGGCTTCTCGTACTGGAATTTGAATTCGGACTTCTCGCTTTCAATAGACTCCGGTACTAGACCCTAGACATACGATTTTTAAAAGTTAACTCTTGTAATCTTCAATCATCAAAATAGACTATCATCAAATGTAGCTACTTTTAGTTGAGGAAGTTACAGAGTACATATATAACTTTTCAAAAGTATAACAGATAAGAACTTATGAGAAAACTACCATCATCTATCATTTATTGATAATTATTTTAATTATTATCATTAGTGTATCATTCATCATTTAATGATAATTGAACACTTTAATCATATTTACATTGATGTGTTTGATGATTTAACTGCTTGACTGATTTGCAATTTTATGCTAATATATGCCATGTTCATTTTGACATGTATGCAGTGCATTTTAATGTTTATTTAGGTAAATATTACTGTTGATTACTGTGTAGTATATCTCTCACACTTACTTCACTGCTGTCGCCAGGTACTACTTGAATATTATTTTCAGTTGTCTTTCACTGCTGAGGCTAAACTATACACATTGGATAGCGTAGACTGTCAGTAGTTAACTCTTGTCGTTCTAGCTTATATCTGATTTTTGATATATACATAGGAGCTTACCTGAATATAGTCATTAGCAATTATGTTCTTGCTTTACCGGAATCTTGAAGAGGATCTGAAGGCGCGCGCAGATTTCTCAGAGACCGCGAGAGGGTGGGGCATAAGAGAAGGCTTAAAGGGAGAGCAACTAGAAACATATATCATAGCAGAGTTAGAATGGTGGGACCAAGAAGAAGAAATTATGTTTAAAGAAGATGATGAGTTCTTTGAAGCACAAGAGCGTAGCAAAACTGAAGGAGTAAAGATGGAGAAAACGCATATGGAAGCAGTCAATGCGGAGAAGCTAACCTTTCTAGCGGAACATAAGGTAGGAGATACGGATGCTCACCCAACCAGGAAGGAAGGGACATCTTTGCCACCCACCGCAGAATCAGAGTTAGTGGACCAGGAACTACAGGTTCTCATTCGACCCAGTCCTAAACGGAAAAGAGGGAAGAAAAAACGTGCCAAGGGCACTTCAAACAGTCACAAACGTGATAACTGTTTGCACCACGGCAATAGTCGTTTGACAGTACAGGACCTTCAGGAAAACCACTTGACTTCTACGAGAAATGAATCTCGAGAGAAAGAGGAACTGAAGACAACCTTTAATGAGGTCGCAGGCGGAGACCTAGCCGATTCTCACATTCCCTTCTGTTCACAGAATCACGAAGTGGAATTACATCTGACTGAAATAGGGAGGAATGGAAGTAACTGAATCCCAGGTGAATTTCATTACTGCAACGCGGGAAGAATCACTAATTATCAGTTCAGATAATTTGCCTACTAACAGTTACCCAGAGGACAACTGTTCGTACCACAAGATATGTGGTTTAACTGGTCCGCCAGTACAAGACTCCCAGGAATCTCATTTTACTTCAACGAGAGGTGAAACTCAAGAGGAAGATGACCTGAGGACATCTTTTAAGGAGGTCGGAGATCGAAGAGGTAACCGACCTTATTATTCCCTTCAGCTCAGACGAGGAAGAAGTGGGATTAAATTTGACTGACAGTGGGATGAAGGACGATCCGGAACCCCTTGTGATCTTTGAGGCTGCAGCTCAGGACAAGACACTAGATCTCAGTTCAAATCATTTACCTATGTGATGGATTGCTTAGACAGCCCACCACAGGATTTACCTCAACTGGACTTAGCCCATGAAAGCACGACCAGAGAGGAACATCCAGACCAGGAAACATTTCCAGTTGTTATCTCACAGTATACCAGTTCGGAGACTCAGGAAACACAGGGAATTGTCATGAGCCAGAATATGGACTCTGATATTGTGCAGACAACATTGTCTGTAGTTGCTAAAGAAGAAAATTCTTTGCACAAGATGGAGGAAGAAACTGCCTATCATCTCATTAGCTGAAGTTATCAGGGAATTCCAGCAACAGGGACCTGAAGTAACAGAAGTCAAGAGTGGTTTGGAATCAACACTCTTAGGACTCAATCTACCCTTCAGTCAGGTCGATTTGATAGGAGTAGATCAGCTATTTGTGGATACTTTATTCAAAAGTAACTCCACTTTATCGCCCTGGAGTAACTATGTTATTTCTCAAGGCTGGACAACTTGGCACACTAAATTTCCAATTTCTAGCACGGTTTTCACACGAAACTCTAATGCAGAGAAACTCAGCCCGTTAACTGATTATCAGGGGAAGAAACCGCGACACCGAGGAGGGAAGATTGTTACGCCCAACTTTGAAGGAGGAAAGCGCCAGTTGAATTTATATCATGGGACCATGATGTGTAACATTATTCCTTTTAAAAGGAAGATATTGATGGATCAGTTCAGAATCTATAAAGGACTGGAGGAATATCACGGAGACAAGCTTTGCTGTGGCCAGCTTATGCAAGACCTCACTACGGGTACATCCTCGGCTGAAAGGAGTAAATCACGTGAGTGAATGGTGTAAAACAATTGCTGCCCAGAGGCGTAGAAGAATCCCGTTGATTGTGATCTTTCCCAGAGGGGTAAAATTACAACCTCCTGACAATTACCGGATTTTAACAAGCTATTGCAGGGAATCCCGGCCGAAAACCAGGTACAAGGACCTATCCAAAGTATCCTGGCAGTATGGAAATGGAACGTCTTTATGCAGAAGCAGGACAACCCACTGCTACAAGGAATATTGGAAACCTTTAGGCAGATACAGAACGGAGAGTGCTTAGGCATTATTCTGGGATGTACGGCGTGCTTTGACAAAAGATTTCTGGCAGAAACTTTTTTTTAAGGGGGAAGCTCTGTCACGAATTTGCAGCCTTTACTTCCCAGAACAATTTTTGGTTCACTTTTGATGGGCCATGTAGAGGATCAACAGACGAACAAAACTGTTTTCTCTATATTCAAGGCTATACTGTCTTGACGTAAGCTTGCAAAACCTGCAAGTAAACAAACCACCATGAATGGCTTTCTATTTGGGAAGTTAATTTGACACCAGTACCGGTCACCCCCAGAGGTTATCAATCCAGCCAGACGGGAGGGCAGACTCAGGGGACTGAATAGTAATTAAAACCAACCAGGCATGACGCAAGCAAACCTGGTTTACCAACAGAGTTGTAAACTGGCTGTTGACCATGAGAACCTAATTGTTCCCTTGACATGACACCTGATAAGCATAGCTAGGAAATCGCCCAGGTGTGAACAACATTGACACAGGGAGAGATAATAGCCCCAGGGCGGTAAACAAGCCCCGTCCACTCTGACTGGCAGACTCAGGAATGTGTGAAACCAGAGCTGATAAGGCAATTAACACTGGGCCTGTGGACTGTGTACCAGACAGAGAGGAGCAAGGTGTGATGGCCAATTGCAGTGATAATTGCAATTAACGCAAGGGGGAGATAAAGGAAGAATTGATGACTTGAATTCCTGGGAGATAAGGGTCTACTGCTAGGCTAGGTATAAAAACCCCTGCTAGACTTTTCCCCTTTAGATTAAGTCTGACTTCAGAACAGGTAGGAACTATCTCAATGTTCTGTAGTCATATGCATGATTATTATGTTAGATTTCACTACAAAAGTTATTTCTTAGTTACTTATTTTCAGTCTATATCTGATCTAGGTTATTGCAAGAACTATCATTGTCATAGGTTACTTGAGTGTTCTTTCTAAGTTCTGTGTTCAATATCATTGTGCTTCATGTATTACTCTTCTGAGAAGGAGAAACTTGTGAAAGGCAGATCTTGTCTAGATATACTTGAGGTGTCGTAGCAGATGCTTGCCATCTCTTTCTAAACTAGACTAGTCTCCTTTTTGGTGTGTGCATTTGTTGTACAGAATATAGTCAACTGACTATTTATTTAATTCTTACAACAGCAGTAACTAAGTGGTAACTTCAATTAAGACTTGTTGTATATCTCATTTTGTAGCTATACAATATTAGTACTCATTAATAATGCCTGATGCTATTATGTTGAGTATCATTAGATGTCCATCTTGAAGTAATATAATGTTTACGGATATGTTGGATGTATGTATGTGTAATTTCATAAACTAACTAGTGCATTATGCTATGATGTTAAAGTATCATAATATGTCTAGTTTAATCAATATGTTTATGTGTATTGGATGTTTGATATATTGATTTGTCATATGCAAACCTACCAATATGAAGTGTTATGCTATTGTCTGCGCATTGGCACATTGGCTAATGATTGTGTTGGAAGCAGAGGTGTAATGGTACAGACATTACCCACAATTGGTAGTATAGGGTATATGGTGCTAAACTTTCTCAGTGTATTGTGGGCGTGCGTCCACGGTAATGCATGGAAACCTGGCACAGCTACTGGTCACGGCTTGCAAGCCCGGATGATCAGGCATTGTTATAATACCCTTACCGACCCTGTGAGCTGCTAAACTAACATTTGGACGGAGCGGCTGTATGACACAGAATTTCTGTATTAGCGACATGGACATGGGGCGGCAGAAATGTAATCATTACAGGCGTGTGAGACAATTGAAAAGCCCGTCCCAGACTAAAGACAGTAGGGAGAAGGAGGATGGTGAACGCAGTAGAGCTGGAAGATAAACTTGGCCAGACTGGTCATTGTATATGTTTGTGTTATGATATGTTTTAATTAGGATTGCGCTGATGTAGAACTGATATAACACATTCTTGACTTTCTTTCAAGCTCTCACAAGGAGCCCTATGTTATAGATCTCAAGACTAGAGACTACTGACTAGGAGTGTCAGGACTGACAGGATCGTCAGAATACCGGCAAGCTGTTTCTCTTTGTTGAGTCTACTGGAGAGTGGGGATCTGGACCACAGTTCCAGATAGATGAAGTAACAAGTAAAGTTACGTAATGTTTCTCATCACAATATGTTATATGATTTTATCATCCTCATATTGACAATCATCCGATGTCTATTGTTATGATTAGCAAATAAATGTTGTAGTATTGTAACTCATAGTTCTGTCATTATATTTTTTTCCAATTGTGCATACGTGTTGTGTGTGTACATTGGTGGGGGTTCACTTACACACCAAGGAAAGGAGCAGTCAGGGAGAAAAACCTGTACTAGGATAGTTGTCCTTAAACTTTAATTCAGACTTAAAAATCTATCCTAGCTAACCTTCTCTTCCTATTCCTTGGCGAATATTCAGCACAGTTCATTTCAATTTTGTAACGAGCCACTTGGAGCTGTACGTTGGATATTCATGGGCCTAATCTATAGTTCAGCCATATAGATTTTGTCCCTAGTCAGTTTCTGACTATTTGGGGTTGCTCGCCAGTAACTAATACTTTCACCTAGCCGGTGGGGCACCCCGACTTCTGACATAGCCAACAAGATAATTGGACAGCTCTGCAGCTGGGCAGAGAAGGGAAAGATCAGTAGAAACAAAGAAAGACATATATTTGTGCTTCATAGATTATACTAAGGCATTTAATAAAGTAAAACATAATGAAGTGATTAAAATGTTGGAAGATATCAGCATTGACGGGAAAGATCTCAGAATAATAAAAAAAAAATATTTACTGGAACCAAACAGTAGGCCTAGTAATTAAATGGGAAATAAAGAGAGAAATTATGAACACATAAAGTTGGGAGTAAGACAGGGATGTGTTTTGTCACCGGATCTCTTCTACCACCACAGCGAAGTAATAATGAGAAAAATCAAAGAAACGCCAGGGATAATATTTAGAGGTTATAATATAAATAATATACGCTATGCAGATGTCACAGTATTGATAGCGGATAATGCAACATATCTACAACAATTGTTGGACATTGTAGTAACAGAGAGTGCAAAGAAAGGACTCTACTTGAATATCAAGAAAACAGTAACAATGGTGATATCAAAGAAACAGGTGACACCCAAATGTGAAATATCTAGGGACATTTATAACATAGGATGGAAGATGCACAACAGAGATTAAGAGCAGAATAGGGCAAGCTAAGGCTGCTTTTCAGAAAATGAAGAATATCTGATGCAATAAGTCACTATCATTGAATGTAAGAAAGAGAGTGCTGAAGTGTTGTATAGAATCTGTTTTGCTATATGGCTGTGAATCTTGGAATATAAATGAACAAATTAGGAAGAGATTGGGTGCAGCAGAGATGTGGTTCCTTAGACGAATGTTGCGAATTCCTTGGACTGCCAAAGTAACTAATAACGAATGCCTTAAAGACGCTAACGAAACTAGAATATTATATACAACAATAAGAAAGAGACAAACAGCTTGTTTTGGTCATGTGACTAGAAAAGAGGCGCTGGAGAACATCGTGACAACTGGAAAAATCGAGGGGAAGAGAGGCAGAGGCAGACCACGAGAAATGATGCTGGATGGATTGCGACGGTGGCATGGAGGAATATCAACGGCAGAGTTGATCCAGAAAACCAAAGACCGAGATCTGTGGAGAGTCATGAACGCCTATGCCAGTCGGCAAGGCACTTGATGATGATGATTAATGGAGATATGTGGATCAGCATGCCAAATTAACATAATATTAAAATGAAGATATTTAGATCATCAGTTCAAATTAACACACATATAAATACATAGCTATGATGAAAAGGCTGATGTATTCTGTTATGTTAAACCGTCGTTGCAGTAAGAACGCCGAAGTGTCTTGTTGATGAAGTGGATATTTTTTGTGTAACGGGAAGAAATATGACGAGCAAGGAGAGGACCACTTACAAGACGTAGTGATGGTATCAAGAACAACCTTAGAGAAATGAATAATAGCCTACAAAACGCATTGGAAAGATAGCACAAAAGAACTGGATGCTGTTTACTGATCGTCAAAGAAAGTGGCGTGCATCGCACCGATGAGTTTCATTTGTAGTCCGACTGTCGTATGCTGTGAGGTCTGTCAAGTTAGTCCACGGAAGACAGTAAGCCTAGTGTATTGCTGGTTTGTTGTATGCTTTCATTTACAAGCGGAGTTCTGCTCCATCACTCTAATGTAATGTGTCTACCACACGGAGCTAAATTTCGTAGACCGATTTCTTCGGCCTTTCAGAAAGCAATAGCAAACCATTGAATGTAAAATTGGCTAGTAATTCACAAATGCCCAATAAATGTTAAGACTGATTGCCACGTCCTGTAAGGACATGCAACTATCTAACTTGTATACAAATAGCTGATTAATTGCATCTAAGGTTTCTTGGAACATATTTTCTCCCACACGAGACGCTGCTATATAGCACTACACTAAAACAACCTAGAAAGTTGATGATACTGGAGTTAACGTTTTCCTACTGAATATTTCTTGCAGCTGGTGTATCTAGATTTTCAATACGTGCGACACGCAATGTCTTGACTTGCACATATTCAATAATTGCAAAATCTATTAACCTGAGCAGGCAAGCGTAAGAGGTGCTTTACTGCCCTTACACGGGTTTAACACCTGGTTTATTTGCGGGAAGTAGTTTTTAACTGGGGAACCAACAAAGCGTTAACACTGTAAACATACAAGTAAGGACTACTGATGAACATATGAACATGCAGCAAGCAATTAGATAATCGAAAAAAGGGACTAGAAATAAGGGTATGCGGCAGTTTAGGTCACGTTTCATTAAAACAAGCAGGCATTTACACAGTGATACTGCACAGATCTGGCCGCATGCATCTCCCAATAAGTAGAGGCGCATTCCATTCCAAGGAAAAGGGGGGAGGGGGTGGGTAGATACTCATTTCGGCACTTTTTTGTTGTTGCATATCCAATTTACAGGACATCTTATAGTCGATGCCCTGTGACGTTGGTTATCATGTCTGTCCACAGCGTTCTGTCTCCTGTACTGCCATTCACGTTGAATTGTGTCCTTACATGATTTCCTAGGTATCTGTAAAGGGGATATGCCATTGCTTTCCTTCTTTGCAGTTACTGTATTGATTGTGGCTGTTGTCATTGTCTGTTTTGGGAGATTCTTTGCCTACTGTGGTAAAATTTGAGACCATAACCATTTATCGACAGTTCTCTAGCTCTCACCCACCACCTAATGATTTAACGTGGGGGTTAAACGGGTGGTAGATCATGCCCATGGCTGCTCCGTAGGCTATCGGAGGGATGGAGGTGCCTTCATCGCCGTTACTCAAACTTACATAACAGGAACGCCAATGTTTTACAGTCTGACATGTCCCGTAGTAGGAACCCCTGTCAGTGTGTGATGGGATACTGCCATTACATTTAGTAGGTATACTCATTCAACCTCTTCATTATAGCACCTTCCTCCAATAATATCCTTCCTGTTTTTTTTATTTCAAACACCATGTGTTAACTCTTTTCTTTCTAGTTAGTTAGTTAGTTAGTTAGTTAGTTAGTTAGTTAGGTTAGTTAGTTAGTTTAGTTAGTTAGTTAGTTAGTTCGTTTGTTAGTTAGTTAGTAATTTAGTTAGTTAGTTAATTTGGTTAGTTAGTTAGTTAGTTAGTTAGTTAGTTAGCATTGAAGCAGGCAGGCTTCAATGGGTGCTTGGGGCTAGGACAAAATCTGAATCGCAGGCTGTAAAACCAATGCACCAAAAACTAATAAAAAGAATAATAGAAACCTCAAGCTACGGCTTGCAACCTGGAACGTGAGAACCATGTGTCCAGGATTTTCCACTGACTTGACAAATATTGACGATGTGAGAAAAGCGGCTGTGATTGATGCTGAACTCAATCGTCTTAACATTGATATTGCTGGCCTGCAGGAGACTCGCCTCGCTGAGGAAGGGTTACTCAGGGAAAACAATTACACCTTTTTTTTGGAAGAGAAGAGGGCAGGCAGAAAAAAGGCAACACGATGTGGGCTTTGCAGTGAAGAATTCGCTACTGGGAATGAGTGATATCCCAGCTGGAGGTAATGAAAGATTATTATCACTGCGCTTGGCAACCTCTTGTGGATTTGCCACCATTCTCACTGCATATGCACCGACACTCGCTTCCTCTGATGATGTGAAGGATACGTTCTATGAGCAGCTAGACTCTGCGATCAAGGCAGTTCCAAAATCCGACTACATTTATATGCTCGGTGATTTCAATGCTCGTGTGGGCAAGGACTCGAGTTCATTGCCAGTGTGCCTTGGAAAATACAACATCGGTCGCATAAATGATAATGGGCAAAGGCTGCTGGAGCATTGCACTAGAAATGACCTATGTATTACAAACTCCTTTTTTAAAACAAAAGAGATGCATAAGGTCACATGGAAACATCCAAGATCCGGCCATTGGCATCAGCTGGACTTCATTATCACACGGAGACAACATCTGAACCATACATCATTAACTCGAAGTTACCACAGTGCTGACTGTGATACAGATCATTCTTTGGTTGTTGCAAGGGTTAGACTGAGACCAAAGAGAATCTACACAGCTAAACACAAGTCTAGCCCCAGGATTAATATTATTAACACTCACGATCCTGGAAAGTGCTTTGAATTTCAACAGCAACTTGAAGACGCTTTCAATGATACATCAGAAAATTGTATAGTAAATGATAAATAGAGTAACTTAAGGAAACTATTTATAAAACAGCGGTAGGGGTTTACGGCACTGTGGATCATAAGAGGCAGGACTGGTTTGCGGCAAACAGCCAGATAATGCAGCCCTTGATTGATAAACAGAGGATAGCTCTCTTAAGAAACAAGGAAATACCAACGCGTAACACTCTGAGTGAGCTGAAGCAAGCGAGGAAGGATTACAAAAGGCTGCCAGGCAGTGTGCGAATAACTATTGGATCAAGTTATGTGAGTCCATTCAAATCGCAAGTGATAAGGGAAACATCAGAAGCATGTATGAAGGAATAAAGAAAGCCTGTGGTCCAATGATCAAAAGAAGTGCACCGCTGAAAACCTTGACTGGAGAAATCATCACTGATAAGAAACAGCAGATGGATAGATGGGTCGAGCACTATTTAGAGCTTTACTCAAGTGAGACCAAGCTAGCGGATGATGCCCTCAACGCCATAGAGGCCCTGCCAATTCTTGACCACCTGGACACACTTCCCACTATAACAGAAGTTAAGTGTGCTATAAATGAGCTTGCATCTGGCAAGGCTCCAGGTAAGGATGGGATTCCAATAGAGGTAATTAGGAGTGGGCAAGACACACTCGCTCTACAGATCCACCAGCTAATAGAGCTATGCTGGCGAGAAGGACAAGTCCCACAGGATTTCAAAGATTCAAACATCATAACGCTGTACAAGAACAAGGGCGATCGGAGCGACTGTAACAAATATAGGGGTATCTCACTTGTGTGTATTCTTGGAAAAGTGTTTGCCAAAATTGTTCTGCGCAGACTTCAAGTCCTAGGAGATCAAGTATACCCCGAAACACAGTGTGGCTTTCGACAGGACCGGTCTACCAGTGATATGATATTCTCATTGCGACAAATTCAAGAAAAATGCCGTGAACAGAATCAACCACTGTTTATTGCCTTCATCGACCTCACAAAGGCATTTGATTTGGTCAGTCGTGAGGGTCTGTTCAAGGCACTAAAGCAGATTGGCTGCCCACAAACTCTTCTTTCCATTGTGGAATCGTTCCACACTGGCATGAAGGGTATAATCAAATTTGATGGTGCAACTTCTAAAGAGTTAGAAATCAAGAGTGGAGTTAAGCAAGGTTGTGTACTAGCTCCCACCCTCTTTGGAATATACTTTTCACTTCTACTGAAATATGCCTTTCGTGGTCCGGATGGTGGTATATACATTCACTCACGCTCAGATGGCGGCCTCTACAATGCTCAGAGATTGAAGGCCAAGACCAAAATTAGGAGAGTACTGATCAGAGAGTTGCTTTTTGCAGATGAAGCTGCACTCTGAGGAAGAATTACAATGTCTACTATCTGCATTCTCCAATGCTTGTTCTGAATTTGGTTTAACAATTAGCAAAATGAAGACACAGATTATGTCACAAGGTGCACATGGGGTACCATCAATCTTTATTGACGACGCTGAACTAGAGATGGTAGACCATTTTACATATCTAGGATCAGTGGTAAATAGCAAATTATCCCTAGATCAGGAAATCAACATCAGGATTGGTAAGGCAGCAACAACAATGAACAGGTTAAGAAAAAGAATCTGGTAGAACAGGAAGCTTACTGCCAAAACAAAAGTCCTTGTCTATCAAGCCTGTGTCCTTAGTACTCTTCTTTATGGCAGTGAAACCTGGACAACTTACTCACACCAAGAGAAACGTTTAAACAGCTTTCATATGCGGTGTCTGCGAAGAATTCTTGGTATTAAGTGGCAAGACAAAATCACAAATACTGAAGTATTGGAAAGATCAGGTTGTGTGACGGTTTATTCCATGCTCAGTCTTCGTAGACTTAGATGGATAGGACATGTTAGGAGGATGGATGATGGTAGAATACCAAAGGACATCTTTTTTGGTGAATTACAGATGGGTAAGAGATCTCAGGGTCGGCCTCTACTACGATACAAAGATGTGTGTAAGCGGGATATGATTGATACAGGTATTGATAATGCACATTGGGAGCAAGTCGCCGCTGAACGTGTTGCATGGAGGGCTAACATCAGAAATGGAATAAAGACAAAGGAGAAAATTATTGCAGATAAGTCACACACCGAGCGTGTGAGACGTAAGATGGTGCATGATGATGGAAATGACCATATGTTCACATGCACCCACTGTGAACGAGCATTTACAGCGCGAATTGGCACAGTCACATTCGCTACCGCTATGGGTAAAAGTTATTATGCCTTTTTGAAGCACAAACTATCATCTGTCAAGACGGCAAGGTGCCAATGTAATGTGTTGTTAGTTAGTTAGTTAGTTAGTTAGTTAGTTGGTTGGTTGGTTGATTGTGCCAGTGAGTATCACACAAAATGCTCCTCACTGCCCAATGTGAAAAGTGGAACAGCCAGGAGTCTCGGCAAGCCAACGGCCGCACAGGTACACTGTGCATAATGCCGCCGCCAGAATACCAACACAAAAGTCCTCCGCGAAAAATAAGAGTTCATCGTCGATGGAATCGGCAGTCACCAGAAAGACTTCATTGACCCGGGTTTTATCCCACATGGCTCGGTCTCTTTCCACATGGCGACCCACCGAAAGCGTCGCACAAAGCTCGAACTCCGTAGCCCACTGATTTGTCTGCATTTTTTATTTATTTATTTTTTTTTTTTTTTTTAAATATAACTCAGTGCTCTGGTTCGTTTAGCCAAATTTATTTTGCCTTTAAACATTTATCACTACATGTATCTCTTATCTCTTTATATATCTTATCATAATCGTGTTATTTTTACTTTGCTTTCCCGTAACGAATAGTTTCGTTTATTGCAGTTTGCAGTCTTTAATTTTCAGTGACCAAGAAAGGATTTCCTTCCAGACGACATTTGCGGGTTTGATTTCAAATAACAGTAAAGTCAAACTGTGGTCATTTTTTGACGATAAATTCAAGTTATCTTCACCACAGGCCTATAATAGACATTAGAATAACTTTAGCAATCTGTAGATATTGAGTTTTAAATAACAAGACACTTAGATTTTTAGGGCCTCTTTACGGCTTTCGCGTATCTATCATAGCTTCGTAATCAAGCGGACGTTGTGACTTTTGAAACTTATTTAACTTTAAACTGAACTTTTACTAACGACTACTTTTAGTGTACGTTGGACATCGGTTCCTTTGTGAGATTTGACAGAGCATGATGGTACGTACATCTTTTTTTTACAAATTGTTCATCCAATAGAACAGTACAGTGGTACCTCGGGTTACGAACTTAATTCGTTCCAGAACCCGGTTCATAACCCGCAACGTTCCTACCCCAAAACATTGAAATCAATTAAATAGAGACAATCCGTTTCAAGATAAAAGAATCATTTACCTGACAAAACGCAAAGAATACGCGTACTTCACGTATTAAATAAAGAGAAAGAAAACAACCAACTAAATTAAATGTAAACTAAGAAAAAAAAAAGACAGTCTATATTTGTTAGTTAGTTAGTCGACAGATCATCCTCATTGCACATCGAACCATTCAGTCCATAAGTGCTCGGCAAATCCAGCATCGTGTATCGGCTCACGGCACCAGTTCTGTGTTGGTTTATTAATCTTCTTTGGCTTCCCGCGTAGTGTTCTTGTTTGGCAACACCTCTTTTAACTTGCTGTTCCCGCAGCCTGACCATCGCTGTAGACTCACAGTCATCGCTTGGTTCTCGTAAACGACTTGCTTCTCGGAGAGCATTCAGAATGTCAGCCTGGTCCATGGCTCGTCCGCCTTCCACAGTAGCCATATCTGCAAGCCTGTCAGCCCGCTCATTTCCTTGTACACCCGCATATCCTGGCACAAAAATAAAACTTATCTTTGTCAACCAAGACCGCTCCAGTGACAGCAACCATTCTCTTCGGACCCACCCAATCTCTATCTTCCCGAGCATACTCATTGAGTCACTAAGGACACATGCCCAATTGAATGTCTATGTCTCGAGCCAAGTTATTGCTTTATTTACTTACTGCCATGACTTCCATAGTCAGGTTACTTGTGGTCAAAGCAAACGCACCAGATTCTTCCTTCACAATTTTCCCTCCGGCCTGAGCTGTAAAGGCTTATGAACTTCTCATTCCTCGGACGACCGACCCATCCGTGTAAATGACAGCATCATCCTCTCTCTAAAGAATTCTCGAAGATCAGAGCCTGTACTTCTGTCTTTACAGCAGCTGGATTTTCTTGTCTGCATTTCCTGTCTAGCTGGATGCACACTGAAAAGGATGTACAGAACTCTGTTGGCACTTGTAACCACTCCTCGTCAGGTTCTATGTCCTCAAGTGAACACACCTGCTGAAGAATGTCTTCGGCTTGACCCATCTATGACCTTTTCCTTTTTAATCTGCTACCCTTTACCTTCTTAATCTCGCTATGTAGTGCATGTTGTGTGGTTGCGTTGACTCTGAGGTAGGCACGTGCTCGTTGACTCTGAGGTAGGCGCGTGCTCTGGTCTATCTTTCTTACCAAGAAAACGATCATGGGCAATTTGTCACTTTCTTTGCTATTCTGAATCATTAGTTTCAGGAGTTTCTTCTTGCTGTTTCTTGGCAGCCGACTGGGAATCTTTCTGCACCAAGAAACTATCAAGGAAAATTTGTTGCTTTCTTTGCTGGAGAATCTTCATGAAGTGGGCCATCGTGTTATCATGCATCAAGTTTACTGCCCTGTTAGCAACAAGTTTGTTTGGATGATGGTTCACAATGAAGTCTTCGACGTCTGCCCACTTGCTGCAAATTTCTTTAATCCTGGCAGTTGAAACGGTCACTGACTTCTCATCATCGGACGACTGCTCCTCCTAATGTCTTTAGCTGTTCATTCTGAAGATCCACAAGCTCATCTGTAGTGAGCTCTCCACTGTTGTCCTCAATCAGCCCCTCCAAGTCATTGCCATCGACTTCCAGGCCCATATTTTTGTCCAAGGGCACAATGTCATCCACTACAGCTGCTGCTTCTGCCTCTAATCATTCAACTCCTCTCTCTCTCTCTCTCTCTCTCTCTCTCTCTCTCTCTCTCTCTCTCTCTCTCTCTCTCTCTCTCTCTCTCTCTCTCTCTCTCTCTCTCTCTCTCTGGTACACATGAATGATGGCCAAACTTTCTTCCAGGCAGACTTCAAAGTATGGGTGGAGACATCATTTCAGGCCTTGTCAATGAGGTTGATGCAGTGGAGGATGTTGAAGTGGTCTTTCCAGTAATCTCTCAGAGTCACTTCGGTGTCATTAGTGACCTGAAAACACCTTGTGAAGAGCTTCTTTGTGAACAGTTTCTTGAAGTTGGAGATCACTTGCTGATCCATGGGTTGAAGCAGAGGAGTGGTGTTGGGAGGCAGAAATTTGACCTTGATGAAGTCATACTCCATGTCCAAGTCCTCCTCCAGACCAGGTGAGTGGGTAGGAGCATTGTCCATTAGCAGCAGACATCGAAGGGGTAGATTGCTTTCTTCTTGGTACTTCTTTACACGTGGGGCAAACACAATAGGGTGACCCGTTCCATAAAGATGGCTCTCATCATCCATGCCTTAGCATTAGACTTCCATATCACAGACAGTTTGCTTTTTTTGGACATTGTTGCGTTTTCAGACGCGAGGATTTTCTGAGTGGTAGACCAACATTGGCATAATCGTGCAGTCACCACTGGCTTTCGCAAATAAAAGCAAAGTTAGCATGTTCTCCATTGGTTTGTGCTCCGGCAGTGCTTTCTCTTCCTGGGTGATTAAGATCCTATTGGACATTTTCTTCCAGAAGAGGCCCGTTTCATCGCAATTAAAGACTTGTTGTGGAACTTAGTCTTCCTCTTTGATGATCGTATCAAATTCCACCTTGAACACTTCTGCTTCTTTCTCGTTAGAACTTGCAGCCTCTCCGTGCCTAATTACACTATGAACACCACTTCCTTTTTTTTTCTTTTTTAAACTTTTCAAACCAGCCTCTGTTGGCTTTAAAATTGTCAGCCTAACATTGTACCAAGTAATTTCGACAATAAATCACCGTGCAACAGTTTTGCCTTTTCTCATATTATTGCCTCACTAACACTGTCTCCTGCGAGTTGCTTTTCGTTGATCCAGACCAAGAGAAGATATTCAACTTTCTCTACAATTTGAGGTCTCTGCTTCTGCAGCTTAGTTACGCCTTTAGCCACATCGACTGGTTTGACTAACTCTTTGTTCTTTACGATGGTGGAGATAGTTGAGTTTGTCTTGTTGTACTCATTAGCGATGTCACATACACGAACACCATTTTCATGTTTCATAATTGTTTCCTTCTTTACCTCCACTGTTATAAGTTTCTGCTTTGTAGCACAATTACACAAATAAACACACATAGTATTATTTGGCGCCCACAGAAGGAGAAGAAGGAAGTAAAGACTAGAAGTCGCACTAGACAACATACAATTTGAAAGCTATAGTTACCGACCGGGATCGAACCTGTCGCCTCCAAATGACGACGGCGCCTCGCTGCAGGAACAACTGTACTTTGACGCACGACCAACTAGACACTCCCAAAAAAGTGTCTTCATTGGTCATGTCTATCATACACATGAACCTAACAACTATGGAATACGGACAGAATTCGTATCAAACCATTGAGATAGCACCATAGGTCTCATAATTTATATTAAACAAGCATAGGTCAAATAACAAACACACAAACACATCGGGTCGTAATGCTGTTGTCGAGTATATATGAACAAATATTTAAGGAAGAGAAATGATTGGTCGGTTCTAATGCTGTACACGTAAACACAAGAAATCAAAGGGGGGGGGGGGGACGGACCGTTGAGGCCACTAAGACAATTACATAAATAAACACATATAGTATTATTTGGCGCTCATAGAAGGAGAAGAAGGAAGTAGAGACTAGAAGACGCAGTAGACAACATAAAATTTAAAAGCTATAGTTACCGACCGGGATCGAACCTGTCGCCTCCAAATGACGACGGTGATAACGTGATTTCATTGATTTTTGCTTCCTATCAGCACCACAGCCGTTCTTCAAACTCATAATTGATGGGATTAACAATGAAAATAAAGAAAGAGATACACTGAACACAGTGCCACTGCTAAGAAATCTTTTACTGCTGTGTAGTAAGGCCAATAAGAGAGGCGGGGCACGCGTGCAAAACTAGGCTACAAGGTTAGCGCTAAGCGATGTTAGCACTGCGTGGCCTTCGTTTGTACTGTACCCGATCGTTTGTCTCCAACGTTAAACCTTGCTGTCTCTCTCGCCAACATTCGTAACCCGAGGTACTGTTCGTTACCGGAGACAACTTTTTTTCGAAGTTGTTGTTCGTAACCTGAATTTTTCGTGACCTGAGGTGTTCGTAACCAGAGGTACCACTGCATTTTGGTTTCCTGCCCGACTTTCCTCCCCCTTTGTTTGGCTTTTCTCATTTTGTTGTTTTCTTCAATTCCCCCCCCCCCCCCCCCCCATATGTTCTCTAGTTTTAAGTTTTTTCCACCCTGTCATTGATTGATTGATTGATTTAGGAACCTACATCACAGCATTCGGGGCATTCCCATAAGCGCTCCGTCCCCATCCTCAGCAGCCAGCGAAGAGTTCCAACACCAACAGTACCAGTAGCAATATGATTATATGTCCGTCTCGCCTTTTCTCTGAGCGACGAGCTTCGGCCAAATCCCCCCATCACTCCCCGCTGTCTCATTCTTGTCAGACCATGGTGATCCATTTGCTCCTCCGAGGTGTACACGTGCTCCCACAAGGCCGCAACCACGTCTGACTTGTCATGCATCAATACTCCACCAAGTTTTGCAGAGCCAGCCAATCAGTCCGCCTGTTCATTACCCAGGACACCGGCATGCCCCGGAGAAAAGATCCAGGCGATGCTTGCCACCCGTGACCTCCGAAGCGAAGCAAGCCACTTTGCACTAAGCTTGTGTGTGTGTGTGTTTTGTGTGTGTGTGTGTGTGTGTGTGTGTGTGTGTGTGTGTGTGTGTGGTATTCTCCATCCAGCGGAAAGCTGCACTGACCGCCTCCACATCCATTCAGCTAGATGTTGTGGTATCATATGCCAGGCTCTCCTCCACCAAACTTCGACCATTAGCTTTTGCTATGTACCCCCAGGCACTTCTCCTACCTCTGAACACCGACCCATCTGTGTAGATAATCACATCACCCGAGCGAGCATTATCCTGAATTAGTTGCGGTCATTAATTTCCTATTACCTCTGTTTCATTTATCTGTTCACTTTAATTTTGTCTCATGTCACTTCTTTCTCTGTCACTATATCTTTGTCTTTTCGTTAGTTGTTATCTTTCTTTCATTCATTTTCTATCACCTTCCATTTAATATTTGTGTTTCCTTTATTTTAACATTCGTTATTGTCTCTTCCCTTCTCCCCTCCCCCCGCCGCCCCCCCCCCCCGCCCCCCCCCCCCCCCCCCCCCCCCCCGTTATCTTCTTGTTTAAAAATTCTTGTCCTTCATTTGCATATCTTTTCTTGTTTGTATTTTGAAAAAAAAAAAATGTGTGAATATTTTTTTTTCTTCATTTCCTTTTTTATTTCCGTCTCCACCTTTAAAAGAAAATCTTCCTCCCTTTCTTCCCTCATTCATGTTTCTCTCCGTCTGGTTTCTTTATTTTCTGCCAGCCTGCCTGTCTGCCCCCTTTATTTTTTTTTCTTTATTTGTTTCTCTGTTCTTTGTTTGTTTCTTTGTTTCTTTGTTTGTTTCTTTGTTTGGTTCTTTGTTTGATTGTTTGTTTGTTTGTTTGTTTCTTTCTTTCTTTCTTTCTTTCTTTCTTGACTTCCGATCACGTTGGCGACGGGCGGTTGTGTTTTGAAACCGCTCCTTTTATTTCACGCAGGAGATGGATAATGCCATCTCGTGCAAGTTATTTCTACGCTCGGATGTAAACCAGAGGTTTCCTCTCAAGATTTTCGCCGGTGCAACGGAGTTTCGTGCATCTGTGCGAATCAATTCTGAGCGTTTTTCGCAGCATGTTTAGGTTGCTGTGTAGTACACTAGTGGTGTATAGTATTTTTGGTTTTCTTCAATCTTCATCATGGCAGACCAGCGTTTGTGTCCAGTACAAAGGGTTATGAAACCACCGACTAGACGAGGTCCAAGACGTAAACGACAGGAGAGACGGGCCGAAGCCAGGCGTCACTGGCGAAAATGCGACCGTCTGGAGCCTCAAGAACACGCGTATTCTATATTGGAACTGTGCCAGCGCAAAACAACGAGACCCAGTTTTGGAAAGCCTGGCATACAGAAACGATATAGTAGCGCTTCAGGAGACGAGACTGGGGTTAAGTCACTCCAAATAGCCGGCTTCAAATGTTATTACAACAGGCGACACCTAGGAATGGCGATTCTGATTCGAGACAGCCTAGTGGCTTCAGAGCTGGACATGTCCAGGTGGGACAGTGACGAGATACAAATACAGGCTGTTAGAGTTCAATCCGGTCTACAATTCGTGTTGGTTAATGTGTATGTCTGTAACGCGAGTATGGATTCCCAGAGATGGCAGTGTCTGAGTGACATGTTATGTCATGAGAGGAATGTCATTTTATGCGGCAATTTCAACGATATAGGCAAATCATGGGGTAACATTTCTTCCAACACACAGGGGGAGGAGCTAGAGGTAGTATTTGAAACCAGTGACCTTGTTTGTATCAACAGTGGCAGTCACAAGGACAGCAAGTCGTCCAGGTGACGAGGACAGTGCTATTGACCTGGCTCTGGTTTCTCCTTCACTCACTATAGTATGTAGATGGGGTGTCCTAGAGCACCATGGCAACGACCACCACCCTTGCAGCATATTGGTGGAGAAAAGCAGAACCAGGCAGCACAAGTCAACAGTCAAGACCTTCAAGTATGACAGTTCAGGGTAAGATGTGGTGAGTAAAATAAGGCACAATAAGCACAGGAATCATTATGGCAGGAAAAAAAGCTGAGAGCAGCCACCTTGGTGGAATTGTGAGGTGAAATAGGCCTGGATCAATAAGCGTGGTGCTGTAAGCAAATGGCAAAATGTCAAGAAGAACAGAGTTGTCCATATTAGTCTTATCGTGCACTTGGAAAGAGAGATGGACTCAAAAGTTAGCTATTTCAAAAACCTGGTTAAAGTGGTTAAAAGTGAGAAGTGGGCAGAGTTGTGTCAAAGAAAAAGTACAGACAAGTCACTGAAATTGTTCTGGCGACTAAATAAAAGTATGAATGGGGTAGTCAAGAATAAGAGTGTTCCTGACTTCCAAAGTGCTGACCTTATCTGACAGAGGTCTGACGAGAATAAGGGCAAAGTCCTCTTTGAACGCTATCTAGAGCAGAGCAACCAGACAGACATACCTCAGATAGGTGTAAGGCCCCGAACATTACAGTTGAAGACACAGTGACAGTGAAAGAGATCAGGGCTGTGCTTCGACGAACAAAAAATAGTGCACCAGGGCCAGATGGTAAAAGGAATGACTGACATCAATATGTGTTCTGACAACGAGCTAGAGCAATGGTTCTCAACCTTTTTTGGCCCACGCACCCCTTCACCATATGTTCAGAATGTCATTCCACCCCTCCCCCCTTTTCGTATGTCCTCCCTATAAATCTCCCTCCCCCGCCCCTACACAGTATACGTAAAAATGGAAGCTAAATTTAATAACACATACTATAACAAGTCTAGACGTCTACATAAAACTTGATTTGCGGGTCTACTTACGTTATAAAACGAATTTCAGAAGGGCGAGAAGTACAGAACCATAAAGTATGGAAGGAAAAAGAATATCAAGTAATCGGTTATTGTATTAACGCGATCTTGAAATAATCTTAATTCCCCCCCCCCCCCCTCTCCTTGGAAACCCTAAAACTCCAACGGGGGGGGGGGGGTGAATTACCCACCGGTTGAGAACCACTGAGCTAGAGGAACTAGCAGATATGTACAACAGCATAGGGGGTGCTAGCATCAAGGAAGAGTGGTTACACAGCTATCTGATTGCCTTGCCGAAGTCTGGCAAAGACCACACAAACATTCAGGGATACCGGGTAATAACCATGCAGAATACAATAGGCAAGCTGCTGGAGAAGTTAATTGCCAGGAAAATATCAAGTCAGCTAGAGAAGCAAGTTTGTTTCCTACCTACACTTGGAGGGTGCCGTCCAAACAGAGAAACCTGGACAAACGCAGCAGTTTTTACCCATGATGTCTATGAAGGTTTCCACTCAGACATTGAAACATGTGCTGCGGCGATTGATCTTGAGGATGCGTACAACAGAGTACCATTGGATGTCTAAATGTTTCAGCTTCTTGAACTCAAGATAAGTCCATTCCTCCTTAATTGGATCGCCGCAGCTCTCTTCCAAAGGAAAGTAGCTTTCAGATGTGGCAATTGGACCTCTGAACCAACAAAAATATATCCGGGCCTGCCACAGGGATCACCATTATCTCCGGGCTGTTAAACGCCTACACTGTGAGAATTACCGGCAAGCAGATCACTGGACCGGGGAGGACATTGTCATATGCCGACGATGTGTTAGTGTATCGTCAGGGTAAGGATAGAGATCGAGTTGCTGTGGATCTACAACCAAACTAAATCGCATAAGCACTTGATGTGTGGAATCTGGGGCAATGGTCAACCCAACGAAGGCAGCAGTGACATGGTTCTCTTTGAATAACCATATTGTCAACACTCCAACACCAATTTTAAATCTGGGTTCAGAGACGGTGGAAAGAACGCAGGCAATGAACTACACGGGGATACGTTTTGATTTAAGTCTTGCTTATCATGAGCACATAGACCGGGTGATGACAAAGGCCAAGCGGGGTTTGGCTGCGGATGGCGGCGGTAAACTGTGAGCAGCGCCATCTATGTCTCCTTTACGAGGGTCTAGTCTTTTCTGTTTTGGAGTATGCGATGGCGACCCTGACTATCAGCCGTAAGCAGGTGGAAAGGATGGAAAGGATACAGGACGAAGCTATGCGTATTATTCTTGGATGTACAAGAGATATAGCATGCAGGGCAATGCGCTACCTTATTGATTTTCCAACCATTGAGGACAGAATACAAAATTGCAGAGCACGTGCCTACCTCAGAGTCAACGCAAACACACAACATCCACTGCACAGTGAAATTAAGAAGATAAAGGGCAACTGGTTAAAAAGAGGAAAGTCGTGGATGGGTCAAGCCGAAGACATTCTTCAACAGGTGTGTTCACTTGGGGACTTAGAACCTGGCGAGGAGTGGGTACTAATGCCAACAGATTTCTGTACGTCCTTTTCAGTTTGCATCCAACTAGACAGAAAATGCAGACAAGAAAATCCGACTGCTGTGGAAGCGGAAGTACATGATTTGATCTTTGAGAGTTCTTTGGTGGGCGATGCTGTCATTTACACAGATGGGTCGGTTGTTCGACGAGTGAGAAGTTCATGGGCCTTTACGGCTAGGGCTGGAGGGAGAATTGTGAAGGAAGATTCTGGTGCTTTTGCTTTGACCACAAGTAGCCTGACTATGGAAGTCATGGCAGTAATTAAAGCAATAACATGGCTCGAGACACAGACATTCACTATGGCATGTTTCCTCAGTGACTCAATGAGCATGCTCAAGAAGATAGAGATGGGATGGATCCGAAGAGTGCCAGGGCATGCGGGCGTACGAGGAAATTAGCGGTCTGACAAGCTTGCAGGTAAGGGTACTGTGGAAGGCGGGCGAGCCATGAACTAGGCTGACATTCTGAATGCTCTAAGACAGTGTTTCCCAACCTTTTTTGTGCTATGCCCCACCTAAGCCTTTCTAAAATTCTTATGCCCCCCCCCCCCCCCCCAACATATGCATCATTTTTAATATTCAAAAATTGAAATGTTCACTAAAGAAACTTGATTTTTTTTTTAGAAGGGCTCACGGTTCCCAAAGGGGCCAGAGCCGTCGCCCCCCCCCCCCCCCCACCCAGGTCCCGCGTCCCTGTGTGTCGGTTGTGTTGGGTGAATTTTTTTTTTTTTTTTGGTTTGGCGGTTACCCCAGACAAACTGGTTCCCCCGCCCCACCCCCTTTTGTGTGTGGACCCTTAGTCTCACTGTGAGCTATTGCCCACAGTGGTCCACCAGGCCCACATCTAAGGTGAAGATATGTGATGGGTTATTATTTAATCATCCCGGCTCCCCGACCAGACCAGGCGCACTACTGGGGGGAGAGCAGCAAATGCACCCGATCCTAGCCAAAGGACCGATAGGTTTTAGGAAGAAATCACTAGGAAATTATTGAGCAAACACAGTAAATTTTCAAAACATATAATGGGGAACTGAAATTCAAGTACAAAATAATTTTAATGAAAGATTTTTCTATATTATTTTAATTATTAGTAATTATTTAAATTTAGTGAGATCCTTGCGCTTGATGCTTGCTGCAAAGAGATTTTATGTCAGGTTCCAATTTAGTTAACTTCAGTCTCAAGTCTCCCCGTTTTGTTATATCCAGCCGATTTCTTCCATTTTCGAATTGCCCCCCTTAACGATCGAATCGCCCCCCTGTGGGGCGTGGGCCCCACGTTGGGAAACACTGCTCTAAGAGAAGTAAGGCTTTTGCTAGAACCAAGTGATAACTGTGAATCTATAACCATGGTCAGGCCGCGAGAACAGCAAATTAAAAGAGGCGTGGCCAAACAAGAACACGAACGAACGAACGAACGAACGAACATACTTTACTTTCAAAGGGTTAAGAATTGGTCACGCAGGCCCGAACACAACGCGGGAAACCAGAGAAGATTAATAAACCAACACAGAACTGGTGTCGTCAGTTGCTACACGCTGCGGGATTTACTGAGGGAATCCGAGCACTTATAAACTGAATGGTTCGATGTGGAATGAGGATGATCTGTCGACCTACTAACTAACTAGCTAACTAACTAACTATCTAACTAACTAACTAACTACTTAACTAACTACTTAACTAACTAACTAACTACTTAACTAACTACCTAACTAACTAACTACTTAACTAACTACTTAACTAACTAATTAACTAACCACTTAACTAACTAACTAACTAACTAACTAACTAACTAACTTTCTTTCTTTCTTGCTTTTTTCCTTCTATCTGTCTGTCTGACTGTATCTGCTCTTTCATTTTAGAATGTCACTTGCTGATTTTGTGATTGTTAAAATGTGATTCATGGTGACTGAGTAAACCATTTGTAATCATAACCAGAAACACATGGTGTTGCCTCTGCTGCTTGTCCTGGCCAGGATATGCACTCTCTTGATGGTGTGCTCCATACATCAACTTCAAGGTCAGCATGTAATTTCTTGGGTCTTGTTTTTGGTTAAACTTTAACACTAAAGAAAAAGATATAATTTATAATGTTCCTCACAAAGTATGCAACCAATGTCAAATAAATAAAAAATAAAAGAAATAAACTAAATTAGTTGTCTGTAACAGATAAGTCTAAATTAGCGGACTTATACAGATTAATTTGGCACGTCTTTGGCAGTGTCGCCACCCATTGTGGCCAACCGTCGCAGAAGAGTCTATGGCGGCCCGATCGCATAGCAATTTGATGGGGGATGACATATTACTTCTGCGTTGTTAAAAATGAACAGTGTAACTCCAAGGCAAAACCAACATATAATTGTGAACCTCGTCGAACCCAACGTCGACAACGTAATGAAGAGAGGCATCTTCCATCAGGTTTAGCATCGTAGTTTATTAATTCCAATTTCATATAGCAGTTCTACATCGTCGACTGATCATACAAAAAGGGGTCCATCAGTTACAATTTGCAATATAGAAAAGGATCATCATGCATCCATACCAGTGATTAGCTTATGGCCATCGTAGAGATATCAAAAGATGTTATCCATTATTTCTTTTCGTGTCTTCTCAATACAAAAAAATCTATTACTTTTTATCTGCTAGATGCTATCAATTCTTCCTCTATAATAATACGTCTGTCTCCTTCCCAGTTTGGATGGCTTCTCTCGCCTATGTTTATTGTTGTCAAGTTACGTCTTATTCTTTTCGTCATTTCCCTAATCCCCTAATACCTACCAGTGCACCGCTTGCTAATATTTGGGTTGCACGAGCAATTCTCTTCAATATTTAGATTTGAACCCCGACAGTCGACTGTGCAATTTCTATAACAGGAGTTCTGTTATAGATTCCTCTCCTCCTTATTTTCGAGACTTTTTCCAAAGAAAAAAAAGTCATAGAACCAAACCTCTATTTTCTCTGAACTCTAACGCCCTACACATTCCAACCTGAAATAATTTCTAACTATCAACGAGCGGCTAATCGATAAAAAACAACTTTTTCTAAAACTTTGAAATCTTCTCTTATTAACAATAACATACCCATATGTAACTCTCTTAAAACCTAACCATCTATTCAATACAAAAATCCAAATATCATTCAAATCACCATAACATCACCAAAACGCAAAATCCCCAGATTTAGATCAATCATTGGAGTTTGAAATAGCCACGTTCTGCTCCACAAGGAAGTCATCCATCACCATAGCTACACAATTATCTCACATCACACTTCTTCCTTGTCTATGTATTCTATAGTCATTCAGTAGCGATCCGCTTTCGACCATAGCAACACAATTATCACACATTGTTACACTTCTTCCTCATCTATGTATTCTATAGTCATTCATTAGCGATCCGCTTTCGACCATAGCAACACAATTATCACACATTATTACACTATCATCATTAATACATGTTAAAATACCTTATAACATTCGTGGAACGACACAAAAAAACTACGACAGAAAGAGAAGTAGAATTGGTGGCGACCAGGGAGGACAGGAAAATAAAACAACTTCACACATTACCACGCCCCAAAAGGGTAATTAACCTCATTCTCATGTAAGCATCAACCATTTTCATCCATCTACTACTTTACAGCGCAGGTTTAACAAGCAACCCGAGCCTCCTCTCGCTCCACTATCTACAACACACCCTCACGATTCTCTCATACGTGTGCCTAGTTAATACTCACGAGGGGATCGCCAAAAAAAAAAAATACTGAATAGAAACGATGTTCGAACGTCGACTTTGGAACATCCTTTCTGCACCCCTCCCTAACACTTTAATCCACTTCCGCCAATCCATGGTGTAAAATTCACCCTAGAAGCGCAGCCCAGGACAATCACTCCCTCACGTCTCCCATTTGGTGGAGTGATTAGCATAACCACTTCAATTCCCTCACTTATAACTAACACACAACTTCACCATGCCACCCACATAGAATAGCAAGAACTAATCTCCCACAAGCAACGCAGCCATCGGCCATATTTCCACCCATAACCACGCATTTCCGCAATTCATCTCACCCATCCACCTGAACAACGGACGTTCCATTCTCCCACACCACCAATTTAGCGTTCAATGATATTCCTCAATTCTCGTATTAAACATTCCATTCTTACATGCCTACATACTAAATAGCAGCTTCTTCATATTTATTCACTCCCACCGTCCACGCAATCATCGGGCTTCCTTTAGCACAGTTACATAAAGTAGCTACTTGCATATTCAAATATTCTCCACGATATCAGTCACGCAGAATCCCCTTTTCTCCATACCTTTCGGCATGTCTGAAAAACTATACATTCAACACTCCTCGATTCAAAAATGAGCACTCAATAAGGGCCTGCCCCAAAATAGCAACTACACTCACACACTCTCATTAAAATCAATGATTCAGAAATGGCTCCCTCTCATCCGAATTGTGCAACCGTCTACTCAATTCACACCACTCAACTAACTGATCGTAACTCGGACAGCAAACTCTATCATCAGTTGCCACAGACTCCAGTTACACGAAACCAAAAACGCATCTGTCAAACCCAGACCGAACCTCACAAATTAAACACGCAACATCTAACTGCCTGCCCCTTTTCACTCTCCTGCAGTTAAGACCAAATGCACCTGAAACACATCACCACAAACCTCAACCTGATGACACGTACTGAGTACGTTCTCGCTATATTCTCTCTTTCTTCTGTATCTGGTACACTCGCATCAAAACATACCCGCAAAGCATATAGAATCTGTTTCATAAAACAATATAAAACGTTAATTCAACATATGTCATCATGGCATAAACTTTTCAAAATTAAATTATTCCATTGCTTCAATTTTTCTCAACCATTCACCCTCTTTCAAAAACTCTGAGTCAACCCGGCTCAGACAAACACATTAGTTCTAGTGACATTCATAATAATCTTACATCTCTCCGTGCCAACTCTACGCTATGTCAGCCACCACACCATACATCACTTACTGTGACCACCACACAGCTCCCTCCGTTCATTCCAGGCAGAACTCAATTCCAGGCAGAATTTCAACTCTAATTTATTTACTCGCTAATCACAACCAACAGACGCAAAGTCATCCACCTTATGCACTCCATACCCGTAAGGACGCTCTCCGCGCTTCTAATTCTCTATAACACCACAACGCAGATCACTCCGATACTCAAAACTTTGTTTTCTCGGAAAAAACATGTGAACATTCTTTCTAAATCTTCCATCTTGTCTCGTTTCTCACACAATTCTCTAGCTATAACAGCCCTATCACCCAATACATCAACATCAGCAAACAATGCGGGCAGCTCCTCTCTCTTTCTCTCTCTTCAAAACAATACACTGGAACTATACCAGCTCCTGCAATTATATATCACTCATCATAGACCCTAAAATTACTCCGGCTGTCTCTTATGGACAGAAATACGTACATAATCTTCAATTGCTTTAACCGCATCTTACCCATTACACCGACACAAAGTCAACTATCCACCTTGTGTAGTCCACATTTGTACTTCTCATCTTACTCCCAATCATATCTCTCTCCGACCGTTTACCACCCTCATTAAAATCCTCAGTCACACTAATTTGACACTCAGAATCCAAACACTAACCAAACGTCTATAAATCCAGAACACCATCAACAATGGCAAAGCTAGGCCAACACAACTTCAAATGCAGAAAGTCTGAGTGTCAAATACGTTAACTCTCCTGACATACTACACCCAAACCGCAACTAACATACGAAATAATTAGCCCGTCACTTTGCACGGTCCTGGCAAGCAATTTAGATCCATACTCTCTACGCTCGCTCATCCTCCACACACAAATCGTCTGGCAGGACAACCCAGAACCCCCCAACTCTTTCTATCGCCATACTGCTAATTCCCACTCAGCTCCTCAAACTCCGTTCTTATCTAATTGTCTTGTAATTATAGTGTCTCCTCTCTTCTTCAACATTAACCATTTCCTTCATTTCTTCCGTGCTCCTATACTATATCCTACTCCCACACCGTTTCAATATTTGTAACTATCATGAAAAGAAATCTGGCCTTAACATCCTATACTCCTTGATTTTTTGCGCGTCGTCTTCCGTATAGCCAGAGGTAAATTCTATTGCAGCCATCTCACCAGGACTTTTCCTCTTAACAGTATTCTTTCTTTTACTCCCTTTTATTGTTCGTTCCCTTACCGTGTCTACCTGCCCACCATATCTCTTGTATCTTCCTGTTTCGTCCTCTGATGATTCACTAAATAACATTCGGCTACCCCGTTTACTGTCTATTATCCCACACGAGGAAACAACTTCCCTATAGTCGGAACCTGTACACCTCACGTTTTTCTTGTTTCTACCACTACCTTTCACGCTCCGGTCAGGGATATATTCATTGTCCCAATCTGACAAGTCTGACACAACTGTCACATCATCCCCTACATTTTCAAGCAAACTTGTTGCAGGTATAGCCTTTGTACTTTTTCTAATTTTCTTTCTGGTGTCTCTTGTCTTTCCATGTCTATCCTCCGAACAGCCTGCCTCCTTAAATTTAACTGTATCTCCCTTTACTAATTTCCACTGACCTGGTTCTGTTGTTCCCGTCGAGCTGGTCTGACCTCCTCTCTCTAATTTCATAGTCGGTTGGGTTTGCGTTTTCTTTACCACTTTATCTATCTTGGTCTGAGTGATCTTTTCTACTTTTTTGCCTATCTGTGCCTGTGTCTCCTGGTCCACTTTTCTGACTATCTGAGTCCATTTTTTCTGTACGATACCAAAGCCAGAATTCACCTGGTGACCACCTAAGATTCGGTCTGCGTTTTCTTCTCTACTACCCAATTGTGCAAGTTCATATTTCAACTGCCGCTCTTGAAACCAGTTTTCTCTTAAAGTTCTCGCGTCCTTGATAGTTGACGGCCAGCTCTATCTTCTCTTATTAAATTTCCTCTGATAACTGCTGACCTCTGACTTTTTATTTTGTTCCTCTTCTTGTCCTTGCACCCCGTTCATATATGATTTCCTAACTATACTATTAATTCCTCTATTATTCTTGTCGTATTGTTGGTTGTAATTATGAACCTGCTGACATCCACTGAACTTACTCACCCCATAACCTCTCACACTAGATGCATACTACCTCCTGTCAAACGTTTGCCTCCTCATCCACTCTACCATACACGCGACGTTATGTACTGCCACTTTTAAGTCTCCCAGTCTCGCGCTCAACCTTCCCAAATCTCTGCCTAAACCTTTCATGTCAATACTATACGCTTTCAAAACCTGAATATTTAAATTTTATTACATACAACTACTCGCTCCAGCACTCAAATTCTCTAGCTGATGTTTTTCCTTGCAAACCCTAAAACTGATGGAGAAGGGGGTCAATCCCTGGTTGGTGAACTGGATAGCAGCCGTCCTGCACTCTCGTCGGGTTGCTCTCCGTCTGGGCGCATGGACCTCAGAGCCACATATGTTAACCCCGGGACTGCCACAGGGATCTGCAGTCTCACCGGTGCTCTTTAATGTGTATACGAGCAAGATTGCAAACCTAGAAGCACCAAGGGTTGGAAGAATACTAACATTTGCAGATGATATTCTTGCATATAGGCAGGGGAGAGATAGGGAGCAAACAGCCCAGGAGTTACAGACGACAGTAAATAAAGTGATTGACTGGTGCACAGAAATTAGTGCTGTCATCCACCCGGAAAAGGCGGCTGTTTTGTGGTGCTCTCTGGACAACAGGAATTGTAAGAGCTGATGTCCCAAGCCTCGCGATAGATGGTAGAAATGTCAGCAGAGAGAACAAACTGAAGTATCTGGGGATCACATTTGACAGGAGCCTATCCTTCAAGGACCATGTGGAGACGGTCGTGACAAGATCTCAAAAGGGACTCAATGCACTTAAAACTATGGCTGCAATGAACATAGAGCAGAGAATGCTGTTCACACTATACCAGCACTTGATCCTCTCAGTAATTGATTATGGATTAGGTCTGCTCACTGTCTCAGAGAGTCAGCTGGTGAAGTTAGAGCGCATACAGAACGAAGCTATGCGGGTCATTCTGGGATGCACTAGAGACACCCCAGTAGTGTGTATGCGTTACATCCTTGGTCTGCCGACTGTTGCTGGTAGGCTCAAGGTGATGCAGGCGAAGGCATACCTCAGAGTAGCTGCAGACACAGACCACCCACTGCATGAGGCGCTGGACGCAGTTACGGGTCAGCGACTGATAAGAGGGAAATCATGGATGGCTCAGGCGGAGGATACGATCAGACAGGTGTGCCCCTTGGAGAACATTAGGCGTGGAGAGGAGTGGGTCAGAGTGCCAGCGGAGCAGTCAGACTTGTGCAGAGTTATAATCACATTAAGCCGGGAGTGCAGGGAGTGGCCAGCAGGGGCCACAGAAGTGGAAATCCAGCAACTAATTCAGGACAATGCTCACTCGAGTGATGTGATTATCTACACAGATGGTTCGGTGTCAAGAGGTGAGAGAAGTGGCTGGGGGTTCATAGCCAAAGCTAATGGTCGATGTTTGGGACAGGAGAGCCTGGCATATGATACCACAACATCCAGCTTAAGAATGGAAGTGGAGGCAGTCACTGCGGCTCTCCGCTGGATGGAGAATAAGACACACACACACACACACACACACACACACACACACACACACACACACACACACACACACACACACACACACATCGTGATTGTAACTGACTCAGAAAGCATGCTGACGAGGGTGAGGACGGGCAGACTTCGTGCGGAGTGGCTTGTTTCGCTTCGGAGGTCACGGGTGACAAGCATCGCCTGGATCTTTTCTCCGGGGCATGCCGGTGTGCTGGGAAATGAACAGGCGGACAGATTAGCTGGCTCTGCAGAATTTGGTGGAGTATTGATACATGACAAGGCAGACGTGGTTGCGGCCTTGTGGGAGCACGTGCACACCTCGGAGGAGCAAATGGATTCTGGCAAGAATGAGACAACGAGGAGTGACGAAGGGATCTGGCCGACGCTCAACGCTCAGAGGAAAGGCGAGACGGACTTATAATCAGATTGCTACTGGTACTATTAGTGTTGGGACTCTTCGCTGGCTGCTGAGGATGGGTACGCAGCACTTATGGGAATGCCCCGAATGCTGTGATGTCGATCCCTTAATCAATCAATCAATCAATCAATCAAACCCTAAAACAGAATAGTTACGCACTTAAGGCTATAATTTATACATTAACTAGCTGACCCGGCCCGGCTTCGCCCAGTCCCTGGTGGGGAGCATCTCATTTAATTCATATAAGTAGTCATATAAGCTCCCGTTCCCGTTCCCGACTATCTATCTGTCTGTCTGTCTGTCTGTCTGTCTGTCTGTCTGTCTGACCCGGCCCGGCTTCGCCCAGCTCCTGATGGGGAGCATCTCATTTAATTCATATAAGTAGTCATATAAGTTCCCGTTCCCGACTGTCTGTCTGTCTGTCTGTCTGTCTGTCTGTCTGTCTGTCTGTCTGTCTGTCTGTCTGTCTGTCTGTCTGTCCTGCTCTCTGTCTGTCTGTCTGCCTGTCTGTCTAATCATTTATTGGTTGCAGTTAGAACAACCTTAGATAAACGAAGACCAACTTACAAAAAGCATTAGAAAGAGCACTTGAAAGATCTTTACATCTTCCCCAACAATTAACTTGGGTAAATGGAGCGGCGGCAGCAGCAGCAGAAGAAGAAGAAAAAGGAGGAGTAGGAGCTGGGAGGAGGAAGAGGGAGGTGGAGGAGGGAGGAGGAGGAGGGAGGAAGAGATAGGCGGAGAGAGGAGGAGGAGGGAAGAGGAGGGAGGAGGAGGAGGAGGGATTAGGAGGAGGAGGGAAGAGGAGGAGGGAGGAGGATGAGGAGGGAGGAAGGAGGAGGAGGGGAGGAGGAAGAGGGAGGAGGAGGAAGAGGGAGGAGGAAGTGAAGGAGGAGGAGGAGGAGGAGGAGGGAGAAGGAGGGAGGAGAAGAACGCAGGAGGAGGAGGGGAGGAGAAGGAGGGGGGAGGAGGAGAGGGAGGAGGAGGGAGATGGAGGAGGAGGAGGGAGGAGGAGGGAGGAGGCGGAGGGAGAAGGAGGAGCGAGGAGAAGGAGGGGGAGGAGGAGGGAGGAGGAAGAGGGAGGAGGAGGGAGGAGGAGAGAGGATGAGGAGGGAGGAGGAGAGAGGATGAGGAGGGAGGAGGAGGAGGTAGGAGGAGAAGGGGGAGGATGACGGATGAGGGGGAGGACGTAGGAGGAGGAGGAGAGAGGAGGAGAAGGGAGGAGGAAGGAAGAGGAGTGATTAGGAGGAGGGAGGAGGGCGAGGAGGTAGGAGGAGGAAGAGGGAGGAGGAGGAGGAGGAGGAGGAGGAAGAGGAGGAGGAGGAGGAGGAGGAGGAGAAAGAGGGAGGAGGAGGATGGAGGAGGGAGAGGGAGGAGGGGAAGAGGAAGAGGGTAGGAGGAGGAGGGGAGAGGAGGAGGAGGATTATAACGCATATGCCTGTAGATAACTGCAGCGAAAAGGTGGGTCTGTCTATCTATCTGACCCGGCGTGGCTTCGCCCAGCTCCTGGCGGGTAGCGTCTCATTAAATTCATACAACAAAAAAAAGTAACTTAAAAGAATGTCCTTCCACACACCATCCATTATTTTTAATGAAAACTGTTTCTAATCACCTACATGACTGTAGATAACTTCTTAAGCATAAAAAGATGAGTTACAATGTTATGTATTGTGCATTATTTTTATGAAAACTTTGAACATGCCTTAAAGATTGTATCATTATTTATTATAACTCATATGCCGGTACATAACTATAGACAAAGAGTTTATAAATCTTTGAAAACGATGCAACAATATGACTATAAGGTATACAGAAAAGTTATTAAAAGTTATGCCCCTTGAAATAACTTTTACAGAGTTAAGTCCCCTTGCTATATAGAAATTATAATGAAAAATTAAAAATTAAATAATATTAAGTAAGCAGCCGATTTCACACTAAAAAAATATCACAGTTGGCAGCGCGGGAATGAGAGGAAGACGTGTAGAAAATTTATCTCAATCGGATGGACCGTTCGCGAACGCATAAAGGACATACATACATACATACGGAGATTGCCTTTTATATATAAGATTAGCTGTACTTAACCGGATGTCTGAGTCCTCCTCTTCTGGTTACGTCTCGACGACAACCGGCACTCAGCGACCGACCAGGGCAGGTTCCAGCAACACAGTGGCACTCAAGGGTAGCGGCTATGGTCAGCCCAGCAACACGGCGACACTCAAGGGTAACGGCTATGGTCAGCCCAGCAACACAGCGACACTCAAGGGTGGCGGCTATGGTAAGCCCAACCATACAGTTGCCTCCGAGACAACAACCCCAGTCCGAAAATCCTGTAGGAGCGGCACCAAATCGACTAACCTCTTTGGCAGTGTCGCCACCCATTGTGGCCAACCGCCGCAGAAGAGTCTACGGCGGCCCTATCGCATAGCAATTTGATGGGGGATGACATATTACTTCTGCGTTGTTAAAAATGAACAGGCAAAATCAAGATTTAATTGTGAACCTCGTCGAACCCAACGTCGACAACGTAATGAAGAGAGGCATCTTCCATCAGGTTTAGCATCGTAGTTTATTAGTTCCAATTTCATATAGCAGTTCTACATCGTCGACTGATCATACAAAAAGGGGTCCATCAGTTACAATTTGCAATATAGAAAAGGATCATCATGCATCCATACAAGTGATTAGCTTATGGCCATCGTAGAGATATCAAAAGATGTTATCCATTATTTCTTTTCGTTTCTTCTCAGTACAAAAAAAATCTATTACTTTTTATCTGCTAGATGTTATCAATTCTTCCTCTATAATAATACGTCTGTCTCCTTCCCAGTTTGGATGGCTTCTCTCGCCTATGTTTATTGTTGTCAAGTTACGTCTTATTCTTTTCGTCATTTCCCTAATCCCCTAATACCTACCAGTGCACCGCTTGCTAATATTTGGATTGCACAGCAATTCTCTTCAATATTTAGATTTGAACCCCGACTGTTGACTGTGCAATTTCTATAATAGGAGTTCTGTAATATTAAACTATTTGGTACTTTTGGGTATAAAAGTATAGTTATCAAGATAAGCCGTTTGTTGCAGTTTATAAAGATTTTAAAAATACTAAGTAGAAATGTGCAAAGTTGTGAACTAGTCAAGTCACATGAAAAGTACATGATCTGATATACTTTGTCTTCCCCTTTACCGTCCTTTTTCATGAATACTGAACACAGAGGTAGTGACCAACTAAACATAATTCAGGATCCAGCCCCTTGTTCTCAGGAAATCAAGATGTTTATTTTTGCAGAACATGCTAAAGAAATTCTTGTAAATTCAGTATCCTGGTAGATATTTTTAGGTGCCATGGCAATTTTTCTACCCTTGCGGAACACCATGCCGGTCTCTCTGGCCGAGGGGTTACACGACTTTCTCCGTAATCCCGTTTATCCACGCAGGGTCTCGAGAATTGGAAGCGGTTCTACCCGCGCTGATGACTTGAAGGATAAATGAGCCGGCCGCTCAGAAAGCAAAGGCAAACTACTGAGCGTAATCTTGCCAAGAAATCAACAATCAGCTGAAAGATGCTGATGTTGACAGCGATGTTCTATAAAGGATACGCAAAACATTTTTTTTTTGGCTGAACACCATGGATGTTATTAAAGCACAATGACTCATCTGTGAAAGTTAGAGCAGGTACTTTCGTCTTCTTTCTTTCACCCATTATCACCAATGTGGGCACAGGACCTCAACCATCTGACGCCTCACTCTCCTATCCTTTGCTATCACATGACGCTCTGTCTATGTCCTCCCCATATTTTTTTCTGTTTTACATCTGTTCATGTTTTTAGGTCTTCCTCTATTTCTTTTGTTCTGATTTCCACCTGTGTCCAGACCTGGGAGAATTATGGTTCAATCTATCCTCAAATATTCCAGAACATATTTCTCTTGGGTTAAAACTACGAGGGTAAGTTAATAAGTAAGTCACAAATGGCTGTAGAAAAATAACTATATATGATAACAACTTGAAACCAGTTTATTTTTATACATACATTGTCCCTTTATTTTTCAACATAATTTCCACCAACATTGATGCACTTATCCTATCGTTTTATCAGTCCTCCCAAACTGGCTGCATAGAACTGCGTGCTTTGTTTTCATTTACCGGCCATCCCCCAGAACTGTGTGACTTACTTAATGACTATCAGATGTATATATCGATATTGCGTTGCAAACGATGATAACCTGTTTACGTCACGTTACTAAAGGCGGCACCTATCAATTTCCAAGTAAAGTTTATGGTTTTTGCAACTCTAATAAAAGGAAAATACTTCAAGATATTATGACGTGGCCATCTTCGGAGAAAGGGGATCTGGAGACATTACATATCCCTGTCTCATAATACTCTTGATAGGCCGATATTGCCATACTTCGTTTGTCGAGTAAGACCACAGTCTACTCAAGCAAAGGAAAGGTGCTGAAGACGGAGGCAGCCAGCCAGGAGGCGCACCACAGAAAGCAGGCTGTCACGCAAATCATACTAAGAAATATGTCGACAACTTATTGACTCGCCCTCGTAGCTTTTTCTACCCAGCTATGCACCACTTTACAGGAAATCGATAGAGGCTAAGTCCACTGAAAACCCATCTGGGCGGGAGACATTTCGGAAATGACGCCGAAGTTGAATGTGAAGTCAAAATGTGGTTTAGAAAACAGAGCACTCAGTTCTATGCAGCCGGTTTTGGAGGACTGATAAAACGATGGGATAAGTGCATCAATGTTGGTGAAAATTATGTTGAGAAATAAAGGGACAATGCATGTATGAAAATAAACTGGTTTCAAGTTGTTATCATGTGTAGTTATTTTCTACAGCCATTTGTGACTTACTTATTAACTTACCCTCGTATGTACTAGAATATCTTCTCTTGTGTTGAATCATCCTCATAAAATATGTCCCATATTTTCTCTGTGGTCAATTCATACTCATATGTCCCAGAATATTTTCTCAAGGGTCAACCCATACTAATGTCCGAGAATAATTTTTCTGGGGTCAACCCCTACTCGTATGTCCCAGAATATTTTTCCAAAGTCAACCTAGATATGTCCCAGAATATCTTTTCAGGGGTCAAACACACTCATATGTCCCACAATATTTTCTTCTGTGTTGACCCGTCCTTATAGAATATATCCCAGAATATTTTCTCTGGAGACACCCCATACTCATAAAATATGTCCCAGAATATTTTCTTTGGGATCACCATCTGTGTTGCAATTTTAACGCTTTTCGCACCAAATTTAGTGCTTTTTCAAGTCATTTAGTGCCAAAATGTTGCATTTAGCGCGGCCGCGCGAATTTGGTGCTTCACAATTTTCTTGGTGCTTTTTGGTGCTTTTTTTTGGGGGGGGGCGGGGGGGGGGGGGGTTAAAAATTGCTTTAAAAATCATTTTGAGAACACTAAAAAGCCGAATTTTAACTGAAGTCTTAGTACGTTAATGCGCAATATTCAACTAATGTAACTCCCTTTAATACGGTTTAGCTAAAAGTGAACACCATCTTGCAGACAAGACAAGTCCAAACGTCAATAAATTAGCTTGTAATCGAATCATAATTTTGTGGTGGCTACATTATCCTTTCATTCACGCTTATTTGTGTTTCACCATGAGCAAGAAATATTCTCAACATTTCAGAGAACAGTGGCTCAGTGACTCGAAATTTCAAAAATGGTTGTTAAAAGTAGAAGGGAATAATACTAAGTGTTTTTTCAAATATTGCAAATGTTCAATGGCAGCCAGGTTAAATGATATTGAGAGGCAAAAGAATACAACGAAACATCAGAAAGGCAAACAACCATTCAGTACATAAAGAGAAACAACAATTGAATTTGACAAACTGAAAGACTGATGTCAAAGAAACAGAAGGATGCATGTCTTTGTTCATAGCTGGCCATTGTTCGCTTCGCGTGGTTGACCATTTAAGTGAACTCTGCAAGGTACACTTTGGTGACAGCAAAGGTTGCAAGAACGTTAAGCTTAGGAGAACTAATTGCAGAGCAGTTATTTCAAATGTACTTTGCACCATATTTCACAACAGACTTGATAGCTGATATTGGCAAAAGTAAATACTTGCCTAGTGCATCAACAGCAGCTGAAAATGCTGGTGTTGACTGCAACGTCTTGTAAGGGATATGCGACATTTAAAAAAAAAATACAATCAAAAATATTGATTGATGAGAGCAATGACATTTCTGAAACTAAGCTACTTGGAGTAGTTATTAGGTACTATTCAGAGACAAGAAAGCAGTTTGTGGTTACTTACTTAGATTTAGTTGAAATGAGTGACTGCAACGCGCAGGCTATATGCAATGCGTTAAAATATTGTTTAAACAAGAATGGACTTGAGTTGCAAAGACTAGTTGCACTCGGCACTGACAATGCATCTGTCATGTCAGGTGTAAACAATGGAGTATATACAAAATTAAAATCCGAAGTTCCTCATCTGGTACTAGTTAGGTGTGTATGTCCTTCCCTTCAGCTGGCAATGTCACAGGCTGCAGCTGCTTGTCTGCCCAGGAACATAGAGTTCATGATTAGAGAAACATATAACTGGTTTTCTCACTCAAGTATTCGTCAAGTAAAGTACAGAGAGCTTTTTGCTTCAATAAATGACTGGACAACATCCACTGAAGGTTGTTCAATTAAGCCAGACACGATGGATGTCCATTCAATCTGCCATTGTCAGAATGTTGCAGCAGTGGGTCGAGCTCAGAACTCATTTTGATATAGCAAGACTCAAAGGGCGCTGTTATACAGCAGAACTTTTACATTCTATGTTTAGCGACATGAAAAACTATGTGTATCTCATATTTCTCAAGCATATTCTCGGAGAAGTTCAAAGTGTGAATAAGAAATTCGAAGCAGATATACAGGATCCAACAAAACTACTAAGCCATCTTGTCCAACTCACTGATTCTATCAGTTTAAAGATTTCTATTCCTGGGAAAAAAATAGCAGAAAGTGATGCTATTCAAGATTATTTAGATCATAATCCCAATCTAGGTTATGAGTTTGAGAAAGAAATAGCAGGCTAAAAGTTTCCTGTTGAGCAAAGAAATTCGTGGAAGGTGCATCCAATTTTTAATAGAGCTGTTGACACAGCTGCGATTACGTTTGCCCGATAACGTTCGAATGTTGCAATCCGTGTCATGTTTTAGTGGAAGTGAATGTCTACAGCCAATGAAGCCCTGTATATTGGATCTTGCTAAAATAATTTTAGAAGATGCAGCTACTCTCACCCGCATCGATTTCCAGTGGAGAAAACTTCATCATATGCACTGGACACACTTGGACTGTGGGCAGAAATAGCCTCATACAGGGATGCCGCCGGTGAAAATCCTTTCCAAGATCTTATAGACACTGTGCTAATTTTATCTCATTCTAATGCGGACGTGGAGCGTATTTTCAGTCAGATGGGAGTTATAAAATCAAAATTGCGGAATAGACTTAGCATAAAGAATTTGACAGCTGTTTTGCCTATTACATATGGAATGAAAAGATATGGCAAATGCTGTCATGATTATAAACTACCTATGGATATTCTACGAAAAAATTGGATCACAGGAGGCATATTCACGTTTCTTTCAATCATACTCCTCATCATCATTATCGCAGGAGCAAACACAGCAGGAAATAGCTACAGAAACTGAAGAGGAGTTGTTTGACTGGGATTTGGCAGATCTGGAATAAACTTCATTCTAATGTTCAGTGATAATAATAAATTATAATGTGCTACTTTATAACATTTTGAATGAATACCGCCAGTGCTTTCCCAAAAAATATTATTGCAATTTAGTGCTTTTTTGGCTCGAGAGTAGTTCTGATTGGGATTTGGCGGATCTGGAATAAACTTCATTCTTATATTTAATGATAATAATAAATTATAATGTGCTACCTTCTTACATTTGTAATAAAAACCGTTGGGGCTTTTTTTTTTTTTTTTTTGGTGCTTCCCAAAAGATTTTGGTGCTGGTTGGGGTCTATTTTGGTGCTTTTTCATCAAAAAGAGATGGCAACACTGGTCAACATATACTCATAAAATGTCACAGAATATTTTCTCTGGAGACAACCCATGCTCATAAAATATGTCAGAGAATACTTTCTCTGGTGACAACACTATACTCATAGTACACTCTGGTATCCCTGGGGTGATACTTCCACATCACTTCTTGAATGTCATCTGATCAAGAAGATGAATCCAGTATTATATTCACAATATTGGCTCAGTGACACAGGATCTTTAAAATTTTAAGGAAAAATATAGATAACTTGTCACACTAGTGTCATCTTAGCAGTTAAGAAGTGTATGGTGAGTATATTTTTATTCCAGAACTGTGGCACAGGGTAGTAGATTGGGAACCACTGAGATAAACTGAACTTGTCACAAATTGTTTATTCAAATTTTCTTTGTAGCAGCAAAGTAGTTTGGGAATAACTTGTCATCAATTAACTTTGTATTAAAATGTCTATTACAGCAGCAGAGTAGTAGTTTGGCAATATATAACTTGTCACAAATTGACTTGTATTCAAATGTCAACTGTAGCAGCAGAAAAGTAAGATAACTTGTCACAGATTGTCGTGTATTTGAGTGTAAATTGTAGCAGCAGAGAAATAACATAGCATGTCACACTCTGACTTGTATTTAAATGGCAACTGCAGCAAACTGCAACGATGGATGGTTTGGACCGAAATGTCAGTTTCAGTGCCACTGCTGGTATGATCGGTGCAACAACAGTAATGGAGAATGTTTGAACAACAAGTGTCACAAAGGCTACTTTGGTCCAAGCTGTCAGTATGGTCAGTTGTGTGGTCACGAACTTAAGTTTTGTCATTAGCTGAGTGTGATGCTTCCTGTTTGAACATCATCTAGCCCATTTAACAAACAATTGTCACGTATGTCCGCAGCCTCTTATCTTATGCGTTTCCGGTCATTTCCGATACAGATGTTTCTCTGTTGAAGCTGTACAGCACATCTCTGTCTTCGCGTTTCTTTTCTCTATAACTTTCTGGTTGTCACATTTTCCAATGTACCGCTTATATTATTGAAGACTGACTGCACACACCCACACCACCACTCAAACCATGTGAGGTTAAATCGAATCAAATCAACTTTATTAGGGTCAAAGATTGGGCGCGCAGGCCCGTCTTACATTCGGCCCTTCCAATCACTCGTCTTTCATTCATCAAGAGCATTATACATTTACATAGGAAGAAAAATAAACATTGTGAAATGAATGTTGTAAACATAAACAAGGCAAATTACCATGTTATGAGGTCCATCTCCCACCTACCCATACATCACCCCACCCACACACACGCACACCAAGGGACACATACATACCCCACCAACCGACCCATCCCCCTTCCGCACATCCCCCACCCACACACTCTCCTCTCACCTGTTCCCCCAACCAAAACACACTCGCCACCCAAAAACATTCCCCCACCAACCCACACATCCCACGCCCACCCACATACACATCCTAACCCACACATCCTCTCCCCATCCACACTTCAAACCACCCATACCCCAGCCACATCTCCATTGACCACATATTCACCACCCACGCACACAATCCCCCACCAACCCACACATCGCACATCCACTCATACATCCCCAAACCATACACACACATCCCCACCAACTGACATCTCCCTACCCCCCCCCCCCACACACACACATCTCCCTAACCACCCATACATCCCCAATCCACTCACACACACACACCCCACCACCCACACATACATCCTCCACCCACCCATACATGCCTTAACCCAATCCCCCACTACACAATCCCGCACCCGCACATCACATACATCTCCTACCACGCAATATTCCCAACCCACGCACCGTACACACACACATATCCCTCTCCAACACATCCCACACCCACATACCACCACACATCCCCACCTACACACTACACACATATCCCCCACCCACATACCTCACAATATTCCCACCCACACCCACACAGATACCCTTACCCATCCACCCCACATACCCCCACCCACACACCACAAAAATCCCCCATCCACACACACATACCTCACCCACACAATATCCCTAACCAACACACCACACACCTCTCCCCACCCACACACGCATTCCCTACCCGTCCACCAACACACACTCACTCACGCACACATCCTCCACTAAGCACCCACACACCCCCACCCGCCCACCCCCAACCAAACATCTCTCGATCACAATACCCCTACCCACACACATCCTCCACGCACTCACGCATCCCACCCCGACACATACACATCCCTCACCCACCTACACATCCCTAAGCCACTCACACACCCCCACCCACACATTCCCCATCCACGCACACATCTCCCACCCACACACCCCCACATACTTCCCCCAACCACCCCACCCATACACTCATTCCCCGCACCCATCACACACATCCCCCACACCACACACTATCCCCCACCCACACAATATCCTCACCAGTACCACCACACCCCCCCACCCACACACCATGCACACATCCCCCACCAACACACCGCACACATATCTCAAACCCACACACCATAGACTTCTCCCCATCCGCCCTTGCATCCCCAATCCACCCAACACAATCCCCTACCCACACAACCCCGCCACCCACACATACTTCCTCAAACCACACACACATCACCACGCACATAAACACACACACACCCCATACCCGTCCCATACACATATCCTCCACCCATACACACATCCCCCACACCCATTCCCACACCCCTACTTTCACCCCCACACATCCATCCACACATCCCACCAACACCCACAAATATCACTACCCACAAAAACCCACACACCCCAACCCATCCAAACGTATACCCCCACCCACACATCCCCCACCCACACATATCCCCACACTCACACACATCCTCCACATACACTCACACCTCCTCACATCTAGACACATACAAAATGTCTCACGTTAGCATTGAAACTAGTATGAACAAACTCCCACACTTTACTCACACACATACACTGACAATTGTCATGAGCAGTCTCATAAAAATGTTAAACATGGAGAAAAATGTGTACATAAAAAGTATGTGACGTAAACATAGTGATGCTCCCACACACAGAGATACACACAGAGAAGGCACACCATTCCCTGAGCTTTGGGTTGAAGTGTTGACGTTCATCTTCACTTTTGCATTGAATCGTCATTGTTGGGAATAACTGGCGCTCCAGCATCCATGTGTGGCACTGTATAGTGTCTTTTCTTATAATTGTATGTCTGTGATGTCGTCAATACGTATTCATCTCGGGCGTCATCTTACTCTCGTAGCAGTTGTCTGATGTAGGACCAGCGCTGGTAGTTGATGTTGTTGCATTCTGAGATGACCAAACCATTTGATCTTGTCATTCAGTATAATGGCACAAGGTATTGATCCCACTGTCTGTCCAATATCATTGATATAATGGATAATGTCCAAGTTTAATGACATTTGTAGCATACGGTTGATGTATAAATGCTATTTATGTCATTTTGCAGATGTTGATATATTAGGATGTTTCAGTATGTGTGATAGTTGATATATTAGCGCACATGCTTTTTGACATCAAATACTAGCTAGGTGGGCAGAATACTTTCAAGAACTACTTAACATCACAGGTAACATAGGAAGCCCCAATTCTGTGCCTATAAGCTGTGGACAAGAACCAATATTCGTACCTGCAGAAGTAAAATCAGTTACTCAGAAAAGTCCTAAAATCAATTCACCGGGTCCAGATGAAATAATCACAGAAGCTATTCAGGCTTGTGGGAAAACATGAGTTAAACGGTTAACGATTTTAATACAGCATGGGAAGAAAGAAAAGTCCCAGACGATTGACGACAGGTAATATTAGTACCAATATGGAAAAAGAAAGCATATGAGAGTGTTAAACGTACAGACATATGTCTGTCACTCGTGGGTCATATCAGGAAAATGTACGCACAACTATTGGAACAAAGAGCAACACCCATAGTTGAACAACAGTTAAGCAAAGAACAATATGGTTTCAGGGAATGTAAAAGTTGCACTGATGCACAATTCAGCGTTTACAAATAAATACTTAAAAACCAAGGGAGGAAACATTACAGACCTGGGGCCTGATCCCAGCCAGTCTGTATGTGCAGTGCTGAATCATAATCTGGTGATATCCTAATGTGACTACACAGATGTGAAGTTCCAGTACCAGTCTTGCACATACTGCAGGTATCTGAACTTGGAGAGGGGAAGGAGATGTCTGCAATAATCTCCCTGGATATAGTACTTTGGTACGAGGTTGGGAAGAAAGCCTCTCAATCATTTGCAAATCTCTACAATGAAAGCTGACTGCAATGACCCCCCAACAGCCACCCTTGTACACTGACATATTGTTGTTCATCTATCTGTAGACATCTTCCCACTTGTATCACTGCCTACCCCATGCTCGCTTTGCCTTCAACCCTTCCCCCCAGTATGGATTTTACAAGAGTACTGTGTCTTATGATGTAGTCTCTATACAAGTCTAATTCTGATGGACAGTCTCTACACCAGTCTAATTCTGATAGATGCACTCTTTTCAAGTTTTTCATGCCAATGCATCAGACTTCAAAGTTTAAATTCTGTATTTCATAGGATTCACAACCAGTCAAATAATCATAAGAAAACAGGAAATACTGAACAAGAACTATAAATAGTTCGAGTCTCCAAGATAGATTATGAAAGACTGGCTGAACAGATCACCTATCATTATCATTCAGTGCTGTCTCTGGAATAAAGTTTTGTGCTACTGGTGTCTAGCAGTTTCTGTTTTCAGCCTTGGTTGTACATTCTGCTAGGTTGTATGTATCATGACCACAATATCTTGATGTTTGTCCATTTATATCTTTGATGACCTCTAGCTGTTTTGTCAAATGTTCCCATCAGTATGATTTTACATAAACTTTCGTGTCATCTCATTTGGCCATAGTTCTTATCATTCCCTTATTTCTTACAGTAGCGGCAATTTTATTTTCAGTGCTTATACACATTTTTATATATTTCTTTTCTTCCCACCAGGAAACTCCTAGTCTTTGGATCCCCACATTTCAGAAGCTACTTTCTCACCCCCCCCCCCCTCTTTTTTTCTATTCTATTCTTTTCTCCTCCTCTCTCCCTCACACTCCCCCCCCCCCTTTCTTGTTTTTGTCCTGTTCAACTTTTGCACAGTAATAGTTCAGTTGTTATTGCTATCTTATAGGCGCACGATAAGGCAGATATGGTCAGAGCTCTTAGGGATCATGTGAATTGTGTAGAAGAACATAAATCATCATGGCCTGGAGAGAATGGTGGGGCAGGAAGTCCAAAGGATCTGGCTGACACTCAGAATAAAGGCGGGACGGATATATACCTGGTACCATTAGTATTTGGACTCTGCTGGCTGTTAAAGTTGGGATGGGGTGTGTGAGTATTATGAGTACTATGTCGGTTTTTAATTCAGTCAGTAGCGATGATTACACTATTTAGATGTGCCTTATCTATAAGTTTAGTGTCTGAAATGGTATTTATGTAAACATATTGCAGTGGATCTAGTGTTTTATTGGAGCTCAAAAAATACTTCCAAATTTATTGACGACGTGAATGAAGGCACCTGCAACCCCAACAGCTCAGCCACATCCATAGCCATAACTCTCAAATCAGCTTTCCGATTTACTTGGATGCAGATTCATGTAACAAATCATAGTGAGACTTTTTGTTATTACATTAATTAAAAATATAAATGTGTATTGGGTCTGTAAAAAGGGTAACCTGAAATTATGCACCAACTATAGAACTGTTGCCAGCACTATGATGCCATAAAAATCGGTGGTCATGAAATACTAGAGATTCAATATGCTGATGATACAGTATTGCTATCCACAACACAGAATGGTATTTAAAATAAACAGAATGGTATAGAAAACCTAATAACCTCAACTCGATTGAATAGGGAAAATCACAACTTATATCTTAACATAGCAAAAACTAAGATAATGTATACAGATAAAACTACTATGGAGAAAGAAATATATGTTAATGGAGAAACACTGGAGGTGGTTGAAAATTTTGAATATCTTGGGTCATTGATTACCAACAATGGTGACACAATGAAAGAAATTAAAAGACGAATATATATTGCGCTTCAAAGACTAAAACAGCTGAATAAATTGTGGAGTGAGACAGACAGAACTACAAACATTAGATTTTTAAGAGCATGGATCTTTCCCATTGCAACATACGCTTGTGAGACCTGACACTTAATAAAAATCTCAACAGCGCATAAATGCATTTGAATATAAATGTTATAGACGAGTCCTAAGAATATCTTGGATAAAGAAAAGAACAAATGCATCCATACTTCAAGAGCTGAATATTGAAGAAGGTTGGTTAAGACGATAAAACAAAGAAATTTGAAATATTTTGATCAGTTGAAACGTCACGAAAGTTTGGAGAGAACAATAATGGAGGGGTATATGCCTGGGAAGAGAGAAAGAGGAAGGCCAAAGAGAAGATGGGTGCAGGATGTGGCAGATGATCTCCATATGGGTGTATGGGACGCGGGACATCTTGCTTATGATCGAGAGGTTTTCCGGAAGGTGTTATGGGAGTAAGGTTCTGCAAAGGACATGCTACTAAATGAATAAATGAATGAATGAATGAATGAATCTAGCTTGTCATCAAATTATTGGAGTTATTTTGTTTGATTATAACTAAGACTAAGACATAGGTACTGCCCTTTATGATAACTGGAAATGTAGTTCTGGGTTTTCGTAACTTTCTTGCTGTGACTATTTAATTACTTAGTTAATGTTACTGTTTTACTTTGTTACTGTGACTGCTTAATTATCTAGTTACTATGGCTGTTTAATTACATAATGTGACAGTTTCATTACTTTGTTACTGTGACTGTTAATTACTTGGTTACAGTAACTGCATTTTGTTACTTTGTGACTGTTTAATTACTTGTTACAGTGACTGTATTTTTTTTTCTTAAGGTCATTGTTATGCTTTACATTGTTATTGTATTTAAATAAAGGTTATTGTTGGTTTATTGTGTCAGGTCTTAGTCAGATATGACTGAGCTACCGTATAACAGTAGACGGTACTACCTGCTTTCTGTTAGCGCCGAACGTTGGGCGGCGCTTACCAAAACCAACACCCCACATTGTGCCAACGGCTTCGGGCGGAAGAGCGCAATTGGGAGGGTACAAGCCTTACCCTGGTGCGAGGAAATGCAAGCTAAAGACAAAATGTCATGGCAGGGCAGACCAGGCTCTAAGCCTTGGTTGGCGGTTGGTCTAGGATCGAAGCTCCGACAGGCGGACAGTTTGAGCATTGCTTTGCTGATCCAGCAGCTTCTGCAGCTTGTCTTGTTCCAGATGTAGGGGTGTTACCTTTCCTCTGGAGTGAACTAGGCAGGCCGAGAGAGGGATCATGCTGCATGGGCAACACATGATCTCTATATTTTAGCCCAGGCTTTGTGCTATGGAGAGGCAATAACTCCATCCCTGGTCTTAACTGGTCTCGGAATCAAAGCGAGAGGCAACTGTTACGGGTTATAAGTCCTTGTCAGTTGGCGTAGACATGGGGCGCCACGCGTTGCCTCTGACGGTGGGAGACACCTACAGGTGTCACTGATCAGCTACTGCCCGCCTCAAGCTGGGCAGCCCCCGGCCAATTGGTTTCTGATCCGCCACAGCCTGCCTGCTTCAATGGGTGCTTGGGGCTAGGACAAAATCTGAATCACAGGCTGTAAAACCAATGCACCAGGTACAAATAAAAATAAAAATAGAAACCTCAAGCTACGGCTTGCGACCTGGAACGTGAGAACCATGTGTCCAGGATTTTCCACTGACTTGACCAATATTGACGATGTGAGAAAAACAGCTGTGATTGCTGGCCTGCAGGAGACTCGCCTCGCTGAGGAATGGTCACTCAGGGAAAATAATTAATCCTTTTTTTGGAAGGGTAGAGGGCAGGCAGAAAAAAGACAACACAGTGTGGGCTTTGCAGTGTAGAATTCGCTACTGGGAATGATTGAAATTCCAGCAGGAGGAAATGAAAGACTATTATCCCTGCGCTTGGCAACCTCTTGCGGTTTTGCCACCATTATTACTGCATATGCACCGACACTTGATTCCTCTGATGATGTGAAGGATTCGTTGTGATCAAGGCAGTTCAAAATCTGACTACATTTATATGCTCGGTGATTTCAATGCTCGTGTGGACAAGGACTCGAGTTCAATGGCCTGTGTGCCTTGGAAAATACAACATCGGTCGCATGATTGAAAATGGGCAAAGGCTGTTGGAGCATTGCACCAGTAATGACCTATGTATTACAAACTCCTTTTTTAAAACAAAAGAGATGCATAAGGTCACATGGAAACATCCAAGATCCGGCCATTGGCACCAGCTGGACTTCATCATCACACGGAGACAACATCTGAACCATATATCATTGACTCGTAGTTACCACAGTGCTAACTGTGATACGGATCATACTTTGGTTGTTGCAAGGGTTAGACTGAGACCAAAGAGAATCTACACAGCTAAACACAAATCTAGCCCCAGGATTAATATTATTAACACTCACGATCCTGAAAAGTGTTTTCAGTTTCAACAGCAACTTGAAGACGTTTTCACTGATATACCAGAAAATTGTACAGTAAATGAAAAGTGAGGTCAACTTAAGGAAACTCTTTATAAAACTGCCGTAGGGGTTTACGGTACTGTGGATCATAAGAGGCAGGACTGGTTTGCGGCAAACAGCGATACTCTGCGGCCCTTGATTGATAAGAAGAAGATAGCTCTCTTAAGAAACAAGGAAAGACCAACGCGTAACACTCTGAGTGAGCTAAGGCAAGCTAGGAAGGATGTGCAAAAGGCTGCCAGGCAGTGTGCAAATGATTATTGGATCACGTTATGTGAGTCCATTAAAATCGCAAGTGATAAGGGAAACATAAAAAGCATGTATGAAGGAATAAAGAAAGCCTGTGGTCCAGTGGTCAAAAGAAGTGCACTATTGAAAACCTTGACTGGAGAAATCATCACTGATAAGAAACAGCAGATGGACAGATTGGTAGAGCACTATTTGGAGCTTTACTCAAGTGAGACAAAACTAGCGGATGATGCCCTCAACGCCATAGAGGCTCTACCAACTCTTGACCACCTGGACACACTTCCCACCATAACAGAAGTTAAGTGTGCTATAAATGAACTTGCATCTGGCAAGGCTCCAGGTAAGGATGGGATTCCAATAGAGGTTATCAGGAGTGGGCAAGACACACTCACTCTACAGATCCACCAGCTAATAGAGCTATGCTGGTGAGAAGGACAAGTCCCACAGGTTTTCAAAGATTCAAGCATCATAACACTGTACAAGAACAAGGGCGATTGGAGCGACTGCAACAACTATAGGGGTATCTCACTTCTGTGTAATGTTGGAAAAGTATTTGCCAGAATTGTTCTGCGCAGAATTCAAGTCCTAGGAGATCAAGTCTACCCCGAATCACAGTGTGGCTTTCGACAGAACCGGTCTACCATTGATATGATATTCTCATTGCGACAAATGCAAGAAAATTGCCGTGAACAGAATCAACCACTGTTTATTGCCTTCATCGACCTCACAAAGGCATTTGATTTGGTCAGTCGTGAGGGTCTTTTCAAGGCACTAAAGAAGATTGGCTGCCCACCAACTCTTCTGTCCATTGTGGAATCGTTCCACACAGGCATGAAGGGTATAATCAAGTTTGATGGTGCAACTTCTGAAGAGTTTGAGATCAAGAGTGGAGTTAAGCAAGGTTGTGTACTAGCTCCCACCCTCTTTGGAATATACTTTTCACTTCTGAAATATGCCATTCGTGATCAGAATGGTGGTATATATTATTTCACTCACGCTCAGATGGCGGCCTCTACAATGCTCAGAGATTGAAGGCCAAGACCAAAATTAGGAGAGTACTGATCAGAGAGTTGCTTTTTGCAGATGATGCTGCAGTTACGACCCACTCTGAGGAAGAATTGGAATGTCTACTATCTGCATTCTCCAATGCTTGTTCTGAATTTGGTTTAACAATTAGCAAAAAGAAGACACAGATTATGTCACAAGGTGCACATGGCGTACCATCAATCTTTATTGACGACGCCGAACTAGAGATGGTAGACCATTTTACATATCTAGGATCAGTGGTAAATAGCAAATTATCCCTAGATCAGGAAATCAACATCCGGACTGGTAAGGCAGCAACAACAATGAACAGGTTAAGAAAAAGAGTGTGGGAGAACAGGAAGCTTACTGCAAAACAAAAGTCCTTGTCTATCAAGCCTGTGTCCTTAGTACTCTTCTTTATGGCAGTGAAACCTGGACAACTTACTCACACCAAGAGAAACGTTTAAACAGCTTTCATATGCGGTGTCTGCGAAGAATTCTTGGTATTAAGTGGCAAGACACAATCACAAATACTGAAGTATTGGAAAGATCAGGTTGTGTGACGGTTTATTCCATGCTCAGTCTTCGTAGACTTAGATGGATAGGACATCTTAGGAGGATGGATGATGGTAGAATACCAAAGGACATCTTTTTTGGTGAATTACAGATGGGTAAGAGGTCGGCCTCTACTACTATACAAAGATGTGTGTAAGCGGGGCATGATTGATACAGGCATTGATAATGCACATTGGGAGCAAGTCGCCGCTGAACGTGTTGAATGGAGGGCAATCATCAGAATTGGAATAAAGACAAAAGAGAAAATTATTGCAGATAAGTCACACACCGAGCGTGTGAGACGTAAGATGGTACATGATGGTGGAAATGACCACGTGTTCATATGCACCCACTGTGAACGGACATTTACAGCGCAAATTGGCCTTATCGGTCACATTCGCTACCGCCATAAGTAAAAGTTATTATGCCTTTTTAAAGCACAAACTATCGTCTGTCAAGACGGCAAGGTGCCAGTGTATGTATTGTTGGTTTATTACTTGGATTAATTGTTTGGACAATGCAATTGTCTGTATTTCATTACATGGTTACTGACTGTTAAGTTACTTTGTTATTGTGACTCTGTTTATATGCTTACTGTGACTATGTTGCCTCAATTACTTGGTTACCATGGTTGTGTGCAATTAACTTTATCACTGCAAATGTTTGTTTTATTACTTATCACTGCAACCTTTTGTGTCATGACTTTATTACTGTGGATGTTTATTTAGTTGCTTGGTTACTGTGACTGGTGGATTAATTACTTGGTTACTGTTTGCTTAATTATTGTCACTGTTGTAGTCACTTGGTTACTGTAACTGTTACCTACATTAGTACTTCTCTTAAACAAAATTTGACACAGCAAACTTCTCTTCTGCAAACCAGTCACAGAACGCATTTATCTTGTACAAAATGTCACTTTTGATGTTTCTTATGTAAATATGTCACCCAACTGTTATAAAAATGTCACATGACTGACTTTTCTTGTGTAAAATATGTCACAATTAACTTTTCTTCTGCAAAATGTGTGACAGGCTAACTTCTCATCTGCTACACATGTCAACACAATTAACTTCCTTGCTGCAAATAATTATGACACATCTGAGATCTCTTCAACTGGCGCGATTGTGAATTGCTCTGATGTAGCACGGATACAGTAATTATCAGTCACATGAGTTTGATGTCTGCAATCATCTTCCACTGAGATAGGGAAAGATTGGCTAATTCATCCTCCATTTATTCAGGCCTGCGAAATGTGATGGTCTTAGCACTTCAGACACCACAGCCGATTTCTACTTCAGAATTTTCTAGAATGCCAAACGACTGTTTTCTTTTGTATAAAATATGCCATACAATTTTTTAAGTTAATTGCATAACCTATACAGGGCGTTGCAGTTGACCCCAACATTTTATTTTTTTTGGGGCTGTTTGTGATTTATTGGTAAGTTTAGGTTCAGTAGTTTGCCATTGCTCGATAATTTCATACCATTGTATGAAAATCAACACAATGCGGTCTGCTTCCAAATCGCCTGCAGCTGTGTTTCGATTGCAGTATTAGGGATTGCCAATCGTATTCGTAATTCCTTCACCACAACACCGGTTACAGTCAACTTACCTGTATCAAATATGAAATACCATGTTTATAACTAGTAAGCTGCATGAAAGTAAAGGAAAGGTCCCTTTTGCACATGTAAGGCACATCGGGTGTGTGGAGCTAAAGCCATATTTGTATAGACCAAATGGCACTAAGTGGATTGTGTCGGTATCACAATGACCGCCTTTACTTCCCCAAACATTCCCTGGTACCATTGTTTAGGCTGGCTTAACTTGTGAGCCCAGGTCAGTTTAAACATTTCAAACTGTCCTGATGCAGACTTTGTGTCAGGTCTTAGTCAGATATGACAGCTACCGTATGACAGTAGACGGTACCACCTGCTTCTGTTAGCGCTTAATGTTGAGCGGCGCTTACCAAACCCGACACCCCTCGTTGTGCCAACGGCTTCGGACGGCGGAGCACAATTGGGAGGGTACTAACCTTATCCTGGTGCGAGGAAATGCAACCTAAAGACCAAGCCCTAAGCCTTGGTAGGTAGCTGGTCTAGGATCGAAGCTCCGACAGGCGGGCAGTTAGAACATTGTTTTGCTGATCCGGCAGCTTCTGCAGCTTGTCTTGTTCCAGATTTATTGGTGTCACATTTCTTCTGAAGTGAACTAGGCAGGCCGAGAGAGGGATCATGTTGCATGGGCAACACATGGACTCTACCAGGCTTTGTGCTATGGAGAGATATAACTCCATCCCTGGTTCCATGCTCAGTCTTCGTAGACTTAGATGGATAGGGCACGTTAGGAGGATGGATGATGGTAGAATCCCAAAGGATATCAGTTTTTGGTGAATTACAGATGGGTAAGAGATCTCGGTGTCGAGCTCTACTACGATACAAAGATGTGCGTAAGCGGGACATGACTTATACAGGCATTGATAATGCACATAGGGAGCATGTCGCCGCCAAACGTGTCGCATGGAGGGCAAATATCAAAGATGGAATAAAGACAAAGGATAAAAATGATTGTAGATAGTTCACACTGAGCGAGTGAGACGTACGATGGTGCGTGGTAGTGAAAATAACCATGTATTCACGTGCATCCATTGTGGATGAACATGTAGAACTCGAAGTGGTCTGATCAGTCACATTCGCTACCGCAATGGGTTGTAGTTATTATGCCTGGTTGAAGCACAATGTAACAAACTATCGTCTGTCAAGATGGCAAGTTGCCAATAATATGCGGATTGAAACCCAATCTAGGCGCTACACTACCATGGCTCCCCCGATGGTTACCAAGCGTAACCTTCGATATCTGCATAGACAGACAGAGCACTTATGTATTTATTCAGATTGCAGTGTCATAGTTCTTTCTGATTGTGTGTAAAAAGAAATTAATGAAATGTTTAATGTCATTACTCAGGTGAATTGTTTACTTTTTCTGTGACATTTGATCATGCGGCAAGACCATGTGAGTCCATGAGAGTTTTTATTGTCACAGACAAGATATTGGATGTGGTCTGTGAAATAACAGATACCTTCACAACTGTCACAATCCAAGGGAACATATCATCAGCTGTTTGTTCTGTCTACATCAGTGAAGGTTAGTTGTCATATGTGATTACTGTTTCTTGCTGTTCATAACATGACACAATCTGTTGCCTGGCATATTTTGTTACATCTTTCTAATGCATACTACAGAAGCAAGGTTCGGCGAGCAAAGGAACCCATTTAGTTTCTTATAAATTTTAAATAAACTATGAATGAAAAATTACTAATGAGATCACGGTTTGAAATAATATTTTGATTCGTGTGCTGTGCTGAGTGGCACAGATGATCATGTTCCTTGATAAATTCCTTATTCCCTTTTTTATTTAATCTCGTCTTCATTGCATGTTGCTAAAACATCCAGCATTTTCTCCCTCTGTCGACCTGTGAATATTATGGAAACAAGAAATATACTGATATTCTGTAAGTTCTGAGCATGCTAGAAAACACTATGGGCATGAAAATGCATGAGACAAGTGAACTGGATAAAAGATACGATTCTTTCCTCAAGGTTGTAAGGAGAACAACATTATGCCAAAGATCTGCCACGCGATGATGGTGATTGATATTCAGTTCATTTTAATTTGTCCCGAAGCAGTTTTCTGCTATGGATCTGTGATGTCACCCCGGGAAGGTTAACCCTGTCAACAAATGCCCGCAGAAGTCGGATGTGTCGGCCTAACGGCGCAAGAACGCAGCTCTGCTGTAAACAGGCACAACGCAGTACACATCCGAAAAAAAAATCCGGATGAACGCAGAAGAAGAAGATCTGTGATGTCATAGCGCATCATATTTTGTAGGCCTGGGAGCAAGGAGGAATAGGTGGACAATCTTTCCCTCACTTTGAAAAGTGACGAGCCCAAACGTCGAACCCGTTTCCGGCCATGCTCATGAGATTACCAGCGCAGTTCGCTGTCAACTTTGTTAGCACGCCCGCCATGATTGATATAGCATTGACACTCAAGTTGTTGAGCTCTGACAAGGGATGGCATCTATCCGGGTAGGCTGGTGTAGATGCTTCCTTCTCGACCCAATACCCAAGTGCCATGGGAACTATTTTTCAGGGCTGTCCTTCTCGTCTCTAAGACCAGAAACCCGCGAGATCATTACTGGAACTTCACATGTGAAGAGAGGCAAATTAGGATGTAGCAGATGATGATTGAGATCAGCACATATGTACTGGCTTGGTTGAGGTCCAGGATGGCCATGTTTCTTGCACAGATTTGATGTATATATCAAGACTCAACCCCAGGGTGGCCATGTTTCTTGCACAGATTTGATGTATATATCAAGACTCAACCCCAGGATGGCCATGTTTCTTGCACAGATTTGATGTATATATCAAGACTCAACCCCAGGATGGCCATGTTTCTTGCACAGATTTGATGTATATATCAAGACTCAACCCAGGGTGGCCATGTTTCTTGCACAGATTTGATGTATATATCAAGACTCAACCCAGGTGGCCATGTTTCTTGCACAGATTTGATGTATATATCAAGACTCAACCCCAGGGTGGCCATGTTTCTTGCACAGATTTGATGTATATATCAAGACTCAACCCCAGGGTGGCCATGTTTCTTGCACAGATTTGATGTATATATCAAGACTCAACCCCAGGATGGCCATGTTTCTTGCACAGATTTGATGTATATATCAAGACTCAACCCCAGGATGGCCATGTTTCTTGCACAGATTTGATGTATATATCAAGACTCAACCCCAGGATGGCATGTTTCTTGCACAGATTTGATGTATATATCAAGACTCAACCCAGGATGGCCATGTTTCTTGCACAGATTTGATGTATATATCAAGACTCAACCCCAGGATGGCCATGTTTCTTGCACAGATTTGATGTATATATCAAGACTCAACCCCAGGATGGCCATGTTTCTTTGCACAGATTTGATGTATATATCAAGACTCAACCCCAGGATGGCCATGTTTCTTGCACAGATTTGATGTATATATCAAGACTCAACCCCAGGATGGCCTGTTTCTTGCACAGATTTGATGTAATATATCAAGACTCAACCCCAGGATGGCCATGTTTCTTGCACAGATTTGATGTATATATCAAGACTCAACCCCAGGATGGCCATGTTTCTTGCACAGATTTTGATGTATATATCAAGACTCAACCCCAGGATGGCCATGTTTCTGCACAGATTTGATGTATATATCAAGACTCAACCCCAGGATGGCCATGTTTCTTGCACAGATTTGATGTATATATCAAGACTCAACCCAGGATGGCCAGTTTCTTGCACAGATTTGCATGTATATATCAAGACTCAACCCCAGGATGGCCATGTTCTTGCACAGATTTGATGTATATATCAAGACTCAAACCCAGGATGGCCATGTTTCTTGCACATATTTGATGTATATATCAAGACTCAACCCCAGGGTGGCCATGTTTCTTGCACAGATTTGATGTATATATCAAGGACTCAACCCCAGGATGGCCATGTTTCTTGCACAGATTAGATGTATATATCAAGACTCAACCCCAGGTGGGCCATGTTTCTTGCACAGATTTGATGTATATAATCAAGACTCAACCCCAGGGTGGCCATGTTTCTTGCACAGATTTGATGTATATATCAAGACTCAACCCCAGGATGGCCATGTTTTCTTGCACAGATTTGATGTATATATCAAGACTCAACCCCAGGATGGCCATGTTTCTTGCACAGATTTGATGTATATATCAAGACTCAACCCCAGGATGGCCATGTTTCTTGCACAGATTTGATGTATATATCAAGACTCAACCCCAGGATGGCCATGTTTCTTGCACAGATTTGATGTATATATCAAGACTCAACCCCAGGATGGCCATGTTTCTTGCACAGATTTGATGTATATATCAAGACTCAACCCCAGGATGGCCATGTTTCTTGCACAGATTTGATGTATATATCAAGACTCAACCCCAGGATGGCCATGTTTCTTGCACAGATTTGATGTATATATCAAGACTCAACCCCAGGATGGCCATGTTTCTTGCACAGATTTGATGTATATATCAAGACTCAACCCCAGGATGGCCATGTTTCTTGCACAGATTTGATGTATATATCAAGACTCAACCCCAGGTGGCCATGTTTCTTGCACAGATTTGATGTATATATCAAGACTCAACCCCAGGTGGCCATGTTTCTTGCACAGATTTGATGTATATATCAAGACTCAACCCCAGGATGGCCATGTTTCTTGCACAGATTTGATGTATATATCAAGACTCAACCCCAGGATGGCCATGTTTCTTGCACAGATTTGATGTATATATCAAGACTCAACCCCAGGATGGCCATGTTTCTTGCACAGATTTGATGTATATATCAAGACTCAACCCCAGGATGGCCATGTTTCTTGCACAGATTTGATGTATATATCAAGACTCAACCCCAGGATGGCCATGTTTCTTGCACAGAGTTGATGTATATATCAAGACTCAACCCCAGGATGGCCATGTTTCTGCACATATTTGATTGTACTATCAAGACTCAACCCATGATGGCCATGTTTCTTGCACATATTTGATGTATATATCAAGACTCAACCCCAGGTGGCCATGTTTCTTGCACAGATTGATGTATATATCAAGACTCAACCCCAGGATGGCCATGTTTCTTGCCCAGATTGATGTATATATCAAGACTCAACCCCAGGATGGCCATGTTTTCTTGCACAGATTTGATGTATATATCAAGACTCAACCCCAGGGTGGCCATGTTTCTTGCACAGATTTGATGTATATATCAAGACTCAACCCCAGGATGGCCATGTTCTTGCACAGATTGATGTATATATCAAGACTCAACCCCAGGGTGGCCATGTTTCTTGCACAGATTTGATGTATATATCAAGACTCAACCCCAGGGATGGCCATGTTTCTTGCACAGATTTGATGTATATATCAAGACTCAACCCCAGGATGGCCATGTTTCTTGCACAGATTTGATGTATATATCAAGACTCAACCCCAGGATGGCCATGTTTCTTGCACAGATTTGATGTATATATCAAGACTCAACCCCAGGGTGGCCATGTTTCTTGCACAGATTTGATGTATATATCAAGACTCAACCCCAGGATGGCCATGTTTCTTGCACAGATTTGATGTATATATCAAGACTCAACCCCAGGATGGCCATGTTTCTTGCACAGATTGATGTATATATCAAGACTCAACCCCAGGGATGGCCATGTTTCTTGCACATATTTGATGTATATATCAAGACTCAACCCCAGGATGGCCATGTTTCTTGCACAGATTTGATGTATATATCAAGACTCAACCCCGGGATGGCCATGTTTCTTGCACAGATTTGATGTATATATCAAGACTCAACCCCAGGATGGCCATGTTTCTTGCACAGATTTGATGTATATATCAAGACTCAACCCCAGGATGGCCATGTTTCTTGCACAGATTTGATGTATATATCAAGACTCAACCCAGGATGGCCATGTTTCTTGCACAGATTTGATGTATATATCAAGACTCAACCCCAGGGTGGCCATGTTTCTTGCACAGATTTGATGAGATGTGTATAAGAGACAGGATTTGATGTATATATCAAGACTCAACCCCAGGGTGGCCATGTTTCTTGCACAGATTTGATGTATATATCAAGACTCAACCCCAGGATGGCCATGTTTCTTGCACAGATTTGATGTATATATCAAGACTCAACCCCAGGATGGCCATGTTTCTTGCACAGATTTGATGTATATATCAAGACTCAACCCCAGGGATGGCCATGTTTCTTGCACAGATTTGATGTATATATCAAGACTCACCCCAGGATGGCCATGTTCCTTGCACAGATTTGATGTATATATCAAGACTCAACCCCAGGGTGGCCATGTTTCTTGCACAGATTTGATGTATATATCAAGACTCAACCCCAGGATGGCCATGTTTCTTGCACAGATTTGATGTATATATCAAGACTCAACCCCAGGATGGCCATGTTTCTTGCACAGATTTGATGTATATATCAAGACTCAACCCCAGGATGGCCATGTTTCTTGCACAGATTTGATGTATATATCAAGACTCACCCCAGGATGGCCATGTTTCTTGCACAGATTTGATGTATATATCAAGACTCAACCCCAGGATGGCCATGTTTCTTGCACAGATTTGATGTATATATCAAGACTCAACCCCAGGATGGCCATGTTTCTTGCACATATTTGATGTATATATCAAGACTCACCCCAGGATGGCCATGTTTCTTGCACAGATTTGATGTATATATCAAGACTCAACCCCAGGATGGCCATGTTTCTTGCACAGATTTGATGTATATATCAGACTCAACCCCAGGATGGCCATGTTTCTTGCACAGATTTGATGTATATATCAAGACTCAACCCCAGGATGGCCATGTTTCTTGCACAGATTTGATGTATATATCAAGACTCAACCCCAGGATGGCCATGTTTCTTGCACATATTTGATGTATATATCAAGACTCAACCCCAGGGATGGCCATGTTTCTTGCACAGATTTGATGTATATATCAGACTCAACCCCAGGTATGGCCATGTTTCTTGCACATATTTGATGTATATCTCAAGACTCAACCCCAGGATGGCCATGTTTCTTGCACAGATTTGATGTATATATCAAGACTCAACCCCGGGATGGCCATGTTTCTTGCACAGATTTGATGTATATATCAAGACTCAACCCCAGGATGGCCATGTTTCTTGCACAGATTTGATGTATATATCAAGACTCAACCCCAGGATGGCCATGTTTCTTGCACAGATTTGATGTATATATCAGACTCAACCCCAGGATGGCCATGTTTCTTGCACCAGATTTGATGTATATATCAAGACTCAACCCCAGGTGGCCATGTTTCTTGCACAGATTTGATGTATATATCAAGACTCAACCCCAGGATGGCCATGTTTCTTGCACAGATTTGATGTATATATCAAGACTCAACCCCAGGATGGCCATGTTTCTTGCACAGATTTGATGTATATATCAAGACTCAACCCCAGGATGGCCATGTTTCTTGCACAGATTTGATGTATATATCAAGACTCAACCCCAGGGTGGCCATGTTTCTTGCACAGATTTGATGTATATATCAAGACTCAACCCCAGGATGGCCATGTTTCTTGCACAGATTTGATGTATATATCAAGACTCAACCCCAGGGTGGCCATGTTTCTTGCACAGATTTGATGTATATATCAAGACTCAACCCCAGGATGGCCATGTTTCTTGCACATATTTGATGTATATATCAAGACTCAACCCCAGGATGGCCATGTTTCTTGCACAGATTTGATGTATATATCAAGACTCAACCCCAGGATGGCCATGTTTCTTGCACGATTTGATGTATATATCAAGACTCAACCCCAGGATGGCCATGTTTCTTGCACAGATTTGATGTATATATCAAGACTCAACCCCAGGATGGCCATGTTTCTTGCACAGATTTGATGTATATATCAAGACTCAACCCCAGGATGGCCATGTTTCTTGCACAGATTTGATGTATATATCAAGACTCAACCCCAGGGATGGCCATGTTTCTTGCACAGATTTGATGTATATATCAAGACTCAACCCCAGGATGGCCATGTTTCTTGCACAGATTTGATGTATATATCAAGACTCAACCCCAGGATGGCCATGTTTCTTGCACAGATTTGATGTATATATCAAGACTCAACCCCAGGATGGCCATGTTTCTTGCACAGATTTGATGTATATATCAAGACTCACCCCAGGATGGCCATGTTTCTTGCACAGATTTGATGTATATATCAGACTCAACCCCAGTGGCCATGTTTCTTGCACAATTTGATGTATATATCAGACTCAACCCCAGTGCCAGTTTCTGCACATTTGATGTATATATCAAGACTCAACCCCAGGATGGCCATGTTTCTTGCACAGATTTGATGTATATATCAAGACTCAACCCCAGGGATGGCCATGTTTCTTGCACAGATTTGATGTATATATCAAGACTCAACCCCAGGGATGGCCATGTTTCTTGCACAGATTTGATGTATATATCAAGACTCAACCCCAGGGATGGCCATGTTTCTTGCACAGATTTGATGTATATATCAAGACTCAACCCCAGGATGGCCATGTTTCTTGCACATATTTGATGTATATATCAAGACTCAACCCCAGGATGGCCATGTTTCTTGCACAGATTTGATGTATATATCAAGACTCAACCCCAGGATGGCCATGTTTCTTGCACAGATTTGATGTATATATCAAGACTCAACCCCGGGATGGCCATGTTTCTTGCACAGATTTGATGTATATATCAAGACTCAACCCCAGGATGGCCATGTTTCTTGCACAGATTTGATGTATATATCAAGACTCAACCCCAGGGTGGCCATGTTTCTTGCACAGATTTGATGTATATATCAAGACTCAACCCCAGGATGGCCATGTTTCTTGCACATTTGATGTATATATCAAGACTCAACCCCAGGATGGCATGTTTCTTGCACAGATTTGATGTATATATCAAGACTCAACCCCAGGGATGGCCATGTTTCTTGCACAGATTTGATGTATATATCAAGACTCAACCCCAGGGTGGCCATGTTTCTTGCACAGATTTGATGTATATATCAAGACTCAACCCCAGGTGGCCATGTTTCTTGCACAGATTTGATGTATATATCAAGACTCAACCCCAGGATGGCCATGTTTCTTGCACATATTTGATGTATATATCAAGACTCAACCCCAGGGTGGCCATGTTTCTTGCACAGATTTGATGTATATATCAAGACTCAACCCCAGGGTGGCCATGTTTCTTGCACAGATTTGATGTATATATCAAGACTCAACCCCAGGATGGCCATGTTTCTTGCACAGATTTGATGTATATATCAAGACTCAACCCCAGGATGGCCATGTTTCTTGCACAGATTTGATGTATATATCAAGACTCAACCCCAGGGATGGCCATGTTTCTTGCACAGATTTGATGTATATATCAAGACTCAACCCCAGGATGGCCATGTTTCTTGCACAGATTTGATGTATATATCAAGACTCAACCCCAGGATGGCATGTTTCTTGCACAGATTTGATGTATATATCAAGACTCAACCCCAGGATGGCCATGTTTCTTGCACAGTATTTGATGTATATATCAAGACTCAACCCCAGGATGGCCATGTTTCTTGCACAGATTTGATGTATATATCAAGACTCAACCCCAGGATGGCCATGTTTCTTGCACAGATTTGATGTATATATCAAGACTCAACCCCAGGATGGCCATGTTTCTTGCACAGATTTGATGTATATATCAAGACTCAACCCCAGGATGGCCATGTTTCTTGCACAGATTTGATGTATATATCAAGACTCAACCCCAGGGATGGCCATGTTTCTTGCACAGATTTGATGTATATATCAAGACTCAACCCCAGGGTGGCCATGTTTCTTGCACAGATTTGATGTATATATCAAGACTCAACCCCAGGATGGCCATGTTTCTTGCACAGATTTGATGTATATATCAAGACTCAACCCCAGGATGGCCATGTTTCTTGCACAGATTTGATGTATATATCAAGACTCAACCCCAGGATGGCCATGTTTCTTGCACAGATTTGATGTATATATCAAGACTCAACCCCAGGGTGGCCATGTTTCTTGCACATATTTGATGTATATATCAAGACTCAACCCCAGGATGGCCATGTTTCTTGCACAGATTTGATGTATATATCAAGACTCAACCCCAGGGATGGCCATGTTTCTTGCACAGATTTGATGTATATATCAAGACTCAACCCCAGGATGGCCATGTTTCTTGCACAGATTTGATGTATATATCAAGACTCAACCCCAGGATGGCCATGTTTCTTGCACAGATTTGATGTATATATCAAGACTCAACCCCAGGTGGCCATGTTTCTTGCACAGATTTGATGTATATATCAAGACTCAACCCCAGGGTGGCCATGTTTCTTGCACAGATTTGATGTATATATCAAGACTCAACCCCAGGGTGGCCATGTTTCTTGCACATATTTGATGTATATATCAAGACTCAACCCCAGGGATGGCCATGTTTCTTGCACAGATTTGATGTATATATCAGAGACTCACCCCAGGATGGCCATGTTTCTTGCACAGATTTGATGTATATATCAAGACTCAACCCCAGGATGGCAATGTTTCTTGCACAGATTTGATGTATATATCAAGACTCAACCCCAGGATGGCCATGTTTCTTGCACATATTTGATGTATATATCAAGACTCAACCCCAGGATGGCCATGTTTCTTGCACATATTTGATGTATATATCAAGACTCAACCCCAGGGTGGCCATGTTTCTTGCACAGATTTGATGTATATATCAAGACTCAACCCCAGGGTGGCCATGTTTCTTGCACAGATTTGATGTATATATCAAGACTCAACCCCAGGATGGCCATGTTTCTTGCACAGATTTGATGTATATATCAAGACTCAACCCCAGGATGGCCATGTTTCTTGCACAGATTTGATGTATATATCAAGACTCAACCCCAGGATGGCCATGTTTCTTGCACAGATTTGATGTATATATCAAGACTCAACCCCAGGATGGCCATGTTTCTTGCACAGATTTGATGTATATATCAAGACTCAACCCCAGGATGGCCATGTTTCTTGCACAGATTTGATGTATATATCAAGACTCAACCCCAGGATGGCCATGTTTCTTGCACAGATTTGATGTATATATCAAGACTCAACCCCAGGATGGCCATGTTTCTTGCACAGATTTGATGTATATATCAAGACTCAACCCCGGGATGGCCATGTTTCTTGCACAGATTTGATGTATATATCAAGACTCAACCCCAGGATGGCCATGTTTCTTGCACAGATTTGATGTATATATCAAGACTCAACCCCAGGATGGCCATGTTTCTTGCACAGATTTGATGTATATATCAAGACTCAACCCCAGGATGGCCATGTTTCTTGCACAGATTTGATGTATATATCAGACTCAACCCCAGGGATGGCCATGTTTCTTGCACAGATTTGATGTATATATCAAGACTCAACCCCAGGGATGGCCATGTTTCTTGCACAGATTTGATGTATATATCAAGACTCAACCCCAGGGATGGCCATGTTTCTTGCACAGATTTGATGTATATATCAAGACTCAACCCCAGGATGGCCATGTTTCTTGCACAGATTTGATGTATATATCAAGACTCAACCCCAGGATGGCCATGTTCTTGCACAGATTTGATGTATATATCAAGACTCAACCCCAGGATGGCCATGTTTCTTGCACAGATTTGATGTATATATCAAGACTCAACCCCAGGGTGGCCATGTTTCTTGCACAGATTTGGATGTATATATCAAGACTCAACCCCAGGGTGGCCATGTTTCTTGCACAGATTTGATGTATATATCAAGACTCAACCCCAGGGATGGCCATGGTTTCTTGCACAGATTTGATGTATATATCAAGACTCAACCCAGGATGGCCATGTTTCTTGCACAGATTTGATGTATATATCAAGACTCAACCCCAGGATGGCCATGTTTCTTGCACAGATTTGATGTATATATCAAGACTCAACCCCAGGGTGGCCATGTTTCTTGCACATATTTGATGTATATATCAAGACCTCAACCCAGGGTGGCCATGTTTCTTGCACATATTTGATGTATATATCAAGACTCAACCCCAGGGATGGCCATGTTTCTGCACATATTTGATGTATATATCAAGACTCAACCCCAGGGATGGCCATGTTTCTTGCACAGATTTGATGTATATATCAAGGACTCAACCCCAGAGATGGCCATGTTAGGATTGGCCATGTTTCTTGCACAGATTTGATGTATATATCAAGACTCAACCCCAGGGTGGCCATGTTTCTTGCACATATTTGATGTATATATCAAGACTCAACCCCAGGATGGCCATGTTTCTTGCACAGATTTGATGTATATATCAAGACTCAACCCCAGGGTGGCCATGTTTCTTGCACAGATTTGATGTATATATCAAGACTCAACCCCAGGGTGGCCATGTTTCTTGCACAGATTTGATGTATATATCAAGACTCAACCCCAGGATGGCCATGTTTCTTGCACAGATTTGATGTATATATCAAGACTCAACCCCAGGATGGCCATGTTTCTTGCACATATTTGATGTATATATCAAGACTCAACCCCAGGATGGCCATGTTTCTTGCACATATTTGATGTATATATCAAGACTCAACCCCAGGGTGGCCATGTTTCTTGCACATATTTGATGTATATATCAAGACTCAACCCCAGGGTGGCCATGTTTCTTGCACATATTTGATGTATATATCAAGACTCAACCCCAGGATGGCCATGTTTCTTGCACATATTTGATGTATATATCAAGACTCAACCCCAGGATGGCCATGTTTCTTGCACAGATTTGATGTATATATCAAGACTCAACCCCAGGATGGCCATGTTTCTTGCACAGATTTGATGTATATATCAAGACTCAACCCCAGGATGGCCATGTTTCTTGCACAGATTTGATGTATATATCAAGACTCAACCCCAGGATGGCCATGTTTCTTGCACAGATTTGATGTATATATCAAGACTCAACCCCAGGATGGCCATGTTTCTTGCACATATTTGATGTATATATCAAGACTCAACCCCAGGATGGCCATGTTTCTTGCACAGATTTGATGTATATATCAAGACTCAACCCAGGATGGCCATGTTTCTTGCACAGATTTGATGTATATATCAAGACTCAACCCCAGGATGGCCATGTTTCTTGCACATATTTGATGTATATATCAAGACTCAAACCCCAGGATGGCCATGTTTCTTGCACATATTTGATGTATATATCAAGACTCAACCCCAGGATGGCCATGTTTCTTGCACAGATTTGATGTATATATCAAGACTCAACCCAATGCCCAGAGGAATTTCTTTGGCGCTGACTGTTGCATCTTTCTCTTGGAGCTAACTTGTGCATCTTCCTGTGTGGAGCTGACTTGTGCATATCCCTGTGTGAAGCTGACATGTGCATCTCTCTTTGTTGAGCTGACTTGAGCATTTTCCTATGTAGAGCTTACCTGTGCACCTCTCTCTGTGGAGCTGACTTGTGCATCTTCCTGTGTTAGCTGACTTGTGCATCTTCCTGTGTTAGCTGACTTGTGCATCTTCCTGTGTTAGCTGACTTGTGCATCTTCCTGTGTTAGCTGACTTGTGCATCTCCTGTGTTAGCTGACTTGTGCATCTTCCTGTGTGAGCTGACTTGTGCATCTTCTGTGTAGCTGACTTGTGCATCTTCCTGGTGTGAGCTGACATGTGCATCTTCCTGTGTTAGCTGACTTGTGCATCTTCCTGTGTTAGCTGACTTGTGCATCTTCCTGTGTTAGCTGACTTGTGCATCTTCCTGTGTTAGCTGACTTGTGCATCTTCCTGTGTTAGCTGACTTGTGCATCTTCCTGTGTTAGCTGACTTGTGCATCTTCCTGTGTTAGCTGACTTGTGCATCTCCTGTGTTAGCTGAGCTTGTGCTCTCCTGTGTTAGCTGACTTGTGCATCTCCTGTGTTAGCTGACTTGTGCATCTCCTGTGTTAGCTGACTTGTGCATCTTCCTGTGTTAGCTGACTGTGTGGCAGTTCTTCCTGTGTTAGCTGACTTGTGCATCTTCCCTGTGGTTAGCTGACTTGGCATCTTCCTGTGTTAGCTGACTTGTGCATCTTCCTGTGTTAGCTGACTTGTGCATCTTCCTGTGTTAGCTGACTTGTGCATCTTCCTCTGTGAGCTGACTTGTGCATCTTCCTGTGTTAGCTGACTTGTTGCATCTTCCTCTGTGAGCGACTTGTGCATCTTCCTCTGTGAGTGAGCTCTTGTGCATCTTCCTCTGGAGCTGACTTGTGCATCTTCCTGTGTTAGCTGACTTGTGCATCTTCCTCTGTGAGCTGACTTGTGCATCTTCCTCTGTGAGCTGACTTGTGCATCTTCCTGTGTTAGCTGACTTGTGCATCTTCCTCTGTGAGCTGACTGTGCATCTTCCTGTGTTAGCTGACTTGTGCATCTTCCTCTGTGAGCTGACTTGTGCATCTTCCTCTGTGAGCTGACTTGTGCATCTTCCTGTGTTAGCTGACTTGTGCATCTTCCTCTGTGAGCTGACTTGTGCATCTTCCTCTGTGAGCTGACTTGTGCATCTTCCTCTGTGAGCTGACTTGTGCATCTTCCTCTGTGAGCTGACTTGTGCATCTTCCTGTGTTAGCTGACTTGTGCATCTTCCTCTGTGAGCTGACTTGTGCATCTTCCTGTGTTAGCTGACTTGTGCATCTTCCTCTGTGAGCTGACTTGTGCATCTTCCTCTGTGAGCTGACTTGTGCATCTTCCTGTGTTAGCTGACTTGTGCATCTTCCTCTGTGAGCTGACTTGTGCATCTTCTGTGTGAGCTGACTTTTGCATCTTCCTCTGTGAGCTGACTTGTGCATCTTCCTCTGTGAGCTGACTTGTGCATCTTCCTCTGTGAGCTGACTTGTGCATCTCTCTATGTTAGCTAACTTATGCATCTTCCTCTGTGAGCTGACGTGTGCATCTTCCTGTGTTAGCTGACTTGTGCATCTTCCTGTGTGAGCTGACGTGTGCATCTTCCTGTGTGAGCTGACGTGTGCATCTTCCTGTGTGAGCTGACGTGTGCATCTTCCTGTGTGAGCTGACGTGTGCATCTTCCTCTGTGAGCTGACGTGTGCATCTTCCTGTGTGAGCTGACGTGTGCATCTTCCTGTGTGAGCTGACGTGTGCATCTTCCTGTGTGAGCTGACGTGTGCATCTTCCTCTGTGAGCTGACGTGTGCATCTTCCTGTGTGAGCTGACGTGTGCATCTTCCTCTGTGAGCTGACGTGTGCATCTTCCTGTGTGAGCATATCCCTTAATTGCACTATGCTCTTGGTTTGGTTTGAATCCTTCATTTCACATGGGTGTCTCCATGAATGCTAGTTTCTTCCCATGGATCACTCCAGAAGTATCTCAACACAGTGCAAGACCTCCATTGCTGTGGATAGATTTTCTGATTTGAAATTGAACCTGCTATTTTAAAGTCCCAAATACTAAGAGATTTTAACACCATCAAGGTCTACTCAAGTTAGAGATGGATTTCATACCACTAAGCCTCCTGGATTTCAATTACCTGTTGTAACCATCATTCATGACTTGTCCAATGCAAAACAATTCCCCTATAAATCTTTCAAAACTTCTCTCTGTTGTAAGTCAGATGTCCTTCCTCTGTTGCTGTCATGTGAGAATTATCTATCACATGAGTCGATATTTGTTGAGATCTTCCTACTCTCTGCTTCCCCGTTACCACCCCCTACCTTTTCCAGACATTCGTGTATTTTACTTGCCTAAATAATTTCAATTTCCTCAAAGTTATATTTCATAACCAGTCTCCTTAAATGTTGAGTTTTTGTTGGATAGATCTGTTTATTCTGTTGACAATGGCAGACTACCTTCTACACGTATGCCCAGTAAAACTATAATAGTCAAAAGTATGGATCGGTTCTATTAACAAATAACAAATTTAGCTCTCTGGTACTCTTGTGCTTTTCTCTCACCTAGGTCATAATGTAGCACTGAAAGAAAAGGTCAGCCAGTCAAGCACGTTGGGTGAACACATTGCAGACAAGGCTGTTGATGGCGACCTTCAGATGTGTTCCCGTACCAAAAGCACCCAGCAATCGTGCTGGCAGATCAATTTTAGTTTACCTAACATCCTGACCAGAGTCCAAATTTTCCAGCCTGGTAATGTTTGCATTTTGATTCGAGCATTAAAATAAAATTAACTCTTTCAGTCCTAGAAAGTTTCAGGCGCAAATGTTAATACTTTTCATAAAATCTCACACAAACTACTGCACGCCACATTTGTTTTATTCTTCTTCGTTCCCTTTTCAAAGGGAGTGCGTACCACCTAGTTGTACACCATGGTGGACACAAGAAGTGGAGCAATCGTGAGGGAAACGAGGGTGGCCATAAAGAATTGGCAGATTGTGCGGAGCGCAATTAGTTCGGTGGTTACAGAATTTGAGAAGTCTGAAAAACGGGAAAAGGTAAAATTGCAGGATTTTAATCTTCAAGAGCAGAGGGCAAAAATCAGAATTAGGAACAGTTAAGGTGAAGTCGTTGGGGATGTGGCATTGGGAAAATTCTAGAAGCTGCATGAATAGATGAACAGAAAGGCGCAGCCCTGTACACATGTTACAGTATATGATCACAACAACCAACCTATGACAACTGACAAGGACAAGTGGGAGACATTTCTTGCACGATACCTAAAAGAGATTGATCAGCAGGACGGGGCTATCAGGGACACGGCCAGAGAGGCCCTATCACAGACCACTAGGAATGACTACTATGAAGACATGATACAGGTAGAGGATATTAGGTCTGAAGAGAACTAAAGGCACAGCGCCAGGTCCTGATGGAGTTAGGTACACTCATATGAATAACATGAACGATGGTGACTTGGAAGAGATGGTGTTTTGTTTCAACTTTTACATTAAAACAGCAGAAATACCACAGGATTGGTTGCACAGCTACCTAGTCCTACTCCCAAAGCCAGGCAAAGATCACTCAAAACTAAATGAATATAGAATTGATTTATTTGGTTGTTTCGGGATTTAAGGTTTAAAGATTTAGCACAACCCACTACTGGCAACACTAATCGTATTCCGGCACGAACCTTAAGCCTTGTCCACGTCAGATTGGAAGCTTGGGTGATAATTGGTCGCGTCCAGCGTGAGTCGCATGGTCAGTGATTGCACGCCTGCCTCACACACCAGTGATCTGGAGTTCACTCCTGGGTCCAATCTGGGATATGCACTATTGACGAGCTCAAACAAGAGCGAAACTCGAGTCTAGTGCTTCAAATCTGACGTGGACAAGGCTTAAGGTTCGTGCCGGAATATAGAATTATCACCTTGCAGAACATCTTTGGTAAAGTACTCGAGAAGATAGAATCATGCAAGCTACAGCATCACTTGGAAAGTGTAAACTGCTCCCCAAGCACTTGGGAGTTACCAGACTGGAAAGGACACCTGGGCAATGCAGCGACATTTGCATTCAATATCTACGAGAGATTAAATAAGTGGGCGTAGCACTTGAGCTGGTAGATCCTTACAACAGCGTCGGGTATGATCGTTTGATACTTTTGGGCATGGTCTGCCCTTGGATTGTCACGTGGATTGTGGCAGTACTTTATGAGCTTAAAATCGCATTTCATATGGGTTCATGGACTTCTGACCTCTGTACTATTACACCTGAGCTGCCACAGTGATCTGCCAGGTCACCACTGCTCTTTAATGTATACATCAGCAAAGACGCGTCTATTGAGGCACCAGGAATTGATAGAATCGTGACATTCGCAGATGAGGTGCTGGTGTGCAGACATGGAAGAGAAAGGGAAATTATGGCTGAAGGCTTAGTTGGCAGTAAACAGGGTAGCTGAATGTGCATGGACGCAGTGCTATAATAAATCCAGACAAGGCATCGGTTGTGGGGTATTCCCTGGATAACCGAATCGCGAAGTCAGGTGTCCTATGTATTACATTGCTACATTGCAAGGAATCAACTTTGGCAGATGTATGTCTTTTAAGGATCATGTGGAGGCTTTGTTGGTGAAGGCTGAAAAGGGACTTAATGCCTTTTCAGGGTTCGAATGACCTGAACGCCACTGCCTCGGACTTATGAGTTAAAATTTAGTCTTCCAGAGAATTTACAACCAACTTGTTTCAAGAAGCAACTAGAATTAATGTCATTGAACTCTGGGCACATCCATGTACATATCCTCTCTCTCTCTCTCTCTCTCTCTCTCTCTCTCTCTCTCTCTCTCTCTCTCTCTCTCTCTCTCTCTCTCTCTCTCTCTCTCTCTCTCTCTTCTCTGGATGCTAATTGTTCCTGTGTATGATATAATAATAAATATTACCAAAACAAAAGGAAGTTTCAGCCTCTGTACAAGTAATTAGCAATCAAAACTAACAATACACTTTGTAGGCTTAGAAAAATGTACCACAGTTGAAGTTTTGTAATTTATATCAAAATACAAAACAGTATATGCCCTTAAGGAATGTAAACACAGAAGCCACAACTAATAGGTGGCATGATTTATTGCCTGGCATATTTAGTTGAGTTGCGTCAGGTGCATGTTGCAGAGTTATGTATCATGTGAAGTCAATAGATAAATCATATTTTTATCGAAATACATCACACACACAGACACTGATATTGTTGGAAGTGGAGTAGTGTTATCCCCATGGCAGAGAAATACATCACACACACAGACACTGATATTGTTGGAAGTGGAGCAGTGTTATCCCCATGGCAGAGAAATACATCACACACACAGACACTGATATTGTTGGAAGTGGAGTAGTGTTATCCCCATGGCAGAGAAATACATCACACACACAGACACTGATATTGTTGGAAGTGGAGCAGTGTTATCCCCATGGCAGAGAAATACATCACACACACAGACACTGATATTGTTGGAAGTGGAGCAGTGTTATCCCCATGGCAGAGAAATACATAACACACAGACACTGATATTGTTGGAAGTGGAGCAGTGTTATCCCCATGGCAGAGAAATACATAACACACAGACACTGATATTGTTGGAAGTGGAGTCAGTGTTATCCCCCACAGCAGCGAAATACATAACACACAGACACTGATATTGTTGGAAGTGGAGCAGTGTTATCCCCATGGCAGCTAAATACATCACACACAGACACTGATATTGTTGGAAGTGGAGCAGTGTTATCCCCATGGCAGCGAAATACATCACACACAGACACTGATATTGTTGGAAGTGGAACAATGTTATTCACATGGCAGCTAAATACATCACACACAGACACTGATATTGTTGGAAGTGGAGCAATGTTATCCCCCACAGCAGCGAAATACATCACACACAGACACTGATATTGTTGGAATGTGAAGCAGTGTTATCCCCATGGCAGCGAGATACATCATACACAGACACTGATATTGTTGGAAGTGGAGCAATGTTATTCCACATGGCAGCGAAATACATCACACACAGACACTGATATTGTTGGAATGTGGAGCAATGTTATTCACATGGCAGCGAAATACATCACACACAGACACTGATATTGTTGGAAGTGGAGCAATGTTATTCACATGGCAGCGAAATACATCACACACAGACACTGATATTGTTGGAAGTGGAGCAATGTTATTCACATGGCAGCGAAATACATCACACACAGACACTGATATTGTTGGAAGTGGAGCAATGTTATTCACATGGCAGCGAAATACATCACACACAGACACTGATATTGTTGGAAGTGGAGCATGTATTCACCATGGCAGCGAAATACATCATACACAGACACTGATATTGTTGGAAGTGGAGCAATGTTATTCACATGGCAGCGAGATACATCATACACAGAGACTGATGTTGTTGGAAGTGGAGCAATGTTATCCCCATGGCAGCGAAATATGTCAGGCAGAAATTGTGCAACCTCTTGTTTCTTAAGAAAGAGACAAACAGCTTTCTTTGGTCATGTGATGAGAAGAGAGGCATTGGAGAACATCGTGACAACTGGAAAGATCGAGGGGAAGAGAGGCAGAGGCAGACCAAGAGAAATGATGCTGGATGGATTGAGACGGTGGCATGGAGGAATATCATCAGCAGAGTTGATCCAGAAAACCAAAGACCGAGATCTGTGGAGAGCCATGAACGCCTACATCAGCCGGCAGGGCACTTGATGATGATGATTGTTTCTGGCTTCTGTATATCAAAGTAGTTTTCAGTACTGTAGTGTTCATTATTATTGGCTTCCAAGGTTTAGCAATGTTTTGTTTCTTATTTTAGGGCCACAAAATCTAACACTGACAGCATCTGGTCAAATTGATAATGATGTATGCTCTGTTCAAATACCAGCATTGGGGTATTTTCCAGACATCAAGCTGAAATGGTTGACGAAAGTCAATTCTTTAACCATCTGTGGGAACTCATTGCTTGGTCTGCAGTTGTGTGAAGTGCAAGTATTTGCTGGTATGTATATTATGCTCGCCGGTCTCCCTGGTCTAGAGGTTACACGACTTTCTCCGTAATCCCGTATACTCTCGTAAGTAACGTGATGTGTGCGAGAATTGGTAGCGGTTCTCTCCGCGTCGGTAACTTACGGGGTATGTGAGTCGGTCGCTCAGAAAGCAAATACAAACTACTGCGCGTAATCTTGCCAAGAAATCAACAATCAGCTGAAAGATGCTGATGTTGACAGCGATGTCCTGTAAAGGATATGCGGAAAAAAAATATGTTACGCTCGTTTGAAGGATTAACTGAAGAGAATGGTGGATGGTATGTGGCAAACATTGCTACATGATGGAGGACAACAAGAGATGAATTGGAAGTATTGAGTGCACATTACAACCACTCTGCAGTCAGGAGATGGCTGGATGATGATGTATATATATATGATGTGTGTCCATGGTAGTGTTGATCCCCTTCTTCTCACAGGTCTTTGACAGGTCAAGAATGATTGTAGTTGTGTGAGATTATGACATAAGAAGTCAAAACAGAATGCTAATTGTCTTCTGGATAGACTTAACAAGACAAAGGTGAAATCCTTACCCTAGGATAGAAGAAATAATTAACAAGACTACCATGGAATCTTTATCCAGGGATCGAAGAGGAAAGACTAAGTGTAACAAGACAATCCGTAGGATGACTGGGTAGTGTTACGCTTAGACCTTCCCGCTCTGTACTGACCCCAACCCACGTATAATTCATCTACTTAACCCCAGACCAACTCTGGACTTCACCTGTCTGTCTTACTAGTCGTCGTCTCCCCCCCCCCCCCCACCCCCTTTATGGACATCTTCCTTCAGGAGGCTCAGTCCAGACGACACACATCACATCAAGTAAAGACATGGTAACAATTGAGAACTTTAATCTACAAGAGCGTCCCGATGTAGGATAGAGATCGGGATAGAGAATATCTATATACAAAGTTAGACAAAAGAATGTCTGCTAAGTAGTGATGACCCAAGTGTCATCATCAGGTCAGTGAGACTTCGTAGTGTGCGTCTGTCCAGTCGCCACAAGTTCCTCACCGGAGCTTGTTCCCCTCGAGCTGACAGTAGACTTGCCGTAGCCTTCAGTAGTGTCCCCATTCACGTGGAAAAGTACCTTGGAATTGCCATCCTCCGTATTCCCAAAAGGATCACGTTCTCTACTAAATCGATGTCGAGGTGTCTCTCGGTGACGTAGCCCACACGTAGTCAATCACAAGTCAACGACCAATTGGGAGGATCTTATGGCATAAAGAATCTCCCGCTGCAGCAAGCTAATATGAACACCTCAGTTTGAGTTGAGTATCTCTAATTGGTTAAATATTGTTCATTTGACCGGCTAGGGTCAGTGAAGGAAGTACCAGCAGTGTCGCCATAATTCTGATGAATGTCCAAACTATTGGTGAGTTCTAACACGACTGGTTCAATCCCAACTGGATCTGAGATTACATGTCGCATTACATATTATATCACTAGACTTTGAGGACGTGGACACTTCTCGTTGGTGTAAGAGTTCATGTGTCAATCATATAGTCAATCATGAATCCAATAGACATAGGTCATCGATAAAATAACCCTCATATCTTCTAGACCAGTGGTTCTCAACCTTTTTTGGCCCGTACCCCCCTTCACCATATTTTCAGAACGTCATTCAGCCCATTCCTACAAAAAATTTGGCCCGTGCCCCCCTTCACCGTATTTTTAGAACGTCATCCCCCCCCCCCCCCCCCTCATATTTCCTATCTAAAAATCCCCACACCCCTACACAGTATACGAAAAAAATGGAAGGTAAATTTAATAGCATATACTAAAACAAGTCTAGGCATCCACATAAAACATGATTTGTGGGTCTACTGACTTTATAAAATGAATTTTAGAAGAATGAGACGTACATAACTATAAAGTATGAAGGGGAAAACGATATCAAGTAATCGGTTCTTGTATTAACGCGATCTTGAAATGGTCTTCATTCCCCCTGGAAACCCTAAAATGCCCCCCCCCCCCTGGGGGGGGGGGGGGAATTCCCCACCGGTTGAGAACCACTGTTCTAGACTAAGAGTCTCATGTAGACATAGGCCATCGATGAGGTAGCCATAATAAGTCAGTCTATTATTCACAAATAGATGTAGGCCATCGTTGAGGTAGCCATCATATATCAGTCTAAGATTCACATATGGATATAAGCCATCGTTGAGGTAGCTATTCACATAGGCCATCGTTCATCTAAAGATAGGCCAAAGTTGAGGAAGCTACTCACTTGTAGATATAGGCCATCGTTCATCTAAAGGTAGGCAAACGTTGAGGTAGCTATAATCAGTCTCTTTCAGGCTTAGGTTCACATTCGCCTGACGTTCAGAGTCTTCTCTTGATAGTACAAGTTAGGTACGATGGAAACCTGAATCTGTATTTGCACATGCCTTTGAGGGGACTCAAGTGGCTAGCTCCCAGTACACAGCCGATTAGGAGTGGGTATGACTGGAGTGAGCCATTAGCCATGGTTCTCCACCTCGGATTGCATATCTTGATTCCATAACTTCAAGTAGACCCTGTAAGGATAGGATCTAAGTGAGAACAACCTGTAACACCTTGGACATATTTACACATGGTTAGAATTCTCACAATACCTTCAGTATATCATGTTCGTAAAACGCTCATCACGGCTTACGGGATCATTGTTCATCAAGAACGAGCTTAGGCAGGAGTGCATTACTGTTGTCATGCAGGACCTGGAATTGCTCGTCTGAGAGGCATAGTTCCATTAAGTACCAGTCTGGTGGTCACCCGCCCCTGTCACCTGCTCCTGAAACTTCTAACACTCCCTCTTTCTTCTCCCCTCATCACTTAACATAAACCATCAAAGTCATACATCAGTGTAGGGGACTATTCTCATTGAGAATTGTCCGTCCGAATAATGCATCATCATCATCCTCATCATCATCATCATCATCAGTTTCTCTTCTGGGCTCTCAGTCCCAGACCCAAGAGAACTCTCCTTGTAACTCCTTCTATCTGGAAGGCAAAGAGTATATTATTATTATACATGATAACTAACTACATGTAGATAGTATAAGTCCATTTCCGTTCCTTTACTCCGTTAATTGGCGGTTAAGAATGAACGGTTTCATTGGTCGGTGATAGCCAGTTACCGCAGCCCATCCCAAGGTTTTTCTCTTCTCTCAAAGTGAGGAAAATCTCATCTTCATCATGGCTCTAACCCAAGTAGAGTTATCCCAAGACCATGGGATAGAAAGTGGTATAGTGGAAGATAGATGACCTGACGTTCCTACAACCATCGCAATGCTGTTACACACGCCATTCCATCCCGAATCGCGCTGTATAAACGTACGTCGTTTCCCGTAGGAATCGCGAGGAATATTCGCACCACCCCCACACATGTAAATAAGCAACGTCACATTGCTTGAACTAACTCTGCATCACATCCCTAGTGAAGAAATCATCGCCCCAGTCACATTGAATTCACCTTGGATATGTATCACTACAATCACAAGGAATTCCTCTAGCATTAGTGTCACTACAACCTCGTTGAATAAATCAGCCTACAATCACCTTCAATAGTTATCACAGTAATCACATTGAATAATTCAGTCCTACAATCACATTACATAACCATCTCTGTAATCTGCCAATTCATCAATAAACATCCTAACATAACACGTCCATTAACACCCGAGGTCACATCTGCTAGAATAACACTAGGGACTACATCTCCATTGGTTTCACATTGCTTGCTCTCACAGTGTTACCTGCTCTTTCACAAATAAATGCTATTACCTAAATCTCACAGATAATGTAACTATCAATCAGAAACATGCCTGTTATAAAGGACTTCCATGAATCATTATTATTAATCAGTAATCACCGAATTACGTGATAAATAACAACGTAAACAACCTAGCTGTTGTCCGCGATGCTAATCCTAGGATCGATCGATAACGCAATTATATTAATATTCACGTAGGGCCCTAGTTAACACAACGATTCGCTCGGCACTGACAATCGCGTAAGACAAATCTACCAGACAAATAAAGTTATCGTAGATGTATTACCTTGTTGAAAGAATCTATACTTCACTTGGCCGAAACGCTGTCGGGTGTGGAAAAGCACCTTGAAGATAACTCCGGTCCAAAACACGATCTATCAGTTTCAAGAAGTTCTGCACAATGGCTGTCTTCGGCCTGTTCTACGCCTGCAGAAAGTTGTGCTTCAGAAGAAACTGACTTTCTCCGTGAATCATGTGGTTCTAAGATGTCGTTAGGTGCTCAACGCTAACCCGAACTCCGAACTAAAAGAAAGAATTCGTACCTTCCTGAACCTCCAATCTAGGCGGTTTCCCCGAGTCTAAAAATAGCTCGGTAACCCCGGTCTAGATTTCCTGCAAAGACACGTCTCTCTGGGATTCCGTTCCCCTTGTCTCGGATAGAAGAAAGTATGAACCAGATTGGAAGGTGAAATCTTCACTCTGGGACAGAAGAATCATTTGAATGTCAGAAGAAAGAATTAGCACCGGTTGAGAACCACTGCTGCAGAAGGTTCCGGAACAGCAAAGTAATGCTCTGCCCACCTGTCGGAGCTTCGATCCTAGACTGGTTGCCAGCTAAGGCTTAGGGCCTGATCTGCCATGCCATGACATTTTGTCTTAAGGTTGCATTTCCTCGCACCAGGATAAAGCTCGTACCCTTCCGATTGTGCTCCTCCGCCCGAAGTCGTTGGTACAATGTAGGGTGTCGGGTTTGGTAAGTGCCGCCCAACATTCGGCGCTAAAAGAAAGCAGGTAGTACTGTCTACTATCTAAGACCTGGCAACCTAACATTATAACTGACCTGATAATTGTGATATAACTGTGATCTGATAATTGCTGACATAACTGCAAGCTGGTAATTGCTAACGTTGTGACTAATCTCATAGTTATATTCAATCATTATATATGTGGGCGGTCATGTTTTATCATCTCACACGATCCCCAGAGTCGTGGTTCAGCTCCATGTTCTTGTCTCGATTATGCCAAGTGGTCAAGCCATTTAGATATTTACTTTGTTTTGCCTTCCTCTTGTTCTTTTGACCTCTATCTCGCCAGTTGTCACCAAGTTCTCTAGTGTATTTCTTCTCATAATTTGCCAAAAAAAATTGACTGCCTGTGTCTACTTTCTCTAATTAGCGTTTTCATTTGCTTCTTGTAGAACTTGCTCATTATTGTTTTCTCTGTCCTCAGAAACCACATTTCCACTGCCATTAGATGTTTTTCAGCTTGTTTGCTCATTCTCCACGTTTCACATCCATGCAAAGGTACAGGTTCCATGCAGCATTTCAACACTCTTTTTCTCGTTGCAATAGACATATTTATTGGTCAGTATGTTTTCCATCTTGCAAAAGGCTACCGTTGCCATAGTGATTTTTGTTTTAATCTCTTCACGGCATCTCCAATCCGATGTTACGACTGTTCCGAGATAGTTGTACTTATTCACTTGTTTAAGAATATTCCCATTTACCTGTACCAGACAGACAGTGGGATCAACACCTTGTACCACATTTTTCGAAAAACATGCAACACCATCAACTACCAGCACTGGCCTTACATCAAAGATCATCTGCGACTAAAGCAAGAGGACACCCGAGTGGAAAATGGATTGGCGACATCAAAGACATTGTACATTCACACGGATTGACACTACAGTAGTTATAAATGTGGGATTCGGTTAGATTTTGCCGGAGCCTCCGGCAATTGACCTTGACCTCGGCTGATTTTCACTCCCCCTCGGTCATGAAGTTGGATGGTGTAAGGGGTGATATCTAGGTCATATCTAAGGGCGATAATTCTAAGATTTTATGTTTCTAAGGGCAGATAACTATTGAGTGGGTGTATACAAATTTTAATTAATTATTATAAAATAAAATAAAATAAATAAAAAATAAAAATAAATAACGACGGGGTGCGGGGTGGTGGCGAGGGGGTGGGCGCGTGGGGTGAGACTAGGCGGTTCAGGTTTAAACACTATCAGGTATATAATAATTTTTATTAAATCATGTATAAACAATACAAGGCATATTAAATAAGTAGCGGCATAGTGGAAAATTCTGGAAGGTAGTACCGGGGAGTTATACGTCGGCAAGTGTGGGAAAATCTCCGGCGGGTGTGACGGTGGTCGGTTCATAACAGACGTGGAGGGGGTGCATACGGAAAAGTCATTAAGTAACAGGTTGTAAAAACGTGGGTGAGTGGTGTGTTAAAATATTTTGAACTGTTAGCGCATTGGTGGTGTACATTAGTACGAATAGAAGGAATAGGTGCGGTGGGGATAGTAGTGGGTATGGGTTAGTGAAATTAGTTGATAAGGGTGGTTATTAGTGCTATGTAGATGTTCATAGTAGCTTATTCACTAACATAACACGTGTTACAAATGAAACCTTGAAAGCTAAAGATCGTTGATTGTAATGGATATAGTGTAGTATCATTCGGTGGTAAGGGGTGGGTACCAGGTATTAGTGGTCAACAGATGGTCAAGTAGTGGTCAAGTGGTGGTCAAGTGAGGAGATTTTAGGGAAAAGTGGTTATAATGATATGGTGATGATTAAAGGGTGGTAAATTAGTGGTCAAGTAGTGGTAAAGCAGTGGTTAAGTAGTGGTCAAGTGGTAGTCAAGTGAGGAAATTTTAGGGAAAAGTAGTTGTAATGATATGGTGATGATTAAAGGATGGTAAATTACTGGTCAAGCAGTGGTCAAGTGAGGAAAATTTTACGGGAAAGTGGTTGTAATGATATAGTGATGATTAAAGGGTGGTAAATTAGTGGTCAAGCAGTGGTCAAGTAGTGGTCAAGCAGTGGTCAAGTAGTGGTCAAGTGAGGAAATTTTAGGGGAAAAGTAGTTGTAATGATATGGTGATGATTAAAGGGTGGTAAATTAGTGGTCAAGTAGTGGTCAACCAATGGTCAAGTAGTGGTCAAGTGGTCGAGTGACCACTTAAATTGTAGACGACGATGTCCCTAAGATTATGGTAGTGGTTAAAGTGATCGATGACGTGGTCAAGTAGTGGTCAACCAGTGGTCAAGTGGTCGAGTGAACACTTAAAAGGTAGAGAAAAGTATGTATATTGAAACGGTGATGGTAAAATGGTCGACGACGTGGTCAAGCAGTGGTCAAATAGTGCTCAACCAGTGGTCAAGCGCTCAAGTGAGAAAATTGTAGGGGTATGGTACGTATAGTGAAACAGAGATGGATAAATTAAGTAGTGAAGTTGTCAAGTAGTGATCAAGTAGTGGGCAAGTACTGGTCAAATGGTCGAGTAACCACTTAAATTGTAAGGGAAAGTACGTGTAGTGAACCTGTGTTGGTTAAAGTGATCGATGACGTGCTCAAGTAGTGGCCAAGTAGTGGTAAATGGTCGAGTGACTACTTAAATTGTCGGTGAAAGTAGGTATAGTGACATGGTGATGATCAAGAGTTGTAGGGGAAGTTACTGTAGTGACAGTAGGGGTTAAAGTGATCGATGACATGATCAAGACGTTATGCCGGCTGCTAAGTTCAGAAAGTAGTGTCCTTAGTATTGGTAATTTCCTTGACAGGAGTGTCTCGAGCACTGATTTTGTATTGATCAATAGCACCTAGTGGTAAAGTCGACACACATGGACAATAGTTACATCCAGTCAAAGATGGCGTCGCACCCTATCACACATGGGTAATTGCTACAACCAAACTACGTCTCATTCACTAAAACTGGTCAAATATGGCGTCACATCCGGTCACATGGGTAATGGGACATCTGAGACACGTGGTTAAGAGGGAAACTATAGAAAAAGGGTGTCCTATCGGTTGTCGAGTCAGGGAACCTAACGTATGATGATCACTGTGTATAGGAGTGAATACACTGCATCATCAACACTGCATCCGAAGGGTAAAATGGTCACCCCCTTCTCTCTCTCTTTTTCTATAACCGTGTAGTCCTAGTGTTATCCGGTTACACCAAAGGACACCCGGGCATCAACACAACAAACTGCCCCGATTCAACCTTAGGCAAAGCACGTAACATGACAGGTCACATGTCCGCCGTCATAACCAGCGACGTTATCACGTATCAAATTAGACATTCACACTTTCATTTCCTTTCTATGTGGCCATAGTGTCTTTACATCTTTCTCCAGAAAGCCATTTCCAAGACCAATATATGTTTTTTCAGTGTACCTGCTCAGTGCCACACTTTACAACCAGACAAAAGTACACCTTCTATGTACCACTTCAACCATCAAATAAGAAAATATGTTAGACAAAATATTAAAATTATTGGTCAAATACAGAAATATCTCGTCCAAACTTATAAAAAGTACGAACATTTGTTAACCTATTGGGAAAAATATCAATCAAGTAGGAAAGTTTGTTAGTCAGATAGAAAAAAATATTGACCACGTAACGATATATCTTGTCCACACTTATGAAAAGTAGGGAAATTTGTTAGTCAAATGAGAAAAAAAAAAAGATTGACCAAGTAACGAAATACCCCCACCAAACTTATGAAAAGTACGAAACTTTGTTAAACAAGTATGAAAATGTATCGACCAAACACAGAAATATATCACCCAAACTTATAAAAAGTAGGAACATATGTTAACCAAATGGAAAATAGCTTGGCCAAATAGGAAAATTTGTTAGCCAAATGGGAAAAATATCGGCCAAATACAGAAATATCGCAACCAAACTTATAAAAAGAAGAAAAATATTAACCAAGTAACGAAATATCTCGTCGAAACTTATAAAAAATGTAGAAAACTTTGTTAACCAAATGTGAAAAAACAAAACAAATATTGATCAAGTAAAGAAATAACTCCTCCACATTTATGAAAAGTACGAAACCTTGGTACCCAAATGCGACAAATGTAGGTCAAATACTGAAATATTTCGCCCAAACTTATGAAAGGTTGAAAATTGTCTTAACCAAATGGGGTAAATATTGCTCAAACTAAGAAACATGTCGACAGAAGCAGGAAATTACGTGAACCAAAGTAATAAAATTGTTGGCCAAATAGGAAAAAGTATCGGTCAAACTTATAGATGTCTCGTTTAAACTTATAACAAGTATGAAAATTTGTTAGGTAAAGGTGAAAAATATTGGCCAAGTAATGAAATAGCGCATCAGAACTTATAAAATGTACGAGGTAACCAAAGGCGAAAAGGCCAAAATACGAAATGTCTCGACCAAGCTTATAAAAATATAGGAAAAAATATTACAACTAAAATATTGATCAAAAGGTATACATCCAAACATTATAAAAATAACCAAATGTGAAAAATATCGTCCAAAGACAGAAATATTTCAACTAAACTTATAAATAAGTCAACAAAACTTGTGAAAATTTTTGGTCAAGTACAGAAATAGCTATGGAAAAAGTAAGTCCACAAAACTAAGAAAAAAAATGTAACTTCTGTAGTCAAATGTGTCTTGAAGTTTTATCTGAAAAGACATTTCACAATACATAATCAGTACCACTTTCCTTGTTTTACGTTACCGAAGGCCTTCACCGTATCTGGTATAGACACCCTTATATATCACTAATCTCTCCACACTCTTGGTTTCTTTCTAATACAAAGTGGTCACATCACCAAGAACTTCAAACCTCCATTGTACACGTGCTCCATTGAAACACCCATAACAGTTAACAACATGTATTGCCATGTAATCTGTGAGTCCATCGGGGATAGTTCATCCGAGTATTCGTCACCAAATATCCATTTCCCATGGCTGACATCTTCAACTTGCTATACCACATCTTATTCTAACATATACTTTACATGAAATTTCCCAAATGTGGGGATCTATTAAAGAATACGTAATGAGATACACAAAGACAACAAGAACATATCAGACAAAACAACTCACAAACCAGACTTAGAACTAAAACTTAAACCATATCAGATGAACCACCCAACAAGTACTACTAGAACTCAAAACATAACGATATTAAGGAAACGCATACTTACACATTGTCAAACATTGGATTTAAATCCCCTACTACTAACATATCACCGGTGTCGAATTCCCGTTTCACAAAAACACCCTCTTGTCAGTTGTTAGTGAAAACCATTACACCAGTCCAGAATTGTGACTCGTAGAATCTACACTCACACAGGATCTATTAAAGAATACGTATGAGATACACCAAGACAACAAGAACATATCATACAAAACAATTCACAAACTAAAACTTAAACCATATCAGATGAACCACCCAACAAGTACTACTAGAACTCAAAACATAACGATATTAAGGAAACGCATACTAGCTTATTTCTGTTTATAGCTGTTTTAATATGGCAGAGAGAAACATGGTAATTAGACTATATCTGCCTTCTTCACTGCTGTCATTTGTTCGATGACTTTTCTTCTGTGCTTGTCCTTCAGGACTGGATTCAAAATTTTTTTCCAAGTCTTGTACACGCCTTTCAAAATGCTCACGTTCTCTGATTACATGGTGCCAGTTACCATTGCGTTCTTCGGTGCCAATAGTATGGACTGTCAAGAAGTGGGGTTCTGGTGCAAAATTAACCTGTGGAGGTAAATAAAATACATTGAAACTTACAAGACGTCCACACATACTACTTCACTAAAGAAAAAACAGTAAAAAAAAATTCATGATGAGAAGTGGTAAAAGGCATCAAAAACAGACTGTCGACATTTTGAGAAAAGGTAAAGGTATAGTCACTGATGGTTTGTAGTATAGAGAGATGTACATAGAAAACATGTATAGCAGCTAGGTCTTCTGTATTAGACATGTTTACAAAAATACACATGTGAACTATGATCATTACTACCCATACACACCTTATTCGTTGATGACGAACACCTTCGGACACCGACAGTAGGATAGTTTTCGTTCCACAACACATTAATTTTCTTGAGAGACTCTGGGGCATGACTACTATCCAAAAGGTCAATATCTTCATCTGAAGACGAATCATCACCCCAAACAAAGGTTGTCTCTGGTACATCTAAAGCTGGCTGGGTGCCACGAGTAGGTTTCTGGCAGAACAATTTTTTTTTTCTATTGATTATTTTTATAAGTGTGGTTGAGATATTTCTTATTTTGGGCTTTTCATACTTGGTTAACTCCTACTTTTTATACATTTGACTGAAATATTTCTGTATTTGTCATAACTTCTTCTAAGACTTTGTTCATGTCTGGTAATGTAAGCTCTGTTCCATCAAGAAAAAAGACAACGTCATGAACACAACCCACTAAAGAAAATCAACAAATATCTTGGTTTCAATATTTATTCATCAAAACAGTTTAGTGGTATATCGTCAGAAAGAATCAATGACAAATACAGAAATATTTCAGTCAAATGTATAAAAAGTAGGAGTTAACCAAGTATGAAAAGCCCAAAATAAGAAATATCTCAACCACACTTATAAAAATAATCAATAAAAAAAAAATTTGTTCTGCCAGAAACCTACTCGTGGCACCCAGCCAGCTTTAGATGTACCAGAGACAACCTTTGCTTGGGGTGATGATTCGTCTTCAGATGAAGATATTGACCTTTTGGATAGTAGTCATGCCCCAGTCTCTCAAGAAAATTAATGTGTTGTGGAGCGAAAACTATCCTACTGTCGGTGTCCGAAGGTGTTCGTCATCAACGAATAAGGTGTGTATGGGTAGTAATGATCATAGTTCACATGTGTATTTTTGTAAACATATTTAATACAGAAGACCTAGCTGCTATACATGTTTTCTATGTACATCTCTCTATACTACAAACCATCAGTGACTATACCTTTACCTTTTCTCAAGATGTGACCAATAGAATGTCGACAGTCTGTTTTTGATGCCTTTTACCACTTCTCATCATGAATTTTTTTTTTACTGTTTTTTCTTTAGTGAAGTAGTATGTGTGGCCGTATTGTAAGTTTCAATGTATTTTATTTACCTCCACAGGTTAATTTTGCACCAGAACCTCACTTCTTGACAGTCCATACTGTTGGCACCGAAGAACGCAATGGTAACTGGCACCATGTAATCAGAGAACGTGAGCATTTTGAAAGGCGTGTACAAGACTTGGAAAAAAAATTTGAATCCAGTCCTGAAGGACAAGCACAGAAGAAAAGTCATCGAACAGAGGACAGCAGTGAAGAAGGCAGATATAGTCTAATTACCATGTTTCTCTCTGCCATATTAAAACAGCTATAAACAGAAATAAGCTAGTATGTGTTTCCTTAATATCGTTATGTTTTGAGTTCTAGTAGTACTTGTTGGGTGGTTCATCTGATATGGTTTAAGTTTTAGTTTGTGAATTGTTTTGTATGATATGTTCTTGTTGTCTTGGTGTATCTCATACGTATTCTTTAATAGATCCTGTGTGAGTGTAGATTCTACGAGTCACAATTCTGGACTGGTGTAATGGTTTTCACTAACAACTGACAAGAGGGTGTTTTTGTGAAACGGGAATTCGACACCGGTGATATGTTAGTAGTAGGGGATTTAAATCCAATGTTTGACAATGTGTAAGTATGCGTTTCCTTAATATCGTTATGTTTTGAGTTCTAGTAGTACTTGTTGGGTGGTTCATCTGATATGGTTTAAGTTTTAGTTCTAAGTCTGGTTTGTGAGTTGTTTTGTCTGATATGTTCTTGTTGTCTTTGTGTATCTCATTACGTATTCTTTAATAGATCCCCACATTTGGGAAATTTCATGTAAAGTATATGTTAGAATAAGATGTGGTATAGCAAGTTGAAGATGTCAGCCATGGGAAATGGATATTTGGTGACGAATACTCGGATGAACTATCCCCGATGGACTCACAGATTACATGGCAATACATGTTGTTAACTGTTATGGGTGTTTCAATGGAGCACGTGTACAATGGAGGTTTGAAGTTCTTGGTGATGTGACCACTTTGTATTAGAAAGAAACCAAGAGTGTGGAGAGATTAGTGATATATAAGGGTTTCTATACCAGATACGGTGAAGGCCTTCGGTAACGTAAAACAAGGAAAGTGGTACTGATTATGTATTGTGAAATGTCTTTTCAGATAAAACTTCAAGACACATTTGACTACAGAAGTTAAATTTTTTTTCTTAGTTTTGTGGACTTACTTTTTCCATAGCTATGTCTGTACTTGACCAAAAATTTTCACAAGTTTTGTTGACTTATTTATAAGTTTAGTTGAAATATTTCTGTCTTTGGACGATATTTTTCACATTTGGTTATTTTTATAATGTTTGGATGTATACCTTTTGATCAATATTTTAGTTGTAATATTTTTTCCTATATTTTTATAAGCTTGGTCGAGACATTTCGTATTTTGGCCTTTTCGCCTTTGGTTAACTCGTACATTTTATAAGTTCTGATGCGATATTTCATTACTTGGCCAATATTTTTCACCTTTACCTAACAAATTTTCATACTTGTTATCAGTTTAAACGAGACATCTATAAGTTTGACCGATACTTTTTCCTATTTGGCCAACAATTTTATTACTTTGGTTCACGTAATTTCCTACTTCGGTCGACATGTTTCTTAGTTTGAGCAATATTTAACCCATTTGGTTAAGACAGTTTTCTACCTTTCATAAGTTTGGACGAAATATTTCAGTATTTGACCTACATTTGTCGCATTTGGGTACCAAGGTTTCGTACTTTTCATAAATGTGGAGGAGTTATTTCTTTACTTGATCAATATTTGTTTTGTTTTTTCACATTTGGTTAACAAAGTTTTCTACATTTTTTATAAGTTTCGACGAGATATTTCGTTACTTGGTCAGTATTTTTCTTCTTTTTATAAGTTTGGTTCCGATATTTCTGTATTTGGCCGATATTTTTCCCATTTGGCTAACAAATTTTCCTATTTGGCCAAGCTATTTTCCATTTGGTTAACATATGTTCCTACTTTTTATAAGTTTGGGTGATATATTTCTGTGTTTGGTCGATACATTTTCATACTTGTTTAACAAAGTTTCGTACTTTTCATAAGTTTGGTGGGGGTATTTCGTTACTTGGTCAATCTTTTTTTTTCCTCATTTGACTAACAAATTTCCCTACTTTTCATAAGTGTGGACAAGATATATCGTTACGTGGTCAATATTTTTTTCTATCTGACTAACAAACTTTCCTACTTGATTGATATTTTTCCCAATAGGTTAACAAATGTTCGTACTTTTTATAAGTTTGGACGAGATATTTCTGTATTTGACCAATAATTTTAATATTTTGTCTAACATATTTTCTTATTTGATGGTTGAAGTGGTACATAGAAGGTGTACTTTTGTCTGGTTGTAAAGTGTGGCACTGAGCAGGTACACTGAAAAAACATATATTGGTCTTGGAAATGGCTTTCTGGAGAAAGATGTAAAGACACTATGGCCACATAGAAAGGAAATGAAAGTGTGGATGTCTAATTTGATACGTGATAACGTCGCTGGTTATGACGGCGGACATGTGACCTGTCATGTTACGTGCATTTGCCTAAGGTTGAATCGGGGCAGTTTGTTGTGTTGATGCCCGGGTGTCCTTTGGTGTAACCGGATAACACTAGGACTACACGGTTATAGAAAAAGAGAGAGAGAAGGGGGTGACCATTTTACCCTTCGGATGCAGTGTTGATGATGCAGTGTATTCACTCCTATACACAGTGATCATCATACGTTAGGTTCCCTGACTCGACAACCGATAGGACACCCTTTTTCTATAGTTTCCCTCTTAACCACGTGTCTCAGATGTCCCATTACCCATGTGACCGGATGTGACGCCATATTTGACCAGTTTTAGTGAATGAGACGTAGTTTGGTTGTAGCAATTACCCATGTGTGATAGGGTGCGACGCCATCTTTGACCGGATGTAACTATTGTCCATGTGTGTCGACTGTACCACTAGGTGCTATTGATCAATACAAAATCAGTGCTCGAGACGCTCCTGTCAAGGAAATTACCAATACTAAGGACACTACTTTCTGAACTTAGCAGCCGGCATAACGTCTTGATCATGTCATCGATCACTTTAACCCCTACTGTCACTACAGTAACTTCCCCTACAACTTAAGGGGTCGCTTGACCACCCCTTGACCCTTGACCACTACTTGACCAGTACTTGAACACCACTTGACCAACTCTTGATCATCACCATGTCACTATACCTACTTTCACCGACAATTTAAGTAGTCACTCGACCATTTACCACTACTTGGCCACTACTTGAGCACGTCATCGATCACTTTAACCAACACAGGTTCACTACACGTACTTTCCCTTACAATTTAAGTGGTTACTCGACCATTTGACCAGTACTTGCCCACTACTTGATCACTACTTGACAACGTCACTACTTAATTTATCCATCTCTGTTTCACTACACGTACCATACCCCTACAATTTTCTCACTTGAGCGCTTGACCACTGGTTGAGCACTATTTGACCACTGCTTGACCACGTCGTCGACCATTTTACCATCACCGTTTCAATATACATACTTTTCTCTACCTTTTAAGTGTTCACTCGACCACTTGACCACTGGTTGACCACTACTTGACCACGTCATCGATCACTTTAACCACTACCATAATCTTAGGGACATCGTCGTCTACAATTTAAGTGGTCACTCGACCACTTGACCACTACTTGACCATTAATTGACCACTACTTGACCACTAATTTACCACCCTTTAATCATCACCATATCATTACAACTACTTTTCCCCTAAAATTTCCTCACTTGACCACTACTTGACCACTGCTTGACCACTACTTGACCACTGCTTGACCACTAATTTACCACCCTTTAATCATCACTATATCATTACAACCACTTTCCCGTAAAATTTTCCTCACTTGACCACTGCTTGACCAGTATTTTACCATCCTTTAATCATCACCATATCATTACAACTACTTTTCCCTAAAATTTCCTCACTTGACTACCACTTGACCACTACTTAACCACTGCTTTACCACTACTTGACCACTAATTTACCACCCTTTAATCATCACCATATCATTATAACCACTTTTCCCTAAAATGTCCTCACTTGACCACTACTTGACCATCTGTTGACCACTAATACCTGGTACCCACCCCTTATCACCGAATGATACTACACTATATCCATTACAATCAACGATCTTTAGCTTTCAAGGTTTCATTTGTAACACGTGTTATGTTAGTGAATAAGCTACTATGAACATCTACATAGCACTAATAACCACCCTTATCAACTAATTTCACTAACCCATACCCACTACTATCCCCACCGCACCTATTCCTTCTATTCGTACTAATGTACACCACCAATGCGCTAACAGTTCAAAATATTTTAACACACCACTCATCCACGTTTTTACAACCTGTTACTTAATGACTTTTCCGTATGCACCCCCTCCACGTCTGTTATGAACCGACCACCGTCACACCCGCCGGAGATTTTCCCACACTTGCCGACGTATAACTCCCCGGTACTACCTTCCAGAATTTTCCACTATGCCGCTACTTATTTAATATGCCTTGTATTGTTTATACATGATTTAATAAAAATTATTATATACCTGATAGTGTTTACACCCGAACCGCCTAGTCTCACCCCACGCGCCCACCCCCTCGCCACCACCCCGCACCCCGTCGTTATTTATTTTTATTTTTTATTTATTTTATTTTATTTTATAATAATTAATTAAAATTTGTATACACCCACTCAATAGTTATCTGCCCTTAGAAACATAAAATCTTAGAATTATCGCCCTTAGATATGACCTAGATATCACCCCTTACACCATCCAACTTCATGACCGAGGGGGAGTGAAAATCAGCCGAGGTCAAGGTCAATTGCCGGAGGCTCCGGCAAAATCTAACCGAATCCCACATTTATAACTACTCACTACCCAGTGCCACCCATCGGGAGCTGGAACGCCAATCATTCCTCCCCACGCCGCTTGATGACAAAAGTGGAAGATGATAATTCTTCTTCTTTCGTTCGTTTGAAATATGTCTATAACTGCAATGCTGTCTCTTGTATGAATTTAACTGTCGTTTTTAGTTCACTCAGCGGTCCATAGAGTTTATCTTCTACTATCGTCTGTCTAGGCCAGAAGGTTTGCCGAGATATGTTGTATTTTGGACAGTCTTGGAGTATGTGCTCTGCTGTCTACGACCCCAATCCACATGTGCACATGGCTGATTCACCAGTCTTGAATTTTGTATACATGTGGTTGTGTAATATATTGTGTCCTGTTCTGAGGCGCAGAATAATGACTTGTTACGGCCTGCCCATAACGTGGTAGTCATCTTGAGTAGATTTTGGTGGCTTTCTGACAGATTTGATCATTCTTTTATTTTGGTGGTATGTAACGGGCACATTAGGCTGTTCTTCTTTTGCTCCTTCCTTAGCCAATCGATCAGCTCTGTTGCTTCCGAGTACTCCACAGTGGGATGGTATCCACTGTATGGTGACATTATGCTGACTGCTAAGTTGAGAAAGTAGTGTCCTTAGCACTGGCAATTTCCCAGATAGGAGCGCCTCGAGTACTGATTTTGTATCTGTCAATAGCACCACAGGTTGTGTACCTTGGCTGGTATTTAGTAATTTCTCTTTTGCTATCTTGATTGCCCCAATTTCAGCATCATAGTTATGGCGGTACTTTCCTGTTGGTACTCTGGCCGTGTCCCTATAATTATTTGGGTATTCTATGTACACTCCCACTCCTCCATTTCGAACAGCATTTTGTGCTGACCCATTTGTGTAGACTCGGATCCAGAGGTCCTGTGGGTATTCTTCATCAAGGAAGCCGAGAGTGGCTGTTCTGCGCTGTACACTGTTCTCTTCTTCCTTATCAAATATTCCTCTCACTTTTGTCCGGATTTGTAGTGATAGTCTATGTTCATCTTTCCATGGAGTTCGCTCTGGAATAGTTTTCAGGGGGATACCAACTGTGGGCAGATCGGTGGTTTCTCTGCAGAGTCGTTTGGCCTGGTGGATAAAACTGCTTCTTTTCAACCACCCCATAGCTAAGTTTTCAAATCTGTTCTTCATAAGGTGGCCTGGCAAGCTGAGGAACGTTTCTCTTGCATTAACAGATTCATACCATAATACGATCAGCGATGTCAGTAGTGGGTTGTGCTCAATATTTAAATATCAAATTCCGAAACAACCAAATAAATCAATTTGATTATTGCTCGCTGGACTTAGGCGGCCTGGTGTGCCTTGCCAGTGAGAAGGCCTGATCATTCGGGGCCACATCGATTGACGGATGTCATTCGCGGCGATCGGGCACATCTTGAGCTATAGTCTACGATGGGTGACGTTGTAGTATTCTGTTGTGATAATTTGGTCACGTTCAACGTGTGCCGTGTGGTCTAGTGGTTACACACCCGCTTCACATGCCAATGATCCGGAGTATGTTTCTGGGTCCGGTCAAGGATATGCACTACTGACGAGCTCAAATGAGAGCGAAACTCGAGTCTAGTGCTTCCACATTGACATGGATGGGCCTTAGGTTCACACCATAATACGATCAGCGTTGTCAGTAGTGTGTTGTGCTCAATATTTAAATCTATAATCCCGAAACAACCAAATAAATAAAACTTGTATTAGCGTTTTCGTATCTCTGCGCTCTCTCCGTGCTTGTGTCCTCCCCAACTTCTCCATGTCCACTATAGGGGTTGATCTCATCCCTCCTGTGGAGACTCTTAAGTGCTTGATATGCACCTTCTCCAGCTCTTGTAGTGTGGTTTTTTATGCTGAACACCACGCAGTTGATCCGTATTCCAGGTGTGGTTGTATGCTCTGTTGATAAACTTTGCTAAGTATTATCTGACTGGCTCCTCATGTGGTTCCACTTAGTTTTATCAGAATTGCTATTTTTCTTCTGGCATTTGTTACTGCTTTGTTGATGTGCTTTCTCCATGTCAACCTGCCATCATATGTTACTCTAAGGTATGTTGGTACTTTATCTTCTCTTAGGGGTATTCCATTTATCTGGATGATCCCTGCGTTTTGTTTTGGAGAGAGGTTAAATAGATCGGTAATGCACTTGTCCGTGTTTATGCCGACACACCATCTATTTGCCCATGCACCAAATGCATCTGCAGCTCTTTGTAGCGATCTGGTGGCCCCAGATGCATGTTCATTTGTGCTCCACAGAGCTAGGCCTTTTGCGTACATTGCCGCTTTAATTCCATGCGGTAGATTAGGAACAAGATCATTAATGAAGATTATAAAAATTGTGGGAGACAAGACTCCACACCTGGGGAACACCGTGACGCAGTAGAACTTTCTTGCTCTTGAGTCCGTCTATTTGTACTCGGGCTCCCCTCTGCCGTGTGTCCACCGTGACGAGATAGAGGGGCGTGCATGTTCCAATGACCCCAAGAGCTATGCCGACGGTACAAGTAGGGTTACCATTGTCGGACAGGTCAGGGGAGAGGAACCAGACCAAGAGACAGACAAACCTGCTGCATTGTAGGTAGACTTGGGACAGTCAAAGGCTAGGGAAAGCATCCCGAAAAATGCTTGTCAAAATCGGATTTACTGAGCCACAGGAGTAGTGTAGAAGGAGGAAAGCCGCCCGTTTTGTGGATCTTATATAAATCAACCATTTATCGATCCTGATCCACAAAGGGCGATAACTCTTTCTTCCCCAAAAAGTAGGCGTGGCGTTGCGAAGTGACTCATCAGAGGTGACGTGGTCTAGTGACTCATCAGAGTGGGTGTGGTGGTCAGAGGTGGTGGTCAAGTAATTGTAGGTACGACATAAAAAATACAACATGAAACATTAAAAATAAAAAAATAAAAACGACTCAAGTAAGGTACATAATAATTTTTAATAAAATATATATAGAAAAGAAGAAAAAAAAAAGAAGAAAAAAAAACATATTAAGTGACCGCTTATAGTTAAGTGTGTGTGATGACGTGGTCAAGGGGTGGTCAAGAGGTGGTCAAGCAGTGGTCATGTGGTGGAGTAACCACTTAAATTAAAGGGAAAGTACATGTAGTGATGTGGTGGTGGTTAAAGTGTGCTATCACGTGGTCAAGTAGTGGTCAAGTGGTGGTCAAGTGAGGAAAATGTTAGTGGAAAGTAGTTGTAATGATATGGTGATGATTAAATGGTGGTAAATTAGTGGTCAAGTGGTGGTCAAGCAGTGGTCAAGGAGTGGTCAAGGGGGTGGTCAAGTGGTCAAGTTACCCCTTAAATTGATGGGGAGAGTACGTGTAGTGACACGGCGGTGGATAAAGTGAGCGATGAGGTGGGCAAGTAGTGGTCAAGTAGTGGTCAAGCGGTGGTCAAGCGGTGATCAAGTGGTCAAGTGACCCATTAAATTGTAGAGAAAGTTACGTGTAGTGACATGGTGGTGTTTAAAACGATCGCTGACGTGGTCAAGTGGTGGTCAAGTAGTGGTCAAGCAGTGGTCACATGGTCAAGTGACCACTTAAATTGTAGGGGAGAATGCGTCTTGTGATGCAGTGATGATCAAGAGGTGGTCAAGTAGTGGTCAAGGAGTGGTCAAGGGGTGGTCAAGTGGTCAAGTTACCCCTTAAATTGATGGGGAGAGTACGTGTAGTGACACGCTGATAACCAAGATGTGGTCAAGTAGTGGTAAAGTAGTGGTCAAGATGTGGTCAAGTGGTCGAGTGACCACATAAATTGCAGAGGAGAGTAGGTGTAGTGACATGGTGAGGATCAAGAGGTGGTCAAGTTGTTATGTCTAGAGGTTGGGGTGTCTCAGTCATGAAGTATCAAACTGTCTGCTGTGGGAAGGATGGCGCTGATCAGGGACGAGTACGTTCTAATACGTTTATCGCTATTGTCTACAATTGGCGTGGTTGTATAGTAATAATAGTAGAGTTGTTTTGTAGTAATATTAGTCATCATCATCAAGGGCCATTTTAGGTGGTATTTGTAGTAGTAGTAGTAGTAGTAGTAGTAGTAGTAGTAGTAGTAGTAGTAGTAGTAGTAGTAGTAGTAGTAGTAGTAGTAGTAGTAGTAGTAGTAGTAGTAGTAGTAGTAGTAGTAGTAGTAGTAGTAATACCAACAATAGTACTAATTATTATCATCATCACGTGTCTTACCAACGGACGTACCACCCACACATTGCGATCTCCAACACCATTGAACAATTCCGGGGTTGACTCACACTACAGAAATCCCCAATTAACGGCATTACCTTCATGTAATGGTGGTACTCATAGTACCAATAGCACCAGTAGTAATAGTCACCAACATCAGCAAGAGACTTATCGCCTGACATTGGTCAGTATGACACTCCATAAACTATGATCTCCAACACCATGGATACAAATAGTAATAATATTGGTAGTAGTAGTAGTAGTAGTAGTAGTAGTAGTAGTAGTAGTAGTAGTAGTAGTAGTAGTAGTAGTAGTAGTAGTAGTAGTAGTAGTAGTAGTAGTAGTAGTAGTAGTAGTAGTAGTAGTAGTAGTAGTAGTAGTAGGTAGTAGTGGCGGTGGTGGTGGTGGTGGTGGTGGTGGTGGTGGTGGTGGTAATAGTAGGAGTAGTAGAATAGCGAGGGTGCTTGTTGTTTCACTAAGTATTTGTATATCGTATGTAGTATAAAGCTAGTTTGTGTTGTATGCCATGTAAGGTGTTACTGAAATATCTGTATTTTGTAGTTCTAAGAGGTGATGACGTCCATAACCCACCACTCTATCATCTTATTGATAGTGTCTCCAGTGCCGCGAAAAAGGCTCATTGTGAGATATCGATCATTTCTCAAAGCGACAGCATCCGGGGTGCATGCCCATTACGAGCAAACAACGATACGACACTTAAAAGGTAACTACAAGGCAAATGGTGTCGAGTATAGTGTAACATACAAAACTTATGAAGGTCATCGGTTGTCCATTTCATCACGGTCGACAAATAGGCGCTCACTAACTTCACAATGTGCTCACTCAAATAAACATATAGGATAATAAGGCACCGACCCAAACAAGGAAAACGGACAAAAACAAGGGGGAAAATGACATAAGCGTCAAAATATAACACATACAAAGACAGATACAACAGTGACTAAAAAAAATAATAAAAATGACACGACAAAATAACACACACACACACACACACACACACACACACACACACACACACACACACACACACACACACACACAATGAAAACTGAAATAACCAATGAAAAATCGCTGACACGAACACTAGAAGCTGACACAAACACTAAACAAGGTACCTAAAGAAAAGCTAAACTTTGTTAACCAAAATGTGAAAGTAGGAAAATGTGATACCCAAATGTAAAACAAATAGCAAGAGAGGAATAGCTCGTCCCAACTTATAAAAAGTAGGAAAATATGTCAACCAAATGGGAAAAAGTTAGGCCAAATACAAAAATATCTAACTCAAACTAATGAAAAGTAGGGAAACTTTGTTAACCAAAGGAGGGGAAAAACCTAGGTCAAGTAGGAAAATCTGTTACCCAAAAGTGAAAAATGTCGGCCAAATACAGAAATAGTTCGTCCACACGTATGCAAACTAGGAAAATTTGTTAGTCGAACAGGATAAAATATTGCCCAAGTAGGGAAATTTGAGAGCCATAAGTGAAAAAATATAATCCAAAGAGAGGAATATCTCGTTCCAACTTATAAAAAGAAGGAAAATTCTCAACCAAATGAGAAAAAGTTAGACCAAGTATAGTAACATCTCAACCAAACTTATGAAAAGTAGGAAACTTTGTTAGCCAAAGCGAAAAAACCTAGGTCAAGTAGGAAAATCTGTTAGCCAAATGTAAAAAATGTCGGCCAAATACAGAAATACCTCGTCCGCACTTATTAAAATTAGGAAAAATTTGTTAGCCAAATAGTAAAAATATTGCCCAAGTAGGAAAATTTGATAGCCAAATGTAAAAAAAAAATATCACCCAAAGAGAGGAATATCTCGGCCAGACTTATAAAAAGTAGGAGAACTATGTGCCAAATGGGAAAAAGTTAGGCCAAATACAGAAATATCTCAACCAAACATATAAAAAATAGGAAAATTGATAACCAAACGGGAAATATATTGACCAACTAGGGAAATGTGTTACTCAAAGAGGAAAAATAATGACCAAGTAACGAAATACATCGCTCAAACTTATGAAAACTAGGAAACTTTGTTAGCCAAATGGAAGAAACCTTGGTCAAGTAGGAAAATCTGTCAGCCAAATGTGAAAAATGTCGGCCAAATGCAGAAATAGTTCGGCCACACGTATGCAAACAAGGAAAGGTTGTTAGCCAGATAGGAAAAGTATTAACCAAGTAAGAAAATGTGATAGCCAAAGGTGAAAAAATATCAGCCAAAGAGAGAAATATCTCATCCAAACTTATAAAAAGAAGGAAAATTCTCAACCAAATGAGAAAAAGTTAGACCAAATATAGTAACATCTCAACCAAACTTATGAAAACTAGGAAACTTTGTTAGCCAACGAGAATAAAAACCTAGGTCAAGTAGGAAAATCTGTTAGCCAAATGTAAAAAATGTCGGCCAAATACAGAAATACCTCGTCCGCACTTATTAAAATTAGGAAAAATTTGTTAGCCAAATAGTAAAAATATTGCCCAAGTAGGAAAATTTGATAGCCAAATGTAAAAAAAATATCACCCAAAGAGAGGAATATCTCGGCCAGAGCTTATAAAAAGTAGGAGAACTATTTGCCAAATGGGAAAAAGTTAGGCCAAATACAGAAATATCTCAACCAAACATATAAAAAATAGGAAAATTGATAACCAAACGGGAAATATATTGACCAACTAGGGACATGTGTTACTCAAAGAGGAAAAATAATGACCAAGTAACGAAATACATCGCTCAAACTTATGAAAACTAGGAAACTTTGTTAGCCAAAGTGAAAAAAAAACCTTGTTCAAGTAGGAAAATCTGTTAGCCAAATGTGAAAAATGTCGGACAAATGCAGAAATAGTTCGGTCACACATATGCAAACTAGGAAAAGTTGTTAGCCAGATAGGAAAAGTATTGGCCAAGTAGGAAAATTTGAAAGCCAAATGTGAAAAAATATCACCCAAAGAGAGAAATATCTCGTCCAGACTTATAAAAAGTTGGAAAATTTGTCAACCAAATGGGGTAAAGTTAGACCAAATACAGAAACATCTTAACCACATTTATAAAAAACGAGGGGAAAATGTCGACCAAATACAGAAATAACTCAACCCAATTTATAAATATGGCAACCAAACTTATGAAACGTAGGCAAATGTGTTAACCAAAAGGGGAAAATATGGTACACGTAACGAAATATCTCATCCAAACTTATAAAAAGTAGGAAAATATGTCAACCAAACGCGAACAATGTCGGCCAAATACAGAAATTTCTCAACCAAACTCATGAAAAGTAGGAACAACTTGTTACCCAAATAGGAAAAATATTGGTCAAGTAAAGAAATAGCGTGGTCAAACCTATAAAAACGTACCAACATTTGTTAACACAACTTGGCCACTTGTTCTTACAAACTTGCTCGCTGGCTCAAACAATTTTTCCACTTGCTATTACAATCGGTCGACCTATCCTATCAACTCACACACTTACCATAACAACTGTCCCTTTTCCCCAACAACGTGTCCACCGACTCTCTCATATTATCGACTCGCCCTATCAACTTACCCACTGACTCTAACAACTTCCCCACATGGGCTCACAAAATTTCCACTTGTTATTACAACTTGTCGACAGCCTCGCCCAAATTACCACTTACTCTTACAAACTGTCCCAACTGCGCGCACAAAGGTGTCTACTTGTGATTTCACGGCCTCCTCACCCCATAGATAAGTAGCCCTTATAAAATACAAATGTATCCCGCAAGTCATACAGGAGTGTCCCCCATATTGTCATTTTAAAAAAAAATATTTGTGTGTGTAGGTAAGTTCATGTCTTTGACAGTTCATATTTTGTAAATTCATTTCTTCAGCATAAGATTTGTGTAAGTTCACGCCCTCATCATAAATTTTGTTGTGTAAGTTCATGTCTTCGACAGTTCATGTTTTGCTAAGGCCTAGTTTTAGTGAAAATGCAGAAGTCTATTGGCTAGAATTTCAACCTGGGTGGTCAATTACTAACACTGCCTGTGGACAGCTATTCTTACCCATGCGCTAAAGTTGAGAAAATGAACTTCCGTTGAATGGAAGCTACCGCAGACTTGAATTATTAAACCCCTCTGGAAGAAGTAGCGGCAGCTTAACCAGGAAAAGATCGAATTAGTTATCCCCCCTTAGTCTGGAAATTATGAAAATATATGCTCCCACAAGCGATATTACTCATGACGTCATATAAACAAAAATATAAAGTATAACAAATGAGGCAGCGCCACAATTGTTATCCTTTATATTTTTGTTTATATGACGTCATGAGTAATATCGTTTGTGGGAGCATATATTTTCATAATTTCCAGACTAAGGGGGGATAACTAATTCGATCTTTTCCTGGTTAAGCTGCCGCTACTTCTTCCAGAGGGGTTTGATAATTCAAGTCTGCGGTAGCTTCCATTCAACGGAAGTTCATTTTCTCAACTTTAGCGCATGGGTAAGAATAGCTGTCCACAGGCAGTGTTAGTAATTGACCACCCAGGTTGAAATTCTAGCCAATAGACTTCTGCATTTTCACTAAAACTAGGCCTTAGCAAAACATGAACTGTCGAAGACATGAACTTACACAACAAAATTTATGATGAGGGCGTGAACTTACACAAATCTTATGCTGAAGAAATGAATTTACAAAATATGAACTGTCAAAGACATGAACTTACCTACACACACAAATATTTTTTTTTAATGACAATATGGGGGACACTTCTGTATGACTTGCGGGATACATTTGTATTTTATAAGGGCTACTTATCTATGGGGTGAGGAGGCCGTGAAATCACAAGTAGACATCTTTGTGCGCGCAGTTGGGACAGTTTGTAAGAGTAAGTGGTAATTTGGGCGAGGCTGTCGACAAGTTGTAATAACAAGTGGAAATTTTGTGAGCCCATGTGGGGAAGTTGTTAGAGTCAGTGGGTAAGTTGATAGGGCGAGTCGATAATATGAGAGAGTCGGTGGACACGTTGTTGGGGAAAAGGGACAGTTGTTATGGTAAGTGTGTGAGTTGATAGGATAGGTCGACCGATTGTAATAGCAAGTGGAAAAATTGTTTGAGCCAGCGAGCAAGTTTGTAAGAACAAGTGGCCAAGTTGTGTTAACAAATGTTGGTACGTTTTTATAGGTTTGACCACGCTATTTCTTTACTTGACCAATATTTTTCCTATTTGGGTAACAAGTTGTTCCTACTTTTCATGAGTTTGGTTGAGAAATTTCTGTATTTGGCCGACATTGTTCGCGTTTGGTTGACATATTTTCCTACTTTTTATAAGTTTGGATGAGATATTTCGTTACGTGTACCATATTTTCCCCTTTTGGTTAACACATTTGCCTACGTTTCATAAGTTTGGTTGCCATATTTATAAATTGGGTTGAGTTATTTCTGTATTTGGTCGACATTTTCCCCTCGTTTTTTATAAATGTGGTTAAGATGTTTCTGTATTTGGTCTAACTTTACCCCATTTGGTTGACAAATTTTCCAACTTTTTATAAGTCTGGACGAGATATTTCTCTCTTTGGGTGATATTTTTTCACATTTGGCTTTCAAATTTTCCTACTTGGCCAATACTTTTCCTATCTGGCTAACAACTTTTCCTAGTTTGCATATGTGTGACCGAACTATTTCTGCATTTGTCCGACATTTTTCACATTTGGCTAACAGATTTTCCTACTTGAACAAGGTTTTTTTTTTTCACTTTGGCTAACAAAGTTTCCTAGTTTTCATAAGTTTGAGCGATGTATTTCGTTACTTGGTCATTATTTTTCCTCTTTGAGTAACACATGTCCCTAGTTGGTCAATATATTTCCCGTTTGGTTATCAATTTTCCTATTTTTTATATGTTTGTTTGAGATATTTCTGTATTTGGCCTAACTTTTTCCCATTTGGCAAATAGTTCTCCTACTTTTTATAACTCTGGCCGAGATATTCCTCTCTTTGGGTGATATTTTTTTACATTTGGCTATCAAATTTTCCTACTTGGGCAATATTTTTACTATTTGGCTAACAAATTTTTCCTAATTTTAATAAGTGCGGACGAGGTATTTCTGTATTTGGCCGACATTTTTTACATTTGGCTAACAGATTTTCCTACTTGACCTAGGTTTTTATTCTCGTTGGCTAACAAAGTTTCCTAGTTTTCATAAGTTTGGTTGAGATGTTACTATATTTGGTCTAACTTTTTCTCATTTGGTTGAGAATTTTCCTTCTTTTTATAAGTTTGGATGAGATATTTCTCTCTTTGGCTGATATTTTTTCACCTTTGGCTATCACATTTTCTTACTTGGTTAATACTTTTCCTATCTGGCTAACAACCTTTCCTTGTTTGCATACGTGTGGCCGAACTATTTCTGCATTTGGCCGACATTTTTCACATTTGGCTAACAGATTTTTCCTACTTGACCAAGGTTTCTTCCATTTGGCTAACAAAGTTTCCTAGTTTTCATAAGTTTGAGCGATGTATTTCGTTACTTGGTCATTATTTTTCCTCTTTGAGTAACACATTTCCCTAGTTGGTCAATATATTTCCCGTTTGGTTATCAATTTTCCTATTTTTTATATGTTTGGTTGAGATATTTCTGTATTTGGCCTAACTTTTTCCCATTTGGCACATAGTTCTCCTACTTTTTATAAGTCTGGCCGAGATATTCCTCTCTTTGGGTGATATTTTTTTTTACATTTGGCTATCAAATTTTCCTACTTGGGCAATATTTTTACTATTTGGCTAACAAATTTTTTCCTAATTTTAATAAGTGCGGACGAGGTATTTCTGTATTTGGCCGACATTTTTTACATTTGGCTAACAGATTTTCCTACTTGACCTAGGTTTTTATTCTCGTTGGCTAACAAAGTTTCCTAGTTTTCATAAGTTTGGTTGAGATGTTACTATATTTGGTCTAACTTTTTCTCATTTGGTTGAGAATTTTCCTTCTTTTTATAAGTTTGGATGAGATATTTCTCTCTTTGGCTGATATTTTTTCACCTTTGGCTATCACATTTTCTTACTTGGTTAATACTTTTCCTATCTGGCTAACAACCTTTCCTTGTTTGCATACGTGTGGCCGAACTATTTCTGCATTTGGCCGACATTTTTCACATTTGGTTAACAGATTTTTCCTACTTGACCAAGGTTTCTTCCATTTGGCTAACAAAGTTTCCTAGTTTTCATAAGTTTGAGCGATGTATTTCGTTACTTGGTCATTATTTTTCCTCTTTGAGTAACACATTTCCCTAGTTGGTCAATATATTTCCCGTTTGGTTATCAATTTTCCTATTTTTTATATGTTTGGTTGAAATATTTCTGTATTTGGCCTAACTTTTTCCCATTTGGCACATAGTTCTCCTACTTTTTATAAGTCTGGCCGAGATATTCCTCTCTTTGGGTGATATTTTTTTTTTACATTTGGCTATCAAATTTTCCTACTTGGGCAATATTTTTACTATTTGACTAACAAATTTTTCCTAATTTTAATAAGTGCGGACGAGGTATTTCTGTATTTGGCCGACATTTTTTACATTTGGCTAACAGATTTTCCTACTTGACCTAGGTTTTTTCGCTTTGGCTAACAAAGTTTCCTACTTTTCATAAGTTTGGTTGAGATGTTACTATACTTGGTCTAACTTTTTCTCATTTGGTTGAGAATTTTCCTTCTTTTTATAAGTTGGAACGAGATATTCCTCTCTTTGGATTATATTTTTTCACTTATGGCTCTCAAATTTCCCTACTTGGGCAATATTTTATCCTGTTCGACTAACAAATTTTCCTAGTTTGCATACGTGTGGACGAACTATTTCTGTATTTGGCCGACATTTTTCACTTTTGGGTAACAGATTTTCCTACTTGACCTAGGTTTTTCCCCTCCTTTGGTTAACAAAGTTTCCCTACTTTTCATTAGTTTGAGTTAGATATTTTTGTATTTGGCCTAACTTTTTCCCATTTGGTTGACATATTTTCCTACTTTTTATAAGTTGGGACGAGCTATTCCTCTCTTGCTATTTGTTTTACATTTGGGTATCATATTTTCCTAATTTCACATTTTGGTTAACAAAGTTTAGCTTTTCTTTAGGTACCTTGTTTAGTGTTTGTGTCAGCTTCTAGTGTTCGTGTCAGCGATTTTTCATTGGTTATTTCAGTTTTCATTGTGTGTGTGTGTGTGTGTGTGTGTGTGTGTGTGTGTGTGTGTGTGTGTGTGTGTGTGTGTGTGTGTTGTGTGTTATTTTGTCGTGTCATTTTTATTATTTTTTTTAGTCACTGTTGTATCTGTCTTTGTATGTGTTATATTTTGACGCTTATGTCATTTTCCCCCTTGTTTTTGTCCGTTTTCCTTGTTTGGGTCGGTGCCTTATTATCCTATATGTTTATTTGAGTGAGCATATTGTGAAGTTAGTGAGCGCCTATTTGTCGACTGTGATGGAATGGACAACCGATGACCTTCATAAGTTTTGTATGTTACACTATACTCGACACCATTTGCCTTGTAGTTACCTTTTAAGTGTCGTATCGTTGTTTGCTCGTAATGGGCATGCACCCCGGATGCTGTCGCTTTGAGAAATGATCGATATCTCACAATGAGCCTTTTTCGCGGCACTGAGACACTATCAATAAGATGATAGAGTGGTGGGTTATGGCGTCATCACCTCTTAGAACTACAAAATACAGATATTTCAGTAACACCTTACATGGCATACAACACAAACTATCTTTATACTACATACGATATACAAATACTTAGTGAAACAACAAGCACCCTCGCTATTCTACTACTCCTACTATTACCACCACCACCACCACCACCACCACCACCGCCGCTACTACTACTACTACTACTACTACTACTACTACTACTACTACTACTACTACTACTACTACTACTACTACTACTACTACTACTACTACTACTACTACTACTACTACTACTACTACTACCAATATTATTACTATTTGTATCCATGGTGTTGGAGATCATAGTTTATGGAGTGTCATACTGACCAATGTCAGGCGATAAGTCTCTTGCTGATGTTGGTGACTATTACTACTGGTGCTATTGGTACTATGAGTACCACCATTACATGAAGGTAATGCCGTTAATTGGGGATTTCTGTAGTGTGAGTCAACCCCGGAATTGTTCAATGGTGTTGGAGATCGCAATGTGTGGGTGATACGTCCGTTGGTAAGACACGTGATGATGATGATAATTAGTACTATTGTTGGTATTGCTACTACTACTACTACTACTACTACTACTACTACTACTACTACTACTACTACTACTACTACTACTACTACTACTACTACTACTACTACTACTACTACTACTACTACTACTACTACTACTACTACTACTATTACAAATACCACCTAAAATGGCCCTTGATGATGATAACTAATATTACTACGAAACAACTCTACTATTATTACTATACAACCACGCCAATTGTAGACAATAGCGATAAACGTATTAGAACGTACTCGTCCTGATCAGCGCCATCCTTCACACAGCAGACAGTTTGATACTTCATGACTGAGACACCCCAACCTCTAGACATAACAACTTGACCACCTCTTGATCCTCACCATGTCACTACACCTACTCTCCTCTGCAATTTATGTGGTCACTCAACCACTTGACCACCGCTTGACCACTACTTGACCACTACTTGACCACATCTTGGTTATCAGCGTGTCACTACACGTACTCTCCCCATCAATTTAAGGGTAACTTGACCACTTGACCACCCCTTGACCACTCCTTGACCACTACTTGACCACCTCTTGATCATCACTGCATCACAAGACGCATTCTCCCCTACAATTTAAGTGGTCACTTGACCATGCGACCACTGCTTGACCACTACTTGACCACCACTTGACCACGTCAGCGATCGTTTTAAACACCACCATGTCACTACACGTAACTTTCTCTACAATTTAATGGGTCACTTGACCACTTGATCACCGCTTGACCACCGCTTGACCACTACTTGACCACCTCATCGCTCACTTTATCCACCGCCGTGTCACTACACGTACTCTCCCCATCAATTTAAGGGGTAACTTGACCACTTGACCACCCCCTTGACCACTCCTTGACCACTGCTTGACCACCACTTGACCACTAATTTACCACCCTTTGATCATCACCATATCATTACAACTACTTTCCACTAAAATTTTCCTCACTTGACCACCACTTGACCACTGCTTGACCACTAATTTACCACCCTTTAATCATCACCATATCATTACAACTACTTTCCACTAAAATTTCGTCACTTGACCACTACTTGACCATTACTTGACCACGTGATAGCACACTTTAACCACCACCACATCACTACACGTACTTTCCCCTTTAATTTAAGTGGTTACTCCACCACATGACCACCACTTGACCACCTCTTGACCACCACTTGACCACGTCATCACACACACTTAACTATAAGCGGTCACTTACTATGTTTTTTTTTCTTCTTTTTTTTTTCTTCTTTTCTATATATGTTTTATTAAAAATTATTATGTACCTTACTTGAGTCGTTTTTTTAAAATTATTTTTAATGTTTCATGTTGTATTTTTTATGTCGTACCTACAATTACTTGACCACCACCTCTGACCACCACACCCACTCTGATGAGTCACTAGACCACGTCACCTCTGATGAGTCACTTCGCAACGCCACGCCTACTTTTTGGGGGAAAAAGAGTTATCGCCCTTTGTGGATCAGGATCGATAAATGGTTGATTTATATAAGATCCACAAAACGGGCGGCTTTCCTCCTTCTACACTACTCACAGGCTTGAAAAAGCAGTGCAGCGTAACTTAATCAATTCATGATGTCAAAGATTATAATTAATCAGTATGGTGCTAAATTCGTGAAGTCCCATCAGGCGGTGATAGTGGCTGGCCCCCTTCCTCGAGGGGGTCCACCCATTACTACTGGTCACCTTCCCCTGTGCTGTGGACTCAAGGCACAGAGGAGTAAGAGTAGTAGGGTAAGAGCTGTCGACTAAACACCCCGGACGGTCAACATACTACAGTGGAATGCCGAAGGAATTTCTAACAAGAAAGTCTCCCTAACACAGCGTCTTCATAAAGATAGAACAGATGTGGCATGCATTCAAGAGACACACCTCAACGCCAATCGCAGATTCTCAGTCAGAGGATATCAGGCCCCACGTTTCGATCGCGAAGGACACAAAGGAGGCGTTCTAATACTTACACGAAATACAATACCTTGCATCGAAGTATCTGTGTTCTCTGACAACCATACGGAAATTATAGGTGTTGATATAATAATAAAGGACGTGGAAATAAGAATTTACAATCTGTATAGCCCGGCAGATAAGGACCTTTCACTTTCAAACATGAAAATAACAGACACAAACTGCGTTATTGTCGGAGACTTTAATAGCCGTTCAGAAAGACGGAGATACCCAGATACTGACAACAGAGGAGATGAAGTAGAGGACTGGGAAATAGACTCAAATGTCCATCTACTCAACAAAACCGACGACACACCGAGCTTCTACTCCAGAAGATGGTTTACCACGTCTACTCCAGACTTTGCTTTCTGCACAGGAGACATAATCCATAAAATCGATCACCATGTGCTTGACCAATTAGCAGGTAGTGACCACAGACCAATCAAGCTTGTAATGAATATGGAGTATGTTCCACAGGAGCAAAAGCCTTTGCCTCATTGGAATTACAAACGAGCTTAATGGGACAGATTTCCATACTAACAGACAAATATTGTGAAACATACATACACGACATGGCAACATGAAACAAATGGTGGAAAGTCTACACAAAGCTATAATACAGGCGACCACTTAGTCCATTCCAAGAAAAGCGAGGAAAAAATTACCAACCATACTGGACTGAAGAACTACACATTTTGGAGGACACAGTTGAAGAAGGAAAACAGCAGAGAGAACAAACAACTGAAGCGAACATCTCTCTCAAAGCCATCTCAGCAAAATATAAAAGAACAGTAAATCAAACAACAAGAAATTGTTGGAGGGGGAAAAACACAACCTGAACTTTGACAGGGATGGAAACAAACTATGGAAACTAGTGAAAGCCATGAACAATGAAGGACCCAGAAACAAACAAATAACAATTAAACAAAGAAATGCCTTGCTTACAGCAAAAAAGGCTGCAAATACATTAATGAAGCACTATGCTAATGCAAACATTATTGATATTACAACCGAACAAAAGAAAGCAATCAAAGATAAACAGACACATCATAGTAATACAGAGAGAGAGAGCAGCAGAATACATGATGGCAAATCTGAAAATGGAAGAATGTGAACAGGCAATGAATACCCTAAAAAAGAAGAAATCACCAGGAAAGGATGGAATCACAAATGAAATGCTAATATAACTAGGCACTAAAGCAAAAAATAAACTACTAGCCGAGCTAAATTACAGCTGGCAGAGATGAATAGTCCCATAGGCATGGAAGAAAGCTATACTAATAGGCTACCAGTCCCAAAGAAAGGAAAAGACCTGGAAGAACCAAATGGCTATCGACCTATCAGTCTACTTAGCTGTGCAGGAGAATTAATGGAACGCATTATCAATGGCAGGCTAACATGGTATCTGGAAGAAAACAAACTCTTAACACCACATCAAGCAGGATTCAGAAAGTACAGATCTACTGATGATCAAATAACCTATATAGCTCAGGAAATAGAGGATGCCTTCCAAGAGAAAAAGCACACACTAGCGGTCTGGATAGATTTAGAAAAAGCATTTGATAAGTATAGAAGGAAGGACTGAAAGTAAAACTGCAAGACATGTATGTGTGTGGGAAAATGTACAAATGGATCAGCCACTACCTTGAGAACAGAACTGCTAGGACAAAAGCACAAGGAAAAAGATGCTGTTGGAGCAAGGTGTCCCCCAAAGAGGTGTCCTTTCACCAACATTATTCCTAGCATATATAAATGACATCACGGAACATTTTCCAGCCAGAGTACACACATCCTCCTTTGCAAATGACCTAGCCATATGGACATCTGAAGAATATATTAGTACAGCTAAACAGCAGAATACAGCAAGCCTTATTAGCGCTAGAGGACTGGCAAAAATCATGGCTAGTGAAGATAAGTGAGGAGAAACAACTTGCACAGTGTTCTCCCTCTCAAATAAAATTCAGCACCCTACGTTGGTATTGAATAGAAAAATATTGCGCCATGAAGAAAATCTAAACTATCTAGGAGTTACCTTTGATCGTCGCCTGATATGAAGACATAGGCTGAAAAAACTCGAACAAGACCAAGGCAAAGAATGGCAATCATGAAAAAAGCTTCCTGCTACAACGTGGAGAGCAGATGAAAAAGTTCTCAAGAAGTTATACACTGGACGGGTGAGGCCAGTACTGGAATATGGCATCGCAGCTTAGGCAACAGCAGGTTAAGTCAAACTTTAATAGAATAAGTAGAGTCCAAAATCAAAGAATGCAGATCATAACTGGAAGTCTGAAGACAACGCCTATTAATGAACTAGAAAAGATCACTTGTTTACAACCAGTGCAGGACAGAAGAGATAGTAGGACCCAACAACAAGAAGAAAAATTTAGAAGATTGACAGACCACCCTATGTATAAAAAGTGTAATGGTTTTGGAAAGGGAAGACTGAAGCGCAGCAACTTTGTAGAAACCGCAAAACTAAAGATTAGGGCAAATCCTATACTTAACATATCAACAGTCAAACCCATTTACAATGCACACAAGTTCCCAGCTTGGGGACAGCAGCAAATGCCTGAGATGATAGAAAACATTCCTGGTATTGAGAAAAAGAACACTAAGAATGAAACCGAAAGAAGAAAAATAGCCTTAAACTACATAAAAGAACATTACATAAGTAGCAATTGGACCCATGCATATATAGATGGATCAGCCAAAAATTCAATAGAAAATGGAGGAGAAATCTCCGAAATTTAAAAAATGGAGTGGAAAAAAAAGTCACTGGCAACTGGACAATTTTCAAGTAACTTCAAATCAGAGGTACAGGCTTTGAAAACTGCAGCATAAATGCTCTTGATGAAGGGAAATAGATATCTTCACATATGTGAAGTCTTCAAAACTGAAGAACAAAAACAGCACAGAACAGCCTAACCTAAAGGCAGCACTCAATGGTTTTTGACAGAAATCCAAAACAAAGTTGTAATACAGTGGATCCCATCACATTGCAGTATACCTGGAAATGAAGAGTCTTACAGACTAGCAAAAGAGCGTGGACGACTACCACAGCCTGATATGAACATTACCTATAATGAGGCAAAGAGGTTTATAAAAGGCAATTATAGAACCAAATGGGAATCATGGCATCCAAGCCACCCGAAGGATGATGCATATTACAAACTCGACAGAAGAGAACAAGTGGCAATCTTCAGACTCCGCACAGGACATAACAGGCTGAAATACTACTTGTTCAATGAACTAAAGATAGGAGATACCGATCAATGTAATTGTGGTACTGGTAAAATGACAGCTAAGCATTTGCTGCAGGAGTGCTCAATATATGCAGAACAGAGAAAGATAATTTGGCCCACGCCTACTTCATTTGAGGACAAGGTCTATGGAGATATCAACAAGCTCAAGTTGACCGCAGCTTACTTTAACTACATTCAAGTTGACATCTAATGGTGCATGAAGAAGTACTTAGACTGCCACACTTCATACCACAGGTATATCGGTAGCAGACGCGCCCCAGAGGCATGAAATGGAATATTGCTTGGCTAGCAAATCCATTAAGTAGAAAGTCTGAATCGAAAGCTCACTATGTGGGCGTCATCATAGGTGGAAAAAGTGTCCTAGTGGCACGAAATGGAATATTGCTTGGATAGATAATCTATTACGTGGAAAGTCCGAATCGAAATCTCACTGTGTGGATGTCATCTGCAGACTGCGTTCTTCTGGTTTCCGGAGGAACAGCCTGTGGTGACTGGAAGGGCCAATATACGGAAGTGAGGCTAACAAGCCATTTGCAGGACGTGACGATTCCTTAGGTGAGCCAAGTACCAGAGCGTTAAGTGTCGGCTCTGCAATTATGGACGCCTCCTTGGATGGCGTGTAATGCCCATGGTCTGCCCCTGCCTTCCCTTGAGGGCTGACCAGGATGTCTTTGGCTGTTCTATATGGGCCAGCTGGGGTGTGGATAGCACCACAACAGTGAGAGTTAAACGCCCTAAGAAACCCCCGAGAAGATAAACCCGGTCAATAAACGCTCGCAGAAGTCGGATGTGTTGGCCTAATGGCGCAAGAATGCAGCTCTGCTGTAAACAGGCACAACGCAATCACGACCGAAAAAAAAACTCTCCGGATGAAAGCAGAAGAAGAAGTACTCGGGCTCTTCTGTTGTGCAAGTATGCTTTCACCCATTTTTACATTCTTCCATTGACTTTACAATTTCTCATTTTCTTCATCAGACCTTCTTTCCAGACTGTGTCAAAGGCTTTCTTCAGATCTATCCATGCCGTAAGCACCAGCTTCTTCTCTTCGAATGCATCCTCACTTTCTTGAGAGAGGTAGGTTGTCTGATCTTCCGTAGAGTAGCACTGCCTAAAGCCAGCTTGCTGTGGCACAAGGATGTTTTCACTTTCAATGTACCACTGCTGTCTGTGATTGATGATGCGCTCCATTGTTTTGCAGAGACAGCTGGTGAGGCTAATTGGTCTGTAGCTAGAGGCAATGGAGCTATCTTTCCCTGATTTTAGGCGGGGTATCATGATTGCTTCTCTCCAATCTTGTGGAACACTGCCTAATGTCCAGTTGTCGTTGAAGATCTGCAACAGCTTTGCTTTGGCCTCTATTCCTAAGTTCCTGATCATCTCATTGGAGATACCATAAGCTCCTGGTGACTTTCTCATTTTCAGTTTTGATATGGCTAGCCCCAGTTCGCTGATTGTGATAGGTGCCTCTAGAACCTCATGTACTATTTCCTTCTGTCCTGTATATGGCCATTTCTCTCGAATCTCTTGTTATTTCTCTGGGCTAATTTCGATATTGTTATCTTGTGCAAATGAGTCCGTAAAATGGTCAGCTGCTTGCTTTCTTGTTAAGATGTTTCCATCTTTATGTAGTGCAACTTTTGAGTTTCTCCCTGTGCCCTCATCGTTAAGTTGCTTTATTAGCTTCCACAACTTCCTTGTGTTTCTTTCAAAGTTCAGTGACTCTGTTTTCACCTGCCAGCTTTTCCGTCTAGCCTGCAGCTTGACCCTTTGAAATTTGGCTTTTGCGTGCTGGTATTTATTGTGGTGCTCTTGGCTGGGTTTGGCCTAAGTGTGAATTCTACATACTTCTACATCATTATGCAACTTTTCGGTTCACTACTCCAGTAAGGTTTATAATGTTTACGGGCTCCTCTTTGTACTGTTTCTCGTGCTGCCTGTAGTATGCATTTCTCAAACTCTTCAACTACTTTATTTATGTCTTTCTCAGTGTTCAGGTTTCTAACCAGTATGCTGGTGCGATGCTTGTACATTGCCCAGTCTGCTTTCTTGTAGTTCCACTTCGAGAGGGTGCTGCTTTCACTTACAGGCTCATTTTCTACAGTTAGAAAGACTGGCCGATGGTCACTGCCACCAAGTTATTTCCCATCAATTCGTGTAATGTTCCACTCCAGGTCTGGTGAATGAAAAGCCAGGTCAAGTGTAGTTGTAGTGTGCCCTTATCTTGAGTAGAAAGGCTTGTTAATCAAGATGAATCTATTCTCATCCTGCCAGTTTTCCAGTCTCTCTCCTCTCTGGTCCATCTGATTATTGCCCCAGCTCTGCGAGTGGCTGTTGAAATCGTCACACACAATCATTTCTTTTCTTTTAACGGTAGTGTGTCCAGTGCCTGTGGGAGGTGACTTGGACAGTAGCAAGTGATCAGATGTAGGTCTGCATTGCCTGTTTTAAGTTTAAGTGTCTGATACTCAGCCCCTTCCATGTAGACTTCATTTGGGAAGCATTGATGTTATTTTTTACAAGGGTCAGTATCCCACACTTTCGCCTGTCCTTTCGGTCAGATCGGAAACACTGGTAGCATCTGATTTTGAAGGCTATATTTTCGTTGAGGTGAGTTTCTTTCAAGCAACATATGCTTACTTTTTCTTGGTTCAAGATGTTTTCTAGTTTGTTGTTGTTGCTGACTTCCTCCGCATTCCAGTGCATTATTTTTAGTCTTTGTTTGGTATGGCCAGACGCTCTATGTTCAGGTTCCCTGGCTCAATAGGACATCTTAGAAGGACCTCCAATAGTTGTGGTTGGACCCTTTCGAGGCATAGGGCCCGGCACTGCACCTGCCTGGGGTAACAAGGCAGGGCGAGCACCATTTAGCAGTAGTCAACATATTTCATGGCGTATTTGCGTGACATCCTGATTTCTGTGGTGCGCCTCCTGGCTGGTTGCCTCCGTTTTCAGTACCTTTCCAGACTGTGGTCTTACTCGAGTTTAGGTGTGTCGGTATGCATACACATCTAGAGTTTCTGGTTATTTCTCAGCGTCAGTGCGCCGCCCCTTCTCCTGTTAGTTAAAACAGTTCCGCCACGAGAAGGCCAGGAGTTGGACTTTTGCTGCAGAGGTGATGAATGCACGAGCCACTGGGGTATTTATGCAAGGTTGGAAGCTCACCCCAAGCCCACCTCCGGCTACATAACAGCAACATTTGGAACCTGAAGATGATGATTGCCACAACGCAACTCCCGCAATTATCAAATTGGCAACGTCAACGTTGAAGCAATAATAAGCTCACGTGAACTATCGAACTGTAATACGAAGAATCAACCGACGCCATCCTAAACAACAGTACTCACACATTCTTTTAATGATGCGCTGGATCAATACAATGGATTCATCGATAAAATGAATTGTCCCTTTTAACACAGGAACGGCATTCACACAAAATATTTACGACTCTATCCCGGTAATGTCCGACTGTAGTTAGGAGCTCAATCTATCTCGCTGTTCTCATTTTTCACCGATTGTCTAGGTGTTCCATGCCTTCAGGTCCTCCTCTCAATATTGACACTTTCTTCGTTAGACATCCTCCACCTGATAGTCCTCAGCCAAGCCTTTGCCTTCTCACAACCAAATCTCCAAACGAACACGGGCTCCACACAATATGTCGCGCTTCAGCCGAATCACACAAGGTCCTCTCCCTTGTCCTTTCTGTTGATAACTGACGTCACTCCTTTGTGTTCTTTATCAACAGTTTCTTGTGGTGTTTTCCTCTATGATTTTCTACCGCTTTTTCCGATGATGTCATTATGTCTAAACGCAATGTGGCAATGATGATGATGACCTGTATATTTTTTTCCCGCGTTTCCATCCTGTTTCAGGATATTGCGGTTAACATCAGCATCTTTCAGATGTATGTTGATTCCTAGGCTAAATTACGTTCATCAGCACGCCACGACTTTCTGAGCGACCGGCTCCATACTCTCATAAGTCACTGGCGCGACTCGAACCGCTACCACCTTCACTTCGCGACTCGAACCGAGGAATAATTTGCGTTCCAGCGCCCGATAGGCGGCACTGGATAGTGTGTAATCTGATAATTGCTAACATATCTGTAACCTGATAATTGCTAACATTATAATTGAGATCTCATAATCAACATTATGTAATCTTAAAAGTTGCCTAAAATGATTGAAATGTTTTGATTAAAATAATTTTGACTTTTTTCCCCATAGAAACATGGTGCAACAATGGTTACCATGGGCTTCTGTGTGAGGATACCTGCACCTGCGCACCTGACGAGTTGTGCAGTTTAATCAATGGAGCCTGTGGCAAAGGCTGCCAAGGGTCTTATAATTATAAATGCAAAAATCCGTGTGGTTGGAATTATCAAAGTAACTGTCAACCAGGGTCAAATAACTGTTCTGAGTGTCTTCCAGGATATATCCACCTAAATTGCAGTAAAAGTATGTTATGTATGTGTTCATTCACCCATTCATTTTCCTTTTTTCAGAGATACCTAATTGTCTTCACTGGTCTTTCTCCTTCAAACTCGTCATGCAATCTTGTCTAGGCTTTCCTCTTTAACGTACCTAACTAGTCTTGTTTGGTCGTTCTTCTACCTATTTGTGTAGTCTTGTTTGGCCTTTTCTACATAGCCATGTTGTCTTGTTTGGTCGTTTCTCTTCTACCTAGCTGTGTAGTCTTGTTTGGTCGTTTCTCTTCTACCTAGCTGTGTAGTCTTGTTTGGTCGTTTCTTTTCTACCTAGCTGTGTAGTCTTGTTGACCTTTTCTCTTCAACCTAGCTGTGTAGTCTTGTTTAACATTTTCTCTTCTACCTAGCTGTGTAGTCTTGTTTAACATTTTCTCTTCTACCTAGCTGTGTAGTCTTGTTTAACATTTTCTCTTCTACCTAGCTGTGTAGTCTTGTTTGACCTTTTCTCTTCTACCTAGCTGTGTAGTCTTGTTTGGCCTTTTCTCTTCTACCTAGCTGTGTAGTCTTGTTTGACCTTTTCTCTTCTACCTAGCTGTGTAGTCTTGTTTGACCTTTTCTCTTCTACCTAGCTGTGTAGTCTTGTTTGGTCGTTTCTTTTCTACCTAGCTGTGTAGTCTTGTTGACCTTTTCTCTTCAACCTAGCTGTGTAGTCTTGTTTAACATTTTCTCTTCTACCTAGCTGTATAGTCTTGTTTGGCCTTTTCTCTTCTACCTAGCTGTGTAGTCTTGTTTAACATTTTCTCTTCTACCTAGCTGTGTAGTCTTGTTTGACCTTTTCTCTTCTACCTAGCTGTGTAGTCTTGTTTGGCCTTTTCTCTTCTACCTAGCTGTGTAGTCTTGTTTGACCTTTTCTCTTCTACCTAGCTGTGTAGTCTTGTTTAACATTTTCTCTTCTACCTAGCTGTGTAGTCTTGTTTAACATTTTCTCTTCTACCTAGCTGTGTAGTCTTGTTTGGTCGTTTCTTTTCTACCTAGCTGTGTAGTCTTGTTGACCTTTTCTCTTCAACCTAGCTGTGTAGTCTTGTTTAACATTTTCTCTTCTACCTAGCTGTGTAGTCTTGTTTAACATTTTCTCTTCTACCTAGCTGTATAGTCTTGTTTGGCCTTTTCTCTTCTACTACTGTGTAGTCTTGTTTAACATTTTCTCTTCTACCTAGCTGTGTAGTCTTGTTTACATTTTCTCTTCTACCTGGTAGTCGTACACTCCTCTGTGTTGTCTGTTTACATTTTCTCTTCTACCTAGCTGTGTAGTCTTGTTTAACATTTTCTCTTCTACCTAGCTGTGTAGTCTTGTTTAACATTTTCTCTTCTACCTACTGTGTACGTCTATAGTTGACCTTTTCTCTCTACCTAGCTGTGTAGTCTTGTTTGGCCTTTTCTCTTCTACCTAGCTGTGTAGTCTTGTTTGACCTTTTCTCTTCTACCTAGCTGTGTAGTCTTGTTTAACATTTTCTCTTCTACCTAGCTGTGTAGTCTTGTTTAACATTTTCTCTTCTACCTAGCTGTGTAGTCTTGTTTGGTCGTTTCTTTTCTACCTAGCTGTGTAGTCTTGTTGACCTTTTCTCTTCAACCTAGCTGTGTAGTCTTGTTTAACATTTTCTCTTCTACCTAGCTGTGTAGTCTTGTTTAACATTTTCTCTTCTACCTAGCTGTATAGTCTTGTTTGGCCTTTTCTCTTCTACCTAGCTGTGTAGTCTTGTTTAACATTTTCTCTTCTACCTAGCTGTGTAGTCTTGTTTGGCCTTTTCTCTTCTACCTAGCTGTGTAGTCTTGTTTAACATTTTCTCTTCTACCTAGCTGTGTAGTCTTGTTTGGCCTTTTCTCTTCTACCTAGCTGTGTAGTCTTGTTTGACCTTTTCTCTTCTACCTAGCTGTGTAGTCTTGTTTGACCTTTTCTCTTCTACCTAGCTGTGTAGTCTTGTTTGGCCTTTTCTCTTCTACCTAGCTGTGTAGTCTTGTTTGACCTTTTCTCTTCTACCTAGCTGTGTAGTCTTGTTTAACATTTTCTCTTCTACCTAGCTGTGTAGTCTTGTTTAACATTTTCTCTTCTACCTAGCTGTGTAGTCTTGTTTGGTCATTTCTTTTCTACCTAGCTGTGTAGTCTTGTTGACCTTTTCTCTTCTACCTAGCTGTGTAGTCTTGTTTGACCTTTTCTCTTCTACCTAGCTGTGTAGTCTTGTTTGGTCGTTTCTTTTCTACCTAGCTGTGTAGTCTTGTTGACATTTTCTCTTCAACCTAGCTGTGTAGTCTTGTTTGACCTTTTCTCTTCTACCTAGCTGTGTAGTCTTGTTTGGTCGTTTCTTTTCTACCTAGCTGTGTAGTCTTGTTGACCTTTTCTCTTCAACCTAGCTGTGTAGTCTTGTTTAACATTTTCTCTTCTACCTAGCTGTGTAGTCTTGTTTAACATTTTCTCTTCTACCTAGCTGTATAGTCTTGTTTGGCCTTTTCTCTTCTACCTAGCTGTGTAGTCTTGTTTAACATTTTCTCTTCTACCTAGCTGTGTAGTCTTGTTTGGCCTTTTCTCTTCTACCTAGCTGTGTAGTCTTGTTTGGCCTTTTCTCTTCTACCTAGCTGTGTAGTCTTGTTTGACCTTTTCTCTTCTACCTAGCTGTGTAGTCTTGTTTGGCCTTTTCTCTTCTACCTAGCTGTGTAGTCTTGTTTAACCTTTTCTCTTCTACCTAGCTGTGTAGTCTTGTTTGACCTTTTCTCTTCTACCTAGCTGTGTAGTCTTGTTTGACCTTTTCTCTTCTACCTAGCTGTGTAGTCTTGTTTGACCTTTTCTCTTCTACCTAGCTGTGTAGTCTTGTTTGACCTTTTCTCTTCTACCTAGCTGTGTAGTCTTGTTTGACCTTTTCTCTTCTACCTAGCTGTGTAGTCTTGTTTGGTTTTTTATTTTCTATCCAGCTAAGTAATGAAGTATTTTTTTTTTGGTCGTTCCTCTTCTACCCATATGAATAATCTTGTTTGCTCTTTCCTCGATCTAACTGTGTGGTCTTGTCCTACAAGAAACAAATGAAAATCGTAAACTGATTAGAGAAATTAGACGTAGATAGTCAAACATCTTTGGATATGTTATGAGAAGAAATAAATTACAGAACTTGGTGACAACTGTCAAGATCGAGGGGAAGAGAACAAGGAGAAGACATAGAAGTAAATATCTGAATGGTTTGACCACGTGGCATGATCGATATAAAAACACTGAGATGATCCACAACTCTGGTGATCGAGTTAAATGGCGAATCATGACCGTCCACGCTTACCTGCATGACACATCATGGATGGAAGATGTCTTGTTTGGTCATTTCTCTATCTAGCTGTGTAGCCTTGTCTAGTCTTGCTCTTCTATCGAGCAATTTAGAAAGTCTTGTTTGGTCTTTTCTACACTAGTGTCAGAAGTGGGGGTGCGCTGCCAAGTTAAATGTACTTATCATTGGCTAGCAACTCCAGGTTGACAGAAGTGACAATCGTTGATCTCTAACCGAGACCACAATGTGTCAGAAACTGATTAGAGACACAATCTATATGGCTGAACTACAGATTAAGCACAAGAACATTAAAGAATACAGCTGAAAGTGGCGCGTTAAAAAAGATGAAAATAGCTGGTCTTGATATTCCCAAAGGAATGGGAAAGGGAAAGTTAGATAACTAGGTTTACATCTACGAATGGATTACAAGCCAGCGCAGAATTTTCCCCTCTGACAAGTTTCCTCTCCCGATTTGTCACCTTGCCGTCTTGACAGACGATAGCTTGTTACATTGTGCTTCAAAAAGGCATGATAACCACAACCCATGGCGGTAGCGAATGTGACTGATAAGGCCAATTCGCTGGGACTGGGTGCCAGGGTGCGATATGGTTTCCATATGGTTTTGATATGGGGCGACATGGTTTCACCATGAATTCCTTTGGTGCATGACTCTGCTTCCTAGGAGTATTAGTTGTAACTTCATGCCTCATGTCCATATCGTCACCGTGGTTAATTCTCTCTCGGCTTCGTCATCTGCACCGAGAGAAGGACTCTGTTACTTGGCTATTCATCTTCCCTGTGCTGCCATTCTCTACAAACTGCGTCAACTCACTATCGAACACAATTCGGCACTTCGACACAAATGTGACTGGGACTCAGGTTCAGTTTTTCGTCTGTATTCACCATAAACACTCTAGAATAGATATTGTCACAATCATGTGTTCCACTATATAATATATACAACACTTCTAAACACTTAATAAAAATAACGGCATTATCCAAGCCACAGCTATCTTCTCTGCGTAGTGCGTCCGCACAGGTCGACACACACGGCTAGAATACCATTTGTCACCTTCGCAATCCTGCGTGGTTGCTCCGGTGACAACCTCGGCGTGCCATTCCACGATTGTCACGTCCTTCCGCGTGACTGAGCTTCACCATGCCATGAGCTCTATTCTGACTCATGCACAGGGCTCACCCAAGGAATCGTCATGTCCTGCACATGGCTGCTTAGCCTCACTTCCGTATATTGGGCCTGCTGTTCACCACAATTAAAAGAAACGAGAAGAATGCAGTCTGCAGATGACATCCACACAGTGAGCTTTCGATTCGGACTTTCCACGTAATGGATTTTCTATCCAAGCAATATTCCATTTCGTGCCACTAGGACACTTTTTCCACCTTTGATGACGCCCACACAGTGAGCTTTCGATTCAGACTTTCTACTTAATTGATTTGCTAGCCAAGCAATATTCCATTTCATGCCTCTGGAACGCTTTTGCTACCGATATACCTGTGGTATGGAGTGTGGCAGTCTAAGTATTTCTTCATGCACCATTAGATGTTAACCTGAATGCAGTTAAAGTAAGCTGCGGTCAACTTGAATTTGTGTGATATCTCCATAGAGCTTGTCCACAAATGAAGTAGGTGTGGGCCAAAGTATCTTTCTCTGTTATGCATATATTGGGCACTCCTGCAGCAAATGTTTAGCTGTCATTTTACCAGTACCACAATTACATTGACCAGTGTCTCCTATCTTTAGTTTATTGAACAAGTGGTATTTCAGCCTGTTATGTCCTGTGCGGAGTCTGAAGATTGCTACTTGTTCTCTTCTGTCGAGTTTGTAATATGCATCATCCTTCTTGTGGTCTGGATGCTCTGATTCCCATTTGGTTCTATAAGTGCTTTTTATAAACCTCTTTGCCTCATTATAGGTAATGTCTATGTCAGGCTGAGGTAGTCGTCCGCCCTCTTTTGCCAGTCTGTCAGACTCTTCATTTCCAGTTATACTGCAATGTGATGGGATCTACTTTATTACAACTTTATGTTGGATTTGTGACATAGTCCATGGAGTGTTTGCACTTCAGTATTGAGACAGCTGACTTTGCATCTATGAAAATAGCTATTTGCTTCTCTTTATTTTCCTCCCTCAAGCGCATTTCTGATGCAATTTTCAAATCTTCTTACTCCGCTTTGAAGTTACTTGAATATTTTCCAGTTGCCACTGGCCGTTTCCGGTTTTAGGTCAAGATGGCGAGACGTGTTTCTTTCTAGCTCGGCTTAGAACGGTTGATCGGCGGTCCGACAAACCACCATCGTAAAATTTCCCGTTGTTTCAGAACCAGATTTCTGGCTCTAAATGTTATGTTGCTTCGCTGAAATTTGTTGAATTCCAAGGATATTTCAAATTGGCTATTGGAACGTTAAAATCCAACCCACGTGTGTAGTGAAGTGTGTGTTGTGTTATGAACGGTTACAACCGGACCGGGGATATTCTCGACGTGTTTCCTTCTAGCTTGGCTTAAGACGGTTTATCGACGATCCGACTAATCATTTTCCGTTACTTCAAGATCAGTAAATGTTATAATGTGTCGCTCAAATATGTTAAACTCCAAGGATACTTTCAAGATTGGTTACTGGAATGTCAGAACTATGTACCAGACAGGGAAAACGACTCAGGTGTGTAATGTTATGAATGAATACAACCTAGAAATTCTTGGGGTTAGCGAGTGCAGATGGACTGACTCAGGTAAGACATTTCTCAACTGTGAACAAAGACATATAATTTATTCAGGAAGAACCGACAACCATCATTCGAACGGAGTGGCTATCATCATGTCAAAAAATGTAGAAAGATCACTGATCAGCTGGGAACCAGTAAATGATAGAATCATAACAGCTCGTTACCAAACGAAATATTTCAAGCTAACAATCATCCAGTGCTACGCACCTACCAACGACGATACAGACATCAACAAAGATAATTTCTATGAACAACTAATTGGTACCATCAACTCATCTCCCAAGCACGACATTGTTGTTGTAATGGGTGATTTCAATGCCAAGATAGGGTCTGACAATAAGGGTGTTGAGAGATATATGGGAATTCACGGCTTAGGGGATATGAACCAAAACGGAGAGAGACTACTAGAATTCTGTGAAATAGCAAATCTGATAGTAGCAAACTCTTTATTTCCGCACAAAGATATACACAAAGTCACGTGGAACTCGCCTGATAGCATCACAAAAAATCAGATAGACCATTTTTGCATTAATGCCAAATTCCGTTCATCAGTACAAGACGTCAGAGCCTACAGAGGTGCAGATGCTGGCAGTGATCACAATCTCTGCATTGCCAAACTAAAAATAAAGCTCAAGACTCTGCACAGATCACCCAGAATTAAGAAAATAAACTCACAGTCCCTACTGACTAAAGAACACCAACTCGCATTCAATTCAGAGGTACAAAGCATCTATGCTAACAAAGAAAGTATATCGAGCAGTGCGAATATTAAAAACAACATTGAAGAAAATTGGAATTTCCTAAAAACTACCTTGCTAAATGCTGCAACAAACACAGTCGGCTACGTACAAAGACAGAAGAAGAAGTGGCTAAGCGATAACACCTGGACGAAGATACAAGAAAGAAAACAAGCAAAACTAACACTTCTTTCTGCAAAAGACACATCTACATATGAAACCCATAAGCAAAAGTACTCTATGTTGGATAAAGAGGTGAAATCAAGCGCACGAAAAGACAAACAGAACTTTATTCACAGCCTGGCCTCCGACGCCGAATCAGCTGCCAGAACTGGAAACAACAGAGCCGTATTCCATATCATGAAGCAACTATGCAATCACTCACCTACACCAAATATACCCATCAAAGACAAACAAGGCAATCAACTGTTATCCGATGACCTTCAAAAGCAACGATGGGCAGAACATTTCAAAGAAATATTAAATAGACCGCAGCCTGACACTGTTCCGAACCTGGATGGAGAAATTACTATGCCCCCACTGGATGCCTCCTGCGAGTCATTCACCATGGAAGAGATTAAAGCAGCCACCAAAAAATTGAAGAACAACAAAGCTGTTGGTGAAGATGAAATCTCAGGAGAAATGCTCAAAGCAGCAGATGAGAACACCTTACAACGTTTGTTACAGCTGATCAATGAAATCTGGCAAAGCGAATCCCCACCACAACAGTGGAAAGATGGTGTAATTTTCAAACTGCCTAAAAAGGGCGATATGTCTGATTGCAATAATTGGCGTGGTATCACTCTATTGTCAGTACCAGGAAAACTTTTTTGTAGCATGTTACTTGAGAGATTGAAAAAGGCGATAGATGAAAGGCTCAGAGAAGAACAAGCAGGCTTCAGACCAAAACGGTCATGCATAGACCACATTTTCACCCTCAGAATAATCATTGAAGACTCCGTAGAATTCCAGTCGAAATTAATCACAAACTTTGTCGACTTTCAAAAAGCCTTCGACAGCATCCACCGTCCTTCACTTTGGAATCTACTTAACATCTATGGTTTTCCTACCAAATATACCAACGTCATAAAATCTTTCTACAAAGAGACACGTTGCTGCGTAAGAACAGAAACAGGCAACTCTGACTGGTTCTCAGTCGAAACAGGAGTGAAACAGGGTTGTGTCTTATCACCGATGCTTTTTGGAATAGCTATCGATTGGGTCATGCGCAAATGCACAAGCAACACAAATATGGGTATTCATTGGGTTGACAAAATTCTAGAAGACCTGGACTTTGCCGACGACATAGTGCTTTTGAGTTCAACACATCCGGATGCTCAAGAGAAAATAAACCACCTCCAAAATGTTTCAGGGCAAATTGGTCTCCAAATTAACACCACAAAAACAAAGACTATTGATCTTACCAACAGTTCAGATGAGACCAAATTGAACAGCTACGTTCTTGAAAAAGTCAACAGCTTCACATACCTAGGAAGCAAAATGACATCCACAGGGGACTCAACACCAGAAATATCAACTAGAATCGCACTGGCATCTAGTGCCTTCAACAAACTGTCAAACATCTGGAAGTCAAAGACACTCAGCAAACACACAAAACTTAAAATCTTCAACTCTTGTGTGATTCCAGTGTTAACGTATGGATGTGAAAGTTGGAAATCAACGGTAGCTTTAGATAAAAAATTAGACAATTTTGAGAACAAATGTCTTAGAAGACTTCTAAACATCCACTGGACAGACTTCAGAACCAATTCGCAAATAAGACAAGAGACTAAGCAAGATACAGTATCCAATTTCATAAGAAGACGCCGTTGGAACTACATCGGCCATGTACTCAGAATGGACAAGACAAGACTCCCCTACCAAGCCCTCATATGGTCACCGGTAGGGAAAAGAAAACGGGGAAGACCAAGAGAGACCCTGCGTAGAACCATCATTAGAGAAGGCTCATTCAATGGCCAAGTAAATATCCAAGATCTACAACAGATAGCAGCGAACCGCCAGGCATGGAGAGACAGGACTTCTGCCCTATGCGCCGCCTTAGGCTCAAGAGGAAAGACTAACTAACTAACTGGCCGTGTTTTTTATTCACTTCATTTTTTTTTTATTTAGGAGAAATCCTCCTCCTCCATTTTCTATTGAATTTTTGGCTGGTCCATTTGTATATGCATGGGTCCAATTGCTACTTGGGTAATGATCTTTTATCTACGAGGGGAAGTCAATAAGTAAGTACCACATGGCTGTAGAAAAATAACTAACTATGATAACTTGAAACAAGTTTATTTTTATACATACATTGTTCCTTTATTTCTCAACATGATTTCCACCAACATTGATGCACTTATCCCATCGTTTTCCCAGTCCTCCTAAACTGGCTGCGAGCTCTGTTTTCTAAACCACGTTTTGACGTCATATTCAACTTCGGCGTCATTCGCGAAATGTCTCCCACCAAGGTGGGTTTTCAGTGGACCAAAAAGGATGGAAATCGCTAGGGGCTCAGTCGGGGCTGTAAGGTGGATGTTCCAGAACTTCCCACCTTAGTTGGTTAATTTTCTCCTGAGTTAATCGAGCCGTATGTGTTCTGGCAACACTCCTCTAGTCAGCAGTCCTTGACGTTTTCTTCGAATTGCATCATGAAGCATCGATATAACTTCACAGTATGATTCAGAATTCACGTTGTCACCTTTCTTCTTGAAATTAGTTAAAAGCATTCCTTGACAATCCCAAAACACTGTCAGCATAACCTTCCCTGCTGATGGCGTAACCTTGAATGTTTGGACACAGGGCGAAGAAGGATGTTTTCTACCCAGCTATGCACCGCTTTACGGGACAAACATTTGTCAGCATAAACAGGAAGCATTTCCTTATGAATGTCATTTGCAGGCAGTCCTTTTGCCTACAAAAATTGCACAACAGCACGTTGCTCTTTGGTTGTACACGCCGTAAGCAAAGTCGTCAACTACATTTACCTGCCATCCCACAGAACTGTGTGACTTACTTATTGACACGCCTTCGTAGTTTAGGGCGATTATTTTTTCATTATGTTTCATTCTGAGTGTTCTTTTTCTCAATACCAGGAATGGTTTCTATCATCTCAGGCAATTGCTGCTGTCTCCAAGCTGCGAACTTGTGTGCATTGTAAATGGGTTTGACTGTTAGTATGTTAAGTATAGGATATGCCCTAACCTTTCGTTTTGCGGTTTCTAAAAAGTTGCTACACTTCCATCTTCCCTTTCCAAAACCATTAAACTTTTTATACATGTGGTGGTCTGTCAATCTTCTAAATTTTTCTGCTTGTTGTTGGGCTCTACTATCTCTTCTATCCTGCATTGGTTGTAAACAAGTGATCTTTTCTAGTTCGTTAATAGGCGTTGTCTTCAGGCTTCCAGTTGTGATCTGCATTCTTTGATTTTGGACCCTACTTATTTTGTTAAAGTTTGACTTAGCTGCTGTTGCCCAAGTGCTGGCCTCACCTATCCAGTGCATAACCTCTTGAGAACTTTCTCATCTGCTCCCCACGTTGTACCAGCAAGCTTTTTCATGATTGCCATTATTTGCCTTGCTCTTGTTCGATTTTTCTCAACTTGAGTCTTCCATGTCAGGCGACGATCACAAGTGACTCCTAGATAGTTTGGATTTTCTTCATGGCGCAATATTTTTCCACTCACTACCAGCTTAGGGTGCTGAGTTTTATTTGAAAGGGAGAACATTGTGCATGTTATTTTCTCCTCATTAATCTTCATTATCCCTGATCTAGGGGTCACACGACTTTCTCCGTAATCCCTATACTCTCGTGAGTAACGTGACGTGCGCGATAATTGGTAGCGGTTCTCTCCGCGTCGATAACTTACGGGGTATGTGAGCCGGTCGCCCAGAATGCAATGGCAAACTACTGAGCGTAATCTTGCCAAGAAATCAACAATCAGCTGAAAGATGCTGATGTTGACAGCGATGTCCTATAAAGGATATGCGAACAAAATAAAATAATCTTCATTAGCCATGATTTTTTACCTGTCCTCTAGTGTTAATTAGGCTTGCTGTATTCTGCTGTTAGCTGCACTAATATATTCTTCGGAGGATGTGTGTACTCTGGCTGGAAAATTGTCCGCTATGTCATTTATATATGCTAGGAATAATGTTGGTGAAAGAACTCTTCCTTGGGGGACACCTTGCTCCAACAGCATCCTTTTGCTGGTTTGTCCTTGTACTTTTGTCCTAGCAGTTCTGTTCTCAAGGTAGTTGCTGAAAATGTGTATATTTTCCCACAAACATGCATTTCTTTGCAGTTTTACTTTAAGTCCTTCCTTCCATACTTAATCAAATGCTTTTCCTAAATCCATCCAGACCGCTAGTGTGCTCTTTCTCTTGGAAAGCATCCTCTGTTTCTTGAGCTATGTATGTTATTTGTCTTCAGTGGATCTGTACTTTCTGAATCCTGCTTGGTGTGGTGTTAAGAGTTGGTTTTCTTCCAGATGCCATGTTAACCTGCAATTGATAATGCGTTCCTTTAATGTTCCTACACAGTCAAGTATACGACTGATAGGTCGATAGCCATTTGGTTCTTCCAGGTCTTTTCCTTTCTTTTGGACTGGTATTAGTATAGCTTTCTTCCATGCCTGTGGACTATTCCTCTCTTCCAGCTGTAATTTAGGACGGCTAGTAGTTTCTTTTTTTGCTTTAGTGCCTAGTCCTGTTAGCATTTCATTTGTGATTCCATCCTTTCCTAGTGATTTCTTCTTTTTTTTTTTTTTTAGGGTATTTATTGCCTGTTCCATTTTTTTCATTTATAGATTTACCATCATATATTCTGCTGCTGTCTCTGCATTACTATGATGCGTCTGTTTATCTTTGATTGCTTTCTTCTGTTCGGTTGTTATATCAATGTGGTTTGCACTAGCATAGTGTTCCATTAGTGCATTTGCAGCCTTTTTCCCTGTAAGCAAGACATTTCCTTGTTTAATTGTTATTTGTTTGTTTCTGGGTCCTTTATTGTTCATGGCTTTCACTAGTTTCCATAGTTTGTTTCCATCCCTGTCAAAGTTCAGGTTTTCTGTAGTTTCCCTCCAACAATCTCTTGTTGTTTTATTTACTGTTCTTTTATATTTTGCTGAGATGGCTTTGAGAGAGATGTTCGCTTCATTTGTTTGTTTTCTCTCTCTCTCTCTCTCTCTCTCTCTCTCTCTCTCTCTCTCTCTCTCTCTCTCTCTCTCTCTCTCTCTCTCTCTCTCTCTCTTTCTCTCTCTGCTGTCCTCCTGTCATATTCAGCTTTATCCTCTAAAATTATTAGTTCTTCAGTCCAGTATGGTTTGTAATTTTTCCTCGCTCCTCTTGGAATGGACTCAGTGGCGGCGTGTATTATTGCTTTGTTTAGGTTTTCCACCATTTGTTTCACGTTGCCATGTCGTGTATTTATGTTTTCACAATATTTGTCTGTTAGTATGGCGAATCTGTCCCAATCAGCTCGTTTTTAATTCCAGCGAGGCAAAGGCTTTTGCTCCTGTGGAACATCATACTCCATATTCATTACAAGCTTGATTGGTCTGTGGTCACTACCTGCTAATTGGTCAAGTACATGGCGATCGATTTTGTGAAGGATGTCTCCTGCGCAGAAAGCTAAGTCTGGAGTAGAAGTGGTAAACGATCTTCTAGAGTAGAATCTAGGTGTGTCATCCGCTTTGTTGAGTAGATGGAGACTTGAGTCTATTTCACAGTCCTCCACTTCATCTCCTCTGTTGTTAGTATCTGGGTATCCCCATCTTTTTGTACGGCTATTAAAGTCTCCGACAATAATGCAGTTTGTGTCAGTTATTTTCATGTTTAAAAGTGTAAGGTCCTTCTCTGCTGGACTATACAGATTGTAAATTCTTATTTCCATGTCCTTTATCATTATATCAACACCTATAATTTCCGTTTGGTTGTCAGAGAACACAGATACTTCGATGCAAGGTATTGTATTTCGTGTAAGTATTAGAACGCCTCCTTTGTGTCCTTCGCGATCTAAACGTGGGGCCTGATATCCTCTGACTGAGAATCTGCGATTGGCGTTGAGGTGTGTCTCTTGAATGCATGCCACATCTGTTCTATCTTTATTTCTGTTAGAAACTCCTTCGGCATTCCACTGTAGTATTTTGAGCATACGGGGTGTTTAGTCAATAGTTCTTACCCTACTCCTCTTACTCCTCTGTGCCTTGATTCCACAGCACAGGGGAAGGTGACAACCAGTAGTATGGGGTGGACCCCCTCGAGGCAGGGGGCCCGGCACTGTCACCGCCTGATGGGACTTCACGGGATTAGCATCATACTGAGTAATTTTAATTTGTGACATCATGGATTGAGTTACGTTGCACTGTTTTGTCAAGCTTGTGGCTTTGTGCATCCGATTTCGACAAGTATTTTTGGGGTATGCTCTCCCTAGCCTTTGACTGTCCCCAGTCTACCTGCAAGGCAGCAGGTGTGTCTCTCTTTGTCTGGTTCCTATCCCTTGACCTATCCGACATAGGAGACCCTACCTGTAGCAGGGCTATCGTCGGCATAGCTCTTGGGGTCATTGGAACACGCAAGCCCCTCTACAACGACAAGGTGGAGACACGTTAGAGGGGGTAGGACAAACAGCACATACATGTGATTGTAACGGACTCACATAGAATGTTGGAAAAGGTGAAGACAGACAAGCTTCGTGCAGAGTGGTTGCTTCAATTCTAATATCAAAGATAGAGAGCACCTGTTATGTAGTTCTTTTCCCTAGGACATTCATGTGTGGTGGGAAACAAACAGGCGGACAGATAAGCTGGATCTGCTCTGCTTGGTGGAGTATTGGTGCATTGGTAGATGTAGTCAGTGCACTTTGGAATCATGTGGGTGTTTCCAATTATCATGTTTATTTTTGCCAATTGTTTTTCTCGCTTTTTTTAAATTCCTAAACCAGTCACCTACTACATCTATTCTGTCCTTTCTTAGTGTTGTCAACACCCTATCATGGAACTGCTACATCATCTAGTCTGTTCTATCCTAGTGTTGTCAACACCCTATCATGGAACTACTACATCATCTAGTCTGTTCTATCCTAGTGTTGTCAACACCCTATCATGGAACTGCTACATCATCTAGTCTGTTCTATCCTAGTGTTGTCAACACCCTATCATGGAACTGCTACATCATCTAGTCTGTTCTATCTTAGTGTTGTCAACACCCTATCATGGAACTGCTACATCATCTAGTCTGTTCTATCCTAGTGTTGTCAACACCCTATCATGGAACTGCTACATCATCTAGTCTGTTCTATCCTAGTGTTGTCAACACCCTATCATGGAACTACTACATCATCTAGTCTGTTCTATCCTAGTGTTGTCAACACCCTATCATGGAACTACTACATCATCTAGTCTGTTCTATCCTAGTGTTGTCAACACCCTATCATGGAACTGCTACATCATCTAGTCCTGTTCTATCCTAGTGTTGTCAACACCCTATCATGGAACTGCTACATCATCTAGTCTGTTCTATCTTAGTGTTTGTCAACACCCTATCATGGAACTACTACATCATCTAGTCTGTTTCTATCCTAGTGTTGTCAACACCCTATCATGGAACTACTACATCATCTAGTCTGTTCTATCTTAGTGTTGTCAACACCCTATCATGGAACTGCTACATCATCTAGTCTGTTCTATCCTAGTGTTGTCAACACCCTATCATGGAACTACTACATCATCTAGTCTGTTCTATCCTAGTGTTGTCCAACACCCTATCATGGAACTGCTACATCATCTAGTCTGTTCTATCCTAGTGTTGTCAACACCTATCATGGAACTGCTACATCATCTAGTCTGTTCTATCTTAGTGTTGTCAACACCCTATCATGGAACTGCTACATCATCTAGTCTGTTCTATCCTAGTGTTGTCAACACCCTATCATGGAACTGCTACATCATCTAGTCTGTTCTATCTTAGTGTTGTCAACACCCTATCATGGAACTGCTACATCATCTAGTCTGTTCTATCTTAGTGTTGTCAACACCCTATCATGGAACTGCTACATCATCTAGTCTGTTCTATCCTAGTGTTGTCAACACCCTATCATGGAACTGCCACATCATCTAGTCTGTTCTATCCTAGTGTTGTCAACACCCTATCATGGAACTACTACATCATCTAGTCTGTTCTATCCTAGTGTTGTCAACACCCTATCATGGAACTACTACATCATCTAGTCTGTTCTATCTTAGTGTTGTCAACACCCTATCATGGAACTACTACATCATCTAGTCTGTTCTATCCTAGTGTTGTCAACACCCTATCATGGAACTGCTACATCATCTAGTCTGTTCTATCTTAGTGTTGTCAACACCCTATCATGGAACTGCTACATCATCTAGTCTGTTCTATCCTAGTGTTGTCAACACCCTATCATGGAACTACTACATCATCTAGTCTGTTCTATCCTAGTGTTGTCAACACCCTATCATGGAACTACTACATCATCTAGTCTGTTCTATCCTAGTGTTGTCAACACCCTATCATGGAACTGCTACATCATCTAGTCTGTTCTATCCTAGTGTTGTCAACAGTGTCAAAAAAAAACGGTCATCTACTGCCTATACACAATATAAAATGGCACACAGTAATGCAGCTTTACATAACAGAATTAAGACACTTACAGGACGTTGCGGCGATTAGCCTTCATCAGCAAACAAACACATTCACAAGCACAACATACAATCAAGGAGATCTCCTGTGACTATATTAGAAGGTGACGACAGGACGAGAAGAACACAAGGATGAAAAAATGAAAGCAATGAAGAGAAAATGAGAACTGAAAAAAATGTTCATGCTCACCTCACAGTTCCGATCTGTAAGCAACTCAGAAAATCTCCGATGTATTCTGTTTATACCCGCTGATAGGTGTTACGGTTCAGTGAGCATATTGAAAGAAAGGGGGGGCGGAGGCAGGAGGGCAGGAAGGTAACTAGTCTGGTAGGAGTATCTGAGCAATCTCAGTGGATGTACTAACGAAGCATGGGGGGGGGGCGGAGGCAGGAGGGCAGGAAGGTAACTAGTCTGGTAGGAGTATCTGAGCAATCTCAGTGGATGTACTAACGAAGCATGGGGGGGGGGGGGCGGAGGCAGGAGGACAGGAAGGTAACTAGTCTGGTAGGAGTATCTGAGCAATCTCAGTGGATGTACTAACGAAGCATGGGGGGGGGGGCGGAGGCAGGAGGGCAGGAAGGTAACTAGTCTGGTAGGAGTATCTGAGCAATCTCAGTGGATGTACTAACGAAGCATGGGGGGGGGGGCGGAGGCAGGAGGGCAGGAAGGTAACTAGTCTGGTAGGAGTATCTGAGCAATCTCAGTGGATGTACTAACGAAGCATGGGGTGGGGGCAGAGGCAGGAGGGCAGGAAGGTAACTAGTCTGGTAGGAGTATCTGAGCAATCTCAGTGGATGTACTAACGAAGCATGAGGGGGGGGGGCGGAGGCAGGAGGGCAGGAAGGTAACTAGTCTGGTAGGAGTATCTGAGCAATCTCAGTGGATGTACTAACGAAGCATGGGGGGGGGCGGAGGCAGGAGGGCAGGAAGGTAACTAGTCTGGTAGGAGTATCTGAGCAATCTCAGTGGATGTACTAACGAAGCATGGGGGGGGGGGCGGAGGCAGGAGGGCAGGAAGGTAACTAGTCTGGTAGGAGTATCTGAGCAATCTCAGTGGATGTACTAACGAAGCATGGAGGGGGGGGGGCGGAGGCAGGAGGGCAGGAAGGTAACTAGTCTGGTAGGAGTATCTGAGCAATCTCAGTGGATGTACTAACGAAGCATGGAGGGGGGGGGGCGGAGGCAGGAGGGCAGGAAGGTAACTAGTCTGGTAGGAGTATCTGAGCAATCTCAGTGGATGTACTAACGAAGCATGGAGGGGGGGCGGAGGCAGGAGGGCAGGAAGGTAACTAGTCTGGTAGGAGTATCTGAGCAATCTCAGTGAATGTACTAACGAAGCAAGGGGGGGGGGGCGGAGGCAGGAGGGCAGGAAGGTAACTAGTCTGGTAGGAGTATCTGAGCAATCTCAGTGGATGTACTAACGAAGCATGGGGGGGGGCAGGAGGCAGGAGGGCAGGAAGGTAACTAGTCTGGTAGGAGTATCTGAGCAATCTCAGTGGATGTACTAACGAAGCATGGGTGGGGGCGGAGGCAGGAGGGCAGGAAGGTAACTAGTCTGGTAGGAGTATCTGAGCAATCTCAGTGATGTACTAACGAAGCATGGGGTGGGGGCAGAGGCAGGAGGGCAGGAAGGTAACTAGTCTGGTAGGAGTATCTGAGCAATCTCAGTGGATGTACTAACGAAGCATGAGGGGGGGGGGGGCGGAGGCAGGAGGGCAGGAAGGTAACTAGTCTGGTAGGAGTATCTGAGCAATCTCAGTGGATGTACTAACGAAGCATGGGGGGGGGCGGAGGCAGGAGGGCAGGAAGGTAACTAGGTCTGGTAGGAGTATCTGAGCAATCTCAGTGGATGTACTAACGAAGCATGGGGGGGGGGCGGAGGCAGGAGGGCAGGAAGGTAACTAGTCTGGTAGGAGTATCTGAGCAATCTCAGTGGATGTACTAACGAAGCATGGAGGGGGGGCGGAGGCAGGAGGGCAGAAGGTAACTAGTCTGGTAGGAGTATCTGAGCAATCTCAGTGGATGTACTAACGAAGCATGGAGGGGGGGGGGGCGGAGGCAGGAGGGCAGGAAGGTAACTAGTCTGGTAGGAGTATCTGAGCAATCTCAGTGGATGTACTACGAAGCATGGAGGGGGGGGCGGAGGCAGGAGGGCAGGAAGTAACTAGTCTGGTAGGAGTATCTGAGCATCTCAGTGAATGTACTAACGAAGCATGGGGAGGGGGGGGGCCGGAGGCAGGAGGGCAGGAAGGTAACTAGTCTGGTAAGAGTATCTGAGCAATCTCAGTGGATGTACTAACGAAGCATGGGGGGGGGGGCCGGAGGCAGGAGGGCAGGAAGGTAACTAGTCTGGTAGGAGTATCTGAGCAATCTCAGTGGATGTACTAACGAAGCATGGGGGGCGGAGGCAGGAGGGCAGGAAGGTAACTAGTCTGGTAGGAGTATCTGAGCAATCTCAGTGGGTGTACTAACGAAGCAATGGGGGGGGGGGGGGGCGGAGGCAGGAGGGCAGGAAGGTAACTAGTCTGGTAGGAGTATCTGAGCAATCTCAGTGGATGTACTAACGAAGCATGGGGGGGGGGCGGAGGCAGGAGGGCAGGAAGGTAACTAGTCTGGTAGGAGTATCTGAGCAATCTCAGTGGATGTACTAACGAAGCATGGAGAGGGGGGGGCGGAGGCAGGAGGGCAGGAAGGTAACTAGTCTGGTAGGAGTATCTTAGCAATCTCAGTGGATGTACTAACGAAGCATGGGGGGCGGAGGCAGGAGGGCAGGAAGGGAACTAGTCTGGTAGGAGTATCTGAGCAATCTCAGTGGGTGTACTAACGAAGCATGAGGGGGCGCAAGCGTGATATAGTTAGTACCTTGCGGTGTAGGACGGGGGTCTTTAACCTGAACAATTAAGGTTGCTGGGCTAGTGCAGTCATTGCAAACTGTGCAGGTTAGGGTTTACTTTTTGCCTCCGACTGGAAAAAATCCACACCTTACCGAGGATTTGAACCCGGGTTTCCCGAAGAATCTGACATTCTAGCCACTCGGCCAACACTGTATAATGGAAATAGGTAACTTTAAGCCTTAACAGTATATGAAATCTCAATGAGACAATCCTGCACCAACATTGGAAAAAGCCTGTACAAGTTAAGTCGCATGCTAATTCTCATGTCGCATGTTTATAATGTCACATGCTAATTCTCATTTGTCTCTACGTTTAGAATGTCCCATGCTAATTCTCATTTGTCTCATGTTTAGAACACCCCATTCTTATTCTCATTTGTCTCATATTTAGAATGTCCCAACAGCACTTTTGGAGCCAACTGTTCACAATGGTGCAACAAGGCTGTAGAGACGAGTGCTCCTCCGTTAATGGCACCTGTACTTGTCACTCCGGCTACTATAGAGGAATTTGTGAAAGTAGGACGTCTGTTCATATGTCTCCAATTGTTAAAAAATGTATTCTTTTGCAAGGTTAGTTTTCTTCTTCTTTTTTTTTTTTTTAAAGAATGCCGCTCTTTAAGTATGGGTAATTCAATTGTACTTTTTTCAACATGATTTGTGTCGGGCTGAATATGCGAGTAAGAAAGATCTGGAAACATTGCTGTATTTATTGTTTCTTGTGACTGCATAGATCACATTGCATTTGCTCAAGGAGACTTGTGCTAGCTCACACTTCACTGTTTCAATATGTTAATGATATATTTCTGTCAATGCTATCTTCGAAGGCGAGAGAGGGGACAATACCCTAACAGCCTCAATGTCCAACAGTTTCAATTAACAACAACGACAACAACACACACACACACACACACACACACACACACACACACACAACACACACAACACACACACACACGCACTCACGCACACACACACACACGCCCAGTGTTCATTAAATAAAGTTAGCTGCGCTATCCTTTACACGACGCCCCAGTCAACCTCAATATTTTCTATTTATGTGCTGTTTGTGATTTCTTGGCATGTTAACCGGTCTCTGTGGCTAAGGGCTTGCGAACGCGGTTTGTGAGCCCGTATACCCGGGTTCGAAACGCGGCGGTGTTGGTTTTTTCGAAAAAGGTATAGCAGCCCGTCGTTCAGAAAGCAATGGCAAACTACTGAAAGTAAAATTTGCCCAGGAATCACGAACAGCGAAAATGCTGGGGTTGACTGCTACGTCCTGTGAAAGACATGCAACTTAATTTTTTTTTTTTTTTTACGTTCAGTGGTTTGCCATTGCTTTCTGAGCGACCAATACTCATATTGTTTCATTATGGACTGTGAAGCACATTTTTTGATGACATCATGTTCTACGTACAAAGTGCAGTGAGACTTTACAAATACCCTGTAATTGTACAGGTGAAATTATGCCTGTTTGTGTATTGTCTTTCAGTCAATCCATTTGTTTACTTTCCTACTAACCTACAAAACAATTATGCAAGCACCAAATCATATTTTTGTATTCTCATGAAAATACATATGTATTCATCTCATCATGTTCTTCTTGTACCTTGCGGTGTCGAGGTGAATTATAAACAGCAGGAGAATGCCCGGTTATGGGCTTCATGTATCGATATTCCTATGTTATTCCCTGCGCTAATCGTTTACGTGGTCGGCCTCTTCCTCTGTTTCCCTCTGGTCTGTACATCATTGCTTGTTGTGGTATACTGTTAGTTGGTAACCTACTTGCATGGCCAAACCATTTGACTTGCTGCCATCCTAATAACATCTAGTGCAGCTAAACCCCAACTTTAGTCCTGATTTCTTCATGTCTGATCTTATCTCCTTCTTGAATACATTGATTATTCTTCTCAGGAATCTCATTTCTGTTGTTGTGATATTTCTTTTCTCTTTTTCTGTCATTGTCCAGGTTTGGCATTGGTAACATAGAGTTGGTAGGAAGTTTGTGTTGTAAAGTGCTTTCTTTGTAGTTATTGATACAAGTTTGTTCTTTAGTATTGGTGCCATTTGTCCAATGAGTTGGTTTGCCTTATTGCATCTATTTTCGATCTCATCTTCTGATTTTCCATTTGATGATATTATACTTCCTAAGTACTTGAAACTCTTTACTTGTTTCAAGGGATGTTCGTTTAGGTGAATGGTTGTATACATATGTACTGATGTTGCAATACTAGGGAATTCATGGAAGTCACAGGAAACTTAGTTGTTGTTGTTGTTTTGTTTTTTTTTTGTTGTTTTTTTTTTTTGTTGCGCTCGCTCGCTTTGAACTCAAGCGTAGTCCATACACTCTACTCCTAGTAGTGCTGGGACTGAATTTTGCTTGTGGATTAGTTTTCCATTTTGATAGTGTCCCTCGCCATCAGGCGAACCCACTCCGACTTCAGAAGTACTTGTAATGTATGTCCCCAAACTAAGAACGATAGGTCAACATGTTAGTCCAACTGTCCGGTGTATGGGCTGAACCCCTTACCTCGGCTATCAGCACACCAGATGTTTAAGAACACCTACAAAGGAAATTAAACTTAATATCAAACTTAGAATGTTTAACTCCAATTTTAAGTCTCTGCTACCGTATGAATCAGAAACATGGAGTTTGACTACAAGAATTATTAATAAACTATAAACATTCATTAACTGCTGCCTACGCAGAATATTGACTAAAATGGTGGGATAGCATCACCAGTGTAGAGCTCGTGTAGATAACTAAAAAAAGTCGCTTAAAAGTCGACAGGGTCGACTTCATTGCACCGGGTTTTATCCCATTTGGCTCGGTCTCTTTCCGCAGCACGGAAAGCGTCGCACTAAGCACGAACTCCGTAGCTTTTAGCGACGACCCACAGGAGTCTCTGAAATATTTAACTCGTAAACCGAAGGGTGTGGCCCGGAATCGAACCCACAACCTTCGGAGCACGAGTCAAACGGCTTGACCACTTCGCCACAGAGACTCCCGTAGATAACTAAACAATGACCAGCGAATCAAGAGGTGAGAAAATGGTGCTAGATAGGACACAGGGAAAACCTTGACTGGAACACCCAAGGCAACTCACATAGTAGGAGTCATGAAGATTGACTAAATTAATTACTACATACACGGGGGAGTCTTCGTGGCGAAGTGGTCAAGCCGTTTAACTCGGGCTCTGAAGGTTGTGGGTTCGATTCCGGGCTGCGTCCTTCGGTTCACGAGTTAAATTTTTCGGAGACTCCTGTGGGTCGTCGCTAGAGCTACGGAGTTCGTGCTTTGTGCGACGCTTTCCGCGCTGCGGAAAGAGACCGAGCCATATGTGATAAAACCCGGTGCAATGAAGTCGACCCTGTCGACTTTTAAGCGACTTTCGACTTTATTACTACATACATTTATTAACTGGTGCCTGTGCAGAATAGTGTGGCTACAATGGTAAGATAAATTCTCAAGTGTAGAGTTCATGAAGAAAACTAAAATACCAGTGAATCAAGAGATGAGGAAAAGGCGCTGGATAGGACAAAGAGAAAACCTGAGGATAGTGTAACTATACATTTACTATAATACATGGATAGGAGAATTAAACACATAGAGGAACTATACGGGGGCCATATTGTTGTAAGTGTTTGAATGATGGTTAGTTATGACAGTACAACAATCAGGCACACTTTCAGTCTGATAGATTACAGCTGGAGAATAACTTCACAAAACACACTCATTTCAGTGCACCAAATAGTCTTCATTGGTAACACACGCTAAGTCAGCACACCCACCGACCTAGGCTGTTCCCCACTAAATGTGTGACTCTGCAAGACATTGTTTACAGCCAGGCAGTATGTCACCGAAGTCCCTACTTTCGTGTGGCCCCTGGCGTCATGGTCTTAGTTGTCAGCTCACGCCGTTAGTAATCTTATTCGCCAAGTAACTGGAAAACTTTTACAACTTACGTCAGCTACCTGTACAAAAACACAATAATGAACACACTGTCGTGGCCTTCCGTGAACATAGATTATCAGAGTCTACCATTCACTTCACATCGTAGGCGGCTGTATAATCTGATTTGCGTTCTGTCATGCTGGAAACAACTTAAGTGCTGTTTCATACAAACTCTTTCAATTGCATAGTTGATTTTATTTAGCTGATTTTTTTTTTCGATGTTATCTCATCAGCTGTCTCCGCCGAATGGTTCTAAAAATCTATTTGCTGCTGACTTTCTGTCCCGTCACAGGACTGTGTGAACTGACTCCTCACATGACTGCCAGAACTGTCCAGTCCATTGCCTACCTGCTCGTGGTAACGTTACCGTGAACTATCTTGCAGTTATTATTTCCCGTAACTAGTATGTTAACTCTCTCCGTCCCTTGTTATTAGAGTTCATCCCTGCCAATTCTTCTATTAACCCCTTGCAAGCCTGTTTTGTATCATGGCAACGGGGATGAGAGAGAGAGGAGCCGCAGGTTAGAGCGAAAGATAGGGTAGGTTGGTCTGAGTTGGTTGAGGGCTGTGTCCCAGTGGGGATAAACGGCAAAAGAAGAGAAGGATACTGCAACAACATCTTATACAAATTGAATTATATGGATGTACAAAAGTGTTGGAAACCTATTAAGGTAATGGCAAGTTGTACAAATTATTAGTGCAGTATATTCAACTAGTTGAGGTGAGGCGTGGGTCAGAATGGTGGAGGATCAGGCAGACATGTGCAGGGTCATACTCACATTTGACCGATCATGCAGTGATTGGCCCGGAGGCTGTACTGAAAGGGAGGTGCAAAAATTTACAATTTGCACCCAGGTGATGTAATGATCTATAAGGATGGCTCTGCGCTAAGAGACAAAACAAGTGCTTGTGGTTCAGCACGATGGTTACTGGATGTTGTTTAGAACAGGAGAGCCTGGTATGTGATACCACACCTAGTCTGAGAATGGAGGTGGAGGCAGTCACAGCAACCTTCCGCTCGCTGTAGGACAAACAGCACATACATGTTGTAATTGTATCGGGCTCACAGAGAGTGCTGAAAAAGGTGAAGACAGGTATGCTTTATGCAGAGTGGTTTGCTTCAATTCTAAAATCAAAAATAGAGAGCACATGTTAGTTCTTTTTCCGAGGACATGCACGTGTGGTGGGAAACGAACAGACAGACGGATAAGCTGGATCTGCTCTGCTTGGTGGAGTATTGGTGCATATGGCAGATGTAGTCGGGGTACTTTAAAATTATGTGGGTGCTTCCAGTTATCATTGAACCTAAGTAATTAAGGTCGCCTGACTAGTGCAGTCGCTGCGGACTGTACGGGTTGGAGTTTTCTTTTTGCTCCTGACAGAAAAAGTCCACACCTTACCGAGGATGTGAATCCAGGTCTCCCGAAGAAAACAACCTTCTAGCCACTCGGCCAACACAATATCATGGAAGTAGGTAACTTTAAAATTCAACAGTATATGCAAACTTAATGAGACAATCCAGCAGCATCATGAGAAAAGCCTGTAAAAGTTATGTCTCATGCTTGTGATGTAACATGCTAATTCTCTACTCCTGTGTTACTGGTGCCCATAAAGGAAGCAAAGGATAGTACGACTGTAACCTTCGTTGCATGTTATAAGAGGCAATTAAAGTGGTTTGGTTTGAAACTACCTCATCCTGTAGAAATCTAGCTGAAAACGTAAAGAATTATGCAACAGATCTACAAAAGGTTTTATTGAGTTAGAGGGTCTGATATAAACTGAGATATGAAAGGTTGAAAGAATGTTAAGTTTAATTTGTCTTATGTTTAGAATGTCATTTATCATTTGTCTCATGTTAGAATGCTCCATGCTAATTCTCATTCGTTTCTCTCATGTTTACAATGTCCCATGCTGGTTCTCATTTCTGGTGCTTAGAATGTCCCATGTAAATTATAATTTGTCTCCAGTTTACAATGTCTCATGCTAATTTTCATTTGTCTCATGTCTAGAATGCCCCATGATAATTCTCATTTGTTTAATGTTTAGAATGTCCCATGCTCATTGCCATGAGTCTATATTAGGTCATGGAATAGGGAATCGAGAGAATACAGGGCTTTACGCGATTCACGTGAATTTATACATGCATGCCTTGCACGAAGGCGGCAAGGCAAATTGTAAGCGATGGGGACATCGTCTCCTCGAGGCAGTCAATTGGACGAGAGCCATGGTCAAGTCTGGACATGGTTCTTTGTTGCAGCAGCACGGCCACAAATTGCGCCGCTACGAACATGTTGTTAGGAGTTGTGCTTGTTAAGTAGTTTTGTTAATTCGTAGCGATGAGAAATTGTGCTAGTATGAACGAAGTGCATTTCGTAATTAGTCGATACATCGTGGAAAAAAAAAACAATTTGAGATGAGTATCAAGCTTTGCGTTCTACTTGTGCACAGTGTGAGATGCTCTAAAGTAAAGAATGACAGTTTCACATAATCAAGTGTAATTCTGAGAGGGGAACATCAGAGAGTTGCGGTATTTAAATATAATGTCCAACATTCAAGATAACGTTTGCGGAGCTGGGCTCAAGAGAAAGAAATCACACATGTAATTGAAATGAATTATATCAGAGACGAGTCACCTTCAGTCAGACGCAGAGTGCTATGACCCTGTGAGCAGTCAGACACTCTATATGAATGACCACTAGCGAGCATCTATTAAGGCCAGGAGCGTACCAGCGAATAACAACATCCTTATCTCACTCGCTGGCACTTATTTTCATTTGTATCTCTCATGTTTAAAATGTCCCTTGCTAGTTCTCATGTCTCGTGCTTAGAAAGGCCCATGCAAATTCTTATTTGTCTTATGTTTAGAATGTCCCATGCTAATTCTAATTTTCTCATGTTTAGAATGTCCCAACGGCACTTTTGGAACCAACTGTTCAAAACGGTGCAGCCAAGGCTGTAAAGACAACGTGTGCAACCACATTAATGGCACCTGCACGTGTGACACTGGCTACCATGGAGCAACTTGTGATAGTAGGACTTCCGTTCATATATGTCTCTAACTGTTTAAAAAAAACAATTATTCTTTTGGAAGGTTAGTTTTTTGTTTTCTTTATTTAAATTATGCCCCACTTTAAGTATGGGTGATTAAGTTGTACTTTTTCCTTCATATTTTGTGTCAATCTGAATATGCGAGTAAGAAAGATCTTGAAATTGCCGTATTTACTGTTTGTTGTGACTGCATAAGTCACATTACATTTGCTCAGTTGGGCTTGTGCTAGCTCACACTTCACTGTCTCACTATTTTTAATGAAAGATTCATGTCAATGCTATCTTCGAAGGCGAGAGAGGAGACATTACCCCCACTGCCTCAATGTCCAACAGTTTCATTTAACTTCCAACAACAACAACCACAACCACACCCCCCCCCCCAACTCCCACCACCACCACCACCACACACAAACAACCATACCCACACACCCTTCATTGGCAGCGGGTTTTATCTTATAAGGCTTGGTCTCTTTCTGTAAAGTGGCCTGTCGAAAGCGTTGCACATGCACAAATTGTGTAGCTCCAGCAACGACCCTCAGGAGTCTCCCAGAAATTTGCAGTCTTGAACCGAATAATGAAGTCCAGAATCTAACGCAGAATCTTTGGAGCGTGAAGCAGACGACTTCGTCACGAAGACCACCTTTGGTTATTTAAATATCCGATCACTATGGGAACTCATGTTCCACCCTTTGAGACCCGTGTGTAGATCTTGATGTAATAAGCCCTTTGCAGAACATAACCCGCCACATTGGTTCTTGGTGCTTCACTTCTTCTGTCCCATGCATTTTCATGCCGAGGGTGTTTTCAAAATCCTGTGTCCACAACAGCAGGATATAGACGACTGAAATGGCTATAGTTGTCTAGGACGTGTTCATGATGTAAGTGATAAGTTAATAAAGGTTCCTTTACAAGCCTTGGGTGCATTGGTCTTATGATAGTAGCATACCCCTTTACACGTCTTAAGGTGCATTGTAAATGACGTTGTTTTGGGACAAGTGCAGAAATCCAGATATCTAGGCACATGCAGAGCATCAGATGGAAGATGTATCTCAGAGAAGAAAACAGAATTACGACAAGCAAAACCTGCATTATATCAATTAAACATTTTACGCAATAAGTCCTTGGAAGAGGGGACTTGCATGTTACATAGAACCAGTTTTAACATATAACTGCCAAACCTGAACAATTAGAAAACACGTGAAAAAATCCCAAGAAGTCTTGAAGATGTGGTTTTATAGAAGAATGCTGAAATTTAATTGGACAGCCGAAATTAGCAATCTGGACATTTTGAGGGAGACTAAGTTGCAAAGACAACTTAACACAAACATCAGAAAGAGGCAGTCATAATGTTTTGGCCACATTATCAGAAGACAAAATCATGTGTGACAACTGGAAAGATTTGTAGAAGGAGAGATAAACAGCGAGAGAAATTTCTAGACAATGGTGTGTCATTGCACGGAAGGGAGTCAATACATAAAGTGATCCATGCTGTCAGAGACTGCAGCTTATGGAGGAACATGATTATCCACGCCAGCCAGCAAGGCACTGGATGGTGATGAAAGTGCATTGGGCATATAGTGCTAGACTTTTATTTGTATAAATCAGTCACCACTCCATGGGTCATGTTATCCGACCAGTATCCACTCCATGGGTCATGTGATCAGACCAGTCACCACTCCATGGTTCATGTGATCAAACCAAAACCAGTCACCACTCCGTGGTTTATGTGATCAAACTAGTCACCACTCCATGGGTGATGTGATCAGACCAGTCACCACTCCATGGTTCATGTGATCAAAACAGTCACCACTCCATGGGTGATGCGATCAGACCAGTCACCACTCCATGGGTGTTGTGATAAAACCAGTTACCCCTCCATGGTTCATGTGATCAAACTAGTCACCACTCCATGGGTGATGTGATCAGACCAGTCACCACTCCATGGTTCATGTGATCTAACTAGTCACCACTCCATGGGTGATGTGATCAGACCAGTCACCACTCCATGGGTCATGTGATCAAACTAGTCACCACTCCATGGGTGATGTGATCAGACCAGTCACCACTCCATGGGTGATGTGATCAGACCAGTCACCACTCCATGGGTCATGTGATCAGACCAGTCACCACTCCATGGGTCATGTGATCAGACCAGTCACCACTCTATGGGTCATGTGATCAGACCAGTCACCACTCCATGGGTCATGTGATCAGACCAGTCACCACTCCATGGGTCATGTGATCAGACCAGTCACCACTCCATGGTTCATGTGATCAAACCAGTCACCACTCCATGGGTGATGTGATCAGACCAGTCACCACTCCATGGGTGATGTGATCAGACCAGTCACCACTCCATGGGTGATGTGATCAGACCAGTCACCACTCAATGGGTGATGTGATCAGACCAGTCACCACTCCATGGGTAATGTGATCAAACCAGTCACCATTCCATGGGTAATGTGATCAGACCAGTCACCACTCCATGGGTCATGTGATCAGACCAGTCACCACTCCATGGGTGATGTGATCATACCAGTCACGACTCCATGGGTGATGTGATCAGACCAGTCACTACTACATGGGTAATGTGATCAAACCAGTCACCATTCCATGGGTAATGTGATCAGACCAGTTACCACTCCATGGGTGATGTGATCAAATAGTCACCATTCCATGGGTTATGTGATCAGACCAGTTACCACTCCATGGGTAATGTGATCAGACCAGTCACCACTCCATGGGTTATGTGATCAGACCAGTCACTACTACATGGGTTATGTGATCAGACCAGTCACCACTCCATGGGTGATGTGATCAAACCAGTCACCATTCCATGGGTGTTGTGATCAGACCAGTTACCCCACCATGGGTCATGTGATCAGACCAGTCAACACTCCATGGGTCGTGTGATCAAACCAGTCACCATTCCTTGGGTCATGTGATCAGACCAGTCAACACTCTATGGGTGTTGTGATCAGACCAGTTACCACTCCATGGGTCATGTGATCAGACCAGTCAACACTCCATGGGTGATGTGATCAGACCAGTCACCACTCCATGGGTCATGTGATCAGACCAGTCAACACTCCATGAGTGATGTGATCAAACCAGTCACCATTCCATGGGTGTTGTGATCAAACCAGTCACCACTCCATGGGTCATGTGATCAAACTAGTCACCACTTTATGGGTGATGTGATCAGACCAGTCACCACTCCATGGGTCATGTGATCAAACTAGTCACCACTCCATGGGTGATGTGATCAGACCAGTCACCACTCATGGGTGATGTGATCAGACCAGTCACCACTCCATGGTTCATGTGATCAAACCAGTCACCACTCCATGGTTCATGTGATCAAACCAGTCACCACTCCATGTGTGATGTGATCAGACCAGTCACCACTCCATGGGTCATGTGATCAGACCAGTCACCACTCCATGGTTCATGTGATCAGACCAGTCCCACTCCATGGGTCATGTGATCAGACCAGTCACCACTCCATGGGTCATGTGATCAGACCAGTCACCACTCCATGGGTCATGTGATCAGACCAGTCACCACTCCATGGTTCATGTGATCAAACCAGTCACCACTCCATGGGTGATGTGATCAGACCAGTCACCACTCCTTGGGTGATGTGATCAGACCAGTCACCACTCCATGGGTGATGTGATCAGACCAGTCACCACTCCATGGGTGATGTGATCAGACCAGTCACCACTCCATGGATAATGTCATCAAACCAGTCACCATTCCATGGGTAATGTGATCAGACCAGTCACCACTCCATGAGTCATGTGATCAGACCAGTCACCACTCCATGGGTGATGTGATCAGACCAGTCACCACTCCATGGATGATGTGATCAGACCAGTCACTACTACATGGGTAATGTGATCAAACCAGTCACCATTCCATGGGTAATGTGATCAGACCAGTTACCACTCCATGGGTGATGTGATCAAACCAGTCACCATTCCATGGGTTATGTGATCAGACCAGTTACCACTCCGTGGGTCATGTGATCAGACCAGTTACCACTCCATGGGTCATGTGATCAGACCACTCACCACTCCATGGGCAATTTGATCAGTATCATTCCTGCCGCCTTCTCATGCACAATTTCCTGGTACCTATTTTAGGCCGCGTGGATCTGGGAGCCCAGATCATTTTTAAAAATCTGCCTACTTGCAGATTTGAGCCCATGATCATAGGCTGGTAGGCGAGTGTATTTGTGATGTCAAAGTTAAAGAACCCTTCTACACATCTTAAGGAGCACTGTAAACACGATGCTAGACACATATTTGTATAGACCAATGGACACTCGATGAGTGATGTGGTTAGTAGCACGCTGGTTGCCTTCACTTCCTAAGAGATTTCCTGGTTTCCTATTTAGGCTGGGTTGATCTGGGAGCCATGGTGGGTTAAGAAAACACCACTCTTGATGTGGTGTATTAGAACCACATACAACCGGGTTGCATGCGAGCGTCCAGCCACTATGCTACCGCTGCTCCTGTCATATGCCCTGCATTAATTAGGCTGTTGTTAGGTTGTGCTGTCTGGCAATGCTGTGTCTAGGAAGTTCATTGATGTGTATCCATATACTGTTCACCTCGTTTGCGAGTGAAGTTATTCAATTGTCAGGCATTCGGTGTTGTGATGAAATGTTATATTTGCTGTGTAAAACATCATACCCCTAGTTCTGTCTGTAATCTAGCACCACCTATAAGATGCTGCCAAGAAGATCATTACAAAAGAGTTCAGTAAGTTTTGTTTCATCAACAGAATGTCCACGTTCAACGTATGGCGACAACTGCTCCAAAAATTGCTCAGATGATTGTGTCAAGTCATTGTGCAATGTGACTAATGGACATTGCTTCAATTGCAATTCCGGTTACACTGGTCATTCATGTAAAAGTAATGTATAGCAGTTTATGGTGTCTTAATGAACCTGTTTTTTAAAATTTCTTTATTTTAAACTTTAATGTTTGTTTGTTTGTTTGTTTGTTTGTTTTTGTTTGTTTGTTTGTTGTTTTTTTTTTTTTGGGGGGGGGGGGGGGGCATGTGGGCCTACTTTCCGTATTACAAGTGTCCCCCGCCATCAGGTGGACCCACTTCAACTTCTCAGGTAGTTGTAATTTATGTCCGCAAGTGAAGGACTAGAAGTCGTTGAAGTCCAGCTGACCGGTGTAGGGAAAGAACCCCTTTACCTTGCCATCAGTGCACTGCTCAATTAATTTTACAATATTCATTGACTGACATGGGCGATCATGACTTCCATGTATCTCACAGTCAACAGAATGCATCAATCTCTTTCTATGCCACGATGACAGGCTGCCAGAATATACTCTCCCTTTCAACACCTACTCTCTTTTCTTAAATAGTTCCTTTTGTCGCATCTTCCAATTTTTTTGTCACGTGATGTGGCCAAACAAAAAAGTCTACCTCTTTCTGATTGGAATAAGTCATTGTGTTCTAGTCACTAGTTAAATTACTCATCATGGCTGTCCACAGTATATTTTCAGAACTCTCGTCAAAGCACATTTCTGTGGCTTCAAGGGATTCTATTGCTTGTTTACTAATTGTCCATGATTCACAGCCACATGTTAAAATTGGCTCTGTTACATGGATGTCTTTTTTGTAACCTGCAATGACAGATACGTATAGCATAAAATGCTCTTATCACCTATCATCATTGTTGTATTCTTTATTATCATCATTCTTTGATGATTTGCTATTTTGCTATGCAAAAAGACATAAGTCCTCGTTTTTTCCCTGTTTCATATAAATGGACAGTCTTTATGTTTTGTACGTGTTGCTTCTCTTCAACCCTAGGATATTGATGACATTAAAATAGTTAAATCTGGTTTTGGAAAGAAAAGACATCAATTGAGCAAAGTCCGCTATCTTGGTTTGGTTACAAAATAACTCTGAGTTCTCGTGTTTAAAATATTGGAGCGCAAAGTACAGGGGACATAGAAAGAGAATGTCCCAGAAAACTTCCAGTTGGCACACAAGAACATGGACAGACTTCAACAAAGAGAAAATTACTAACAGGGCAGTGCAGAGATATGATTGGACCACTTCAGACCCTGTCTTAGACTGGATTAACCTGATGATGATTATGGTAATCATTAAAAACAATAGTATTTACATATTGACTGAAAGGACCAGATGTAATGTCTTCATCTAATGTTAAACTGTGACAACTTTGGTCATTGGCGAGAACATCACTCTTGAAAAATCAGTTTACTAAAGTGATGTCAGAGAGAGAGAGAGAGAGAGAGAGAGAGAGAGAGAGAGAGAGAGAGAGAGAGAGAGAGAGAGAGAGAGAGAGAGAGAGAGAGAGAGAGAACGAACGAACGGAATTTATTTTCAAAGGGTAACAAATTGGGCACGCAGGCCCGTTTTACATTCGGCCCTTCCAATCACTCATCTTTCGTTCATCAATCCACATCCCCCCACATCCCCCACCCACACACACCCTAGGCACACATACATGCACCCGCCCACCCATCACCCACCCACACATTCCCCCACCTACACACATCTCCCACCTACACACATCTCCCCACCTATCAGGTTCTTGCTTTCAGCACGAATCTAGGCTCGTATACTGACTGACAAAATGTGATACTAAACACGGTCACGGAATGACTTGACGTGACACACGACAACTATAATTCATACAATTTATTCACGCAGCTCACTCATCACAATCATTACATACATCGCGCAAATACAATAGCGATGTCAAAAGACAATCAATAGATATACAAATATAATACAATGCAATACAACTTAGTCCTACAACCCAAGCGCACTGTCTCCTATATTCATACAGGCTTTCAATCTATACGCGTTCATACACACAACTCGAGCCGCATTCAAACCGTCTGTCCTCTACAACATTCCCAAGCCGTCTGCAGTTCACCACATGTGAAGGCTTGCTCATTGGGGTTGCGTCCCTGCGTGGAGTTCATGTTCCACGCCTGCACTGGCTAACCCGCTCTGCCACAGCGTGGTTAATGTTGCTCATCGTTGCCTGGCCGTATTTGCCTGGTGCCGTCGAAGACGACGCGTTATAACTGGCGGGGAGATTCTGACATTCTCCCGCCCTCCTTTTCATGACAAGGGGAACCCTGTCATGTAAACTATATACATTTCATTCAACCTGTCAGAATCGACCCATTGATAGTCCTCTGACATGATACATTGGTTAATATTGAAATACGTAGGTAATTGCAAGTTATATACACACACTCCTCACTGCTGCTATCACGCAACACTCTTCAAGTACAATCCCTTAGATGGATTTTTACTTCAGCTGTAATTTGACACAGCCAGTCCAGTGGCTATCAGCGAAACACGCAACCACCTCCCGACTGTTTAAGAAAAATACAAAACACGACATGTCAGACTGTGAGCATCTCCCTATAAGATGACTCCAACAATAGACCCCCAACCTCATTTGGTCGGAGAGTCTTATGTAGGTCTACAGCTTATGTAATTCTCTCCATGCATAATTGACGTCATCTTGACGTGTTACCAATCCGGCAACATGAGGGTGGTTTCTGTAACTATTACACATTAACAACAATCTCAATAGTCTCCCTTGGTTAGTACAAAAATTATGGGCGATAATTTTAACATGCTTTCAAATTAAATAAATTACATTGGTAAATTAATTTCTTAGTGTCATAATTTGATCCTTATTGACAAAAGTGAACTCAATGTCGCTGTTGTGAACAAGTAGATCAACTTATGATTCTGAGATCACATCTAACAAAATCCTCACATACAATTCGTATATGGAAACTTTCAAATCACAAAGTTTATATAGAACGTCACTTCTTTGTGATAATTAATCTATAGTCTGCTAGTTTTCTAATTAATATTCATAAACACCGGAAGTACACAGCTGTTGTGTTCAGTTGTGGAAGATAACACCATGTTCTCCCGTCTGGATGTTATTAATAAATGGAGTACACAGTTCGTAAAACAGCTGCTGGATTACCTATTTGTTTCAAAGTGTGGCCTAAAGTGTTATTGTGGAAATAAGATGTCGTAGTTCCTTTCACACGGATTAACATACGTCAGAACCTTCTGCTTGGCAGGTACTACAGCTTCTTGAACAGTTCAAGTAGAGTAAGTCTTGAGTCCTGTAGTACTGTTCGTAACACTGTTTACATATGTAATTAAAACAATAAATCCTTTCTAACCCATACCAATCATGTATTCAACACAGTTATTCCAATAATAATAAAATATACACAATATATTTACATTGGGACGGTGTCCCTATCACAAATTGTGCACAGCGATACTGCAATGATTACATTATTCGCTGCGCTGCTGAGCGTTCTATTATTCTGCAGATTACTCGCGTGTCTGCAGTGTGCGCTCAGGCACTAGTTGGCTATTGGGTACGTCGTAAGGGCATCTTGAAAGAAGATCAGCAATCGAATTGTGTGTGCCACGTATGTGAATCTTGAAGTATAGTGACCATCTTGCCACTCTGTGGTTGGTAGGAGTACCAGTCAGTTGTGATAATTCGTCAACGGACTATTGTCAATAGATATAGAGATTTTGGTCGTATTCCTGCAGAAGCTACGGCCCCAATAGCTACGGAGCTCGTATGAGTTCTTAATCTGAAAATATAGTGTTAACATCTGGCAATTTAAGGATAGGATTACTCGAAAAGTAGGATAACACTTTTGAAAATGCAGGTCGTAAGCATTCGCTGTTTACAAGTTTTGTTAGTAGGTTAGTGAAACACTCGGTCAATGTCAGCAAAATTTGGTATAAATTGTCTGTCAATAGTTCAACAGACTTAAGACACTTCGCAACTCTTTCTTAGTTGTCGGAAGCGACAATTTAAGAATTCTTGACACTGATGTTATCAGTCAGTTGCGACAAAGCCATTAGAAATCTTATAGTCCAAAAATGAAATTTCTTGGTAGGCTATGTCGACTTTTGATGGTTTGACTGTCAGTCCGTGCTGTCTGATATGGTCAAATGTCAGCTGCAATGTCATTACGTGGTCTGTCATGTTCCTCGTATGTATGCAAATGTCGTCCATGTAACAGATTATATTAGAAATGTCTGTCAGAAGAAGTCTCGTCACTTTATCGGTGTGTCGGATGTCAGAATAATGTGGTGATGGACTAAGTCTGTCTGTCCTGGACTGTTTAGAGAAAATGTTGCTGTAGTCTTGTAACAGTTGTCTGCAACTGTCAGTCTATGTCTGAGTAAGGTTAGGATTTATTTTGATGTCCTGCAGATTGTTTGTCGTGTCAAGTGATGGGGTCGGTATCTCGTCGGTATCGTCGTCTTCTGTGTGGTTCACTCTCGTTGTGCTTGCTGCTGTCTCGTCTTGGTCCTCGTCTCTGGTGTAGTATGATTTAAGCATGTTTATGTGAAATATGTTATGTTTGTCCTTAACTGCAATCTCGTAATCTACAGTCGAGATCTGTCTTAGAACTTTGAAAGGTCCTTGCCATGAGTCTGTCAGTATCTGTCGGTCACTTGGCAATAGAATTAGAACGTCCTGTCCAGGTGTCAATGTTATTGTCCTGTTTCCTCTGTTTGCGTACTGTTGGTAGATAGCACCTGATTGTTTCAGTGCTTCTTTAGCTAACACACAAGATTTCATTATCCTATCACGCAATGATGTTACATGTTCATACGATGATACTGGTTTATGTACAGGTATACTTTCAGTTAACATAGAATGGTACAAAGATAATGGGCCGCATGGTTTGGCACCATATATAAGTTCAGATGGTGAGAAACCAGTGCTGGAATGAGGTATTTCGCGATATGCAAATAGTATGGCAGGTAAATAAGTATCCCAGTCTTCAGGGTGTTCCTGGGTAACTTTGGATAGCATATGCTTAAGATCACCGTTCATCTTTTCCACAATTCCTGTAGAGTGGGGGTGGTATGGGCTGTTAAAGCATTGTTTTACCCCTAACATTCTAGTAAAGGCTTGAGTGGCTGCAGCTATGAACTGACTTCCCCGATCTAAGAGAATAATGTCAGGAAACCCTACTCTAGAAAAAATATGGAAGAAAACACTTCCATTACATCTTTGGCAGTTATGTTCTTAAGTGGAATAGCCTCTGGCCATCTACTGCAGAGGTCAATTATGGTAAGAATTAATTTATTTCCTCTTGATGTTACATGGTTTAGAGGGCCTACTATATCAACAGAGATCTTTTCAAAAGGTCTACTTGCTAAATCAGTTATTTGAAGCTCAGCTTGTGGGTATTTACCCTTTTTAACAAGCTTCTGGCAGATGTCACAATGTCCGGTTCTTACATTTAGCAGTTATTAAGGCTCGTGTGACCTAACACATGTGAGACAAACACAGTCACGGAATGACTTGACGTGACACACTGCAACACTAAGTTAAACACTTTATTTACACTTCACACGAAACACAATCAGATCAGGCATCTCGCCATTACAATGTCGATACAACAATACAATTAGTCAATGAATCAATACAATAGATGCACTCACAGACCTATACCACAGCCGCACAGTCTCCTATCCTCTCACAAGGTTTACAAGCAATCGGCATTCAGACATCTCAGTCATACGAGCTTCTCTCAGACCCGTCCTGTACTGTCCGAAAATCCCAAGCCTGTCTGGCGTATCTCGCTGTGAGCACTTGCCAAGCGGGATCGTGTCCCTGCGTGGATTTCCTGCGTCACGCATGTACTGGCTTGACCGCTGCCTGGTTAGTCCCGCTCACCGGCGAACCTGTGGACAGGTGGATGGTATTCGCCTGGCGCCGATAACAACGCCGCGGCACAACTACAGGGGAGATTATGACACACAAGTTCTGCAATATTGCTTGGTATCACTGCAGAATTTAGGCCAGTAGAACTGGGTAAGTAATCTAGATCTAGTTTTTGAATAAGCCATATGTCCTGCAAAGGGTATGTCATGTGCTAGATGTAATGCTTGTTTGCGGTGTTCTGTTGGTAACACCGTTTGCTCAGTGGTGTTGGTACCTTTGGTATAGTATCGTGTAAGGATACCACCTTTTAGTGCAAAATGCCATCTAGCATTCTTTGTGAGTCTTGGCTTTTGGCCTATTAAGTTAAAATACTTGTGCAAAGATACATCAGCCTTTTGGGCTGTTATAAAATTCTCCCTCATGGTCTTAGGAGGTAATATAACTGGGCTTAACATTTCCAAAGCCTCTGTCTGATTAATTTGATCTTGCACTTTTGCAGCAGATCTAGTTACTGCATTTGTAATATCAGACAACATGGCAAGGTGATGTTACATTTAGACCAATACAATCATTTGATGAAGGTAATGAATTCGCAAACATACATTCATTCAAAGGTGATAATACATTGTCAACAGTGATATCAGTTGAAGATGATACTGTATTATCAACAATACATTTGGCAGCAGATGTTAAACTGTCATGTGGCATATCATTTACCTCTGGAAGGTTACCCACTATAATGTCGCAACATGGGTTGGATAATGCTGCACATTTAACCTTTCCTGTAAGAAATGGGGTATCAATGTATGCCCATGCAAGCGGGTATTTCTCGATGTTACATGAGAAAGTTCTGCATGTAACATGTTTTCCTGTATAATCTGAAGGTAAAATAAAGTCTCTCTTTAAACCAATAAGAGTACACCCACTATCCCGTAAAACTGTGGCAGCTTTGCCATTAACAAATCCATGGTGGATGTTCAATTTACCTTTGGAGTTAATTACCAAATTAGCTTCTTCATTGGCAATAGGTATAGAATGGCCGCATGTTAATAGGCCATCTTCATGAAAACGATCACAGATGGTACATTTTTCAAGGTGAAATACGTCAATGGAATGAGCTGAGTTAACAGGATGATCTTCTACATGTTCTTCATCTGAGGAAGAGCTATCAAACATGGCTGCATTAGCCTTTCTGGTCATTTGTTTGCCTTTACATGAGTGGCGCCAGTGGCCATAGGCTTTACAAAGGAAGCATTAGTTTAATCGTTTATAGCTCTTTCTCTCCTTATCTTGCTTATCTATATAGTTTTGCAAGTATGTAAGGTACCCAGGGTGTTTATCACACATATCACTTTCATTGTGTGGAAGATGGCAATATCTGCATTGGTAATATTTCTCAGCAGATTGCTTAAAAGGTTTTTGTTTACTGTAAGGACCTGACTTCATTCTGTCATAGGTAGCGGCTGCTACAAAGTTTGTGTCAGTCAATCCACTAGCAAAACACTGTTTGTTGGCTGTGAAATAAGCCGAACCTCGTTTCTCAATCTGTTTCACACTCTCACACTCACATTCTTGCAGAAACTTAGAAAATGGTGGTGGTAGAGATGTAATGATTTTATCTCTCAAAATTAAATCTTTCAATTTCTCAAAATTGTCATTTACTTTGGCTGCTGACAGCCACTTACAAAATATATCCTGTACTACTGAGATGTAGTCAGAGAACGTTTGAGAAGGCTTTGGAGCCAATTTACTGAACTGTTCTCTGTAGCCTGCTTCATCTAACAGGAAGTGTGACATAATTTTAGATTTGATATATTGATAATCTTTCCTAAGATCTTTGGGAATGGTCTCTATCACTTTGAGAGGTTCCCCGGAAAGACTTCTCATATATATGATGTTCCACTCAGTTTCTGGGATCTGATAATGGTCCATGATGGTTTCAAAATTTTGGGTGAAGGCTGCGATGCAGTCGCCCGTGGTGAAATTTTTTATGATCCCTTGATACTTTTTGTACTGAAACTCTTTATCTAGTTTTTCTGACTTTCTAGAAGTTATCTCTGTTGATGTTTCAGCTTCCAGCTGCTTAATATTTAGCTGCATTTCAAGTTCTTCCCTTTTACTCTGGGCTAGAATTTCAGCTTTTCTTAATTCGGCCTCTAGTTTCTGTCTTTTTCGCATCTAGTTCTGCCTGCTTAGTCTTGGCAGCTAATTCAGACTGTTTTAAAGCAGTATCTGCCTCTGATTGTTTAGTTTTAGTCGTTAATTCAGCCTGTTTTAAAGCAGTTTCTAATTCTACCCTTTTAAGTTCTCTTTCGGCAGATCTATCTTCGCGTTGGACATATTCTGCATACTTTCTCTCACTCCAATTTGTCAATTCCTCACCAGATAAATTCATTTTCAAACCAGATTCAATGAAATCATTCAATGTCGACATGATGAAATATGTCAGATACAATGAATATACACAAAATTAATTATGTTGTTAGTAAATCAAATACAAAATTTGTACAGTATTGATCACCGACAGCTTGTGCTTAGACCTGTCTAACAAAAGTATTTAGAAAAAAATAATATACTCAAGTGATTCTGGAGAACTGTATGATGGAATGGCTGCTCGCTTGTTACTGCCCGGAAAAACAATGGACTTTACTCGCCAATGGTTTAGGATGGCACAAAACCCTGCTTTATTTTGGAATAAGAGAAATTAGGACATGTACGTTTATGTGGTGTATGCAATGTCAACTAAGTTTTGTGGGTTTGTATGCTGTAAAGTATTTTTGTTAGTCGTATTGTCGTCCGTTCAACACAATCAACAACTCACTTTCCATGTAGCTTTCTTTCAAAACTTTCCGCTTACACCAACGTTCAAACCTATTTCACAACAAATTTCAAGATGGACGCTGCATCCACGTTCACATCTCTCGTTCACAACAAATCCAACATAGGACGAGCTACCCACGTTCACACTTCTGCTCTATCTTTCAAACGGTTCAAAACCCGGACGAAAAGCCTCCACGTTCACACTTGTCAGGGTCTTGCTTTCAGCAAGAATCTAGGCTCGTATACACTGACAAAATGTGATACTAAACACGGTCACGGAATGACTTGACGTGACACACGACAACTATAATTCATACAATTTATTCACGCTGCTCACTCATCAGAATCATTACATACATCGCGAAAATACAATAGCGATGTCAAAATACAATCAATAGATATACAAATATAATACAATGCAATACAACTTACAGTCCTACAACCCAAGCGCACTGTCTCCTATATTCATACAGGCTTTCAATCTATACGCGTTCATACACACAATTCGAGCCGCATTCAAACCGTCTGTCCTCTACAACATTCCCAAGCCGTCCGCCGTTCACCACAGTGTAGGCTTGCTCATTGGGGTTGCGTCCCTGCGTGGTGTTCCACGCCTGCACTGGCTAACCCGCTCTGCCACAGCGTGGTTAATGTTGCTCATCGTTGCCGTATTTGCCTGGCGCCGTCGAAGACGACACGTTATAACTGGCGAGGAGATTCTGACACCACCCACACACACACATCCTCCACTCATCCCATAACCCATCAATACAAACCCACCCACATATCCTCCACCACACACGCACAGATCTCCAACCACCCAGTCAAACACACATCCCCCAACACACATCTCTAACTACACACATATTCCCGCCAACCCACACATCACGCAACTACCCACACACAAAACTAGCATCCACCCACACATCCATCACTTTCACACATCCCCCGACCACACAATCTTTCCCACTCACCCACATATCCCACGCCAATACACACACACACACATCCCCACCCCAACCTACACACAGTCACCCAACCACACATCCTCCACATACCCCAATAACCCATCCCCCAATCACACATCCCTTAGCATATTCCCTACCCACACACACACCCCACCCATACACTCACACACACATCTCCCCACCCAGAAACACATCCCACACACACACACACATCCCCACCCACCAACACATCCTTCATCCACAAATACACACTCCCAACCCTCACACACCCCAACACCCACACACATCCCCACCCACAAACATCTTCCCACCCACACATACATCCTCACCCATACACTCATCTCCCACATATATCCACCCACTCACGTATTCATCCCTCAACCACTCACACCCCACCCATCAACACATACATCTCCCATCAACCAACCCACACTCACACACCCCATCCACCCAGTCAAACACACAACCCCTACCCTCACATACATCCTTTACCCACCCCCACATTTCACACCCAATCACACCTACCCCACCTACCCACACACACATCCCTCATCCATACACATCTCCCCTCCCATACAACACCTCACCCATATACACATCCCCACCTTCACCACACATCCCCCACACACATCCCCACCCACACATCCCTCACCAACACACACATCTCCCCACCCACCCACACATCCCCCACCTACAAGCACACTCACCACCCACACATACATCCTCCACCTATCCACAATTACCCCATCCACCCACACACACTGCTACCCAAAAAAACATATCCCCACCCACACACACATCCCCACACCCATCCCCAAACGCATCACACGCCCATCCCCAAACCACACACCCCTCACCCATTCCCCCACACAACCCCCCCCCCCCCACCAACACTCCCACACTTCCCTCACCCATACCCCCCTCCCCACCGACCACGCATCCCTTCACCCACCCACACATCACCCATTCACCCACACACAACCCCTCCACACATACATCCCCATACACACATCCCCCATACACACCCATACTCCCTCGCATACACTGCATGCATGTAAACATACTCACCAACATATACGGAGAGAGAGAGAGAGAGAGAGAGAGAGACAGGAGAGAGAGAGAGAGAGAGAGAGAGAGAGAGAGAGAGAGAGAGAGAGAGAGATCTGGAATGTTATAGCAGAATCTGTTCTGCTGTATGGCAGTGAATCATGGAACGTGAACACAATAGGAAGACCCGGCATGCAAGTTTTCTGAAACTGAATAACCTTGGACTGCCAGAGGGACCTGGAAAAGGCTAATGAAAGTATGTACAAATATGAGGAGACAAAGTTCTTTGGCCATGTAATGAAAATAGAGGCATTGCAAAAACATTGTGAAGACTGGAAAGATCAACGATAGAGGAGGCAGAGAGAGAGAGAGAGAGAGAGAGAGAGAGAGAGAGAGAGAGAGAGAGAGAGAGAGAGAGAGAGAGAGAGAGAGAGAGAGAAATGGACAGGCTGAGACAGTGGCATGGAGGAATGAATATTAGAACTAATCTAGAATACCAAACGCCTGTGGAGATGCATTAATGACTACGCCAGTTGACACGGCACATGATGATGAATACTTTCCCGTAGTGAAGTTAGGTTAAAAATAAATTACAGCTAGATCTAAGGCTTAAATAGTTGCGTATCCATTACAAGACATCACATTCTAACACCCCCAGCATTTCTTGGCTCATCGTGATTTCTTGGCAAGTTTACGTTCAGTAGTTTTCGCCATTTCTTTCTGAATGACCGGCACTCATATCTTTGTATGGGAAACCAATGCAAGGCGATCTGCTTCGAAATTGCATTCGTAACCCCTTCATCACAGAGCCTGTGATCTAAGAGTGCAACAACATAAATGATATAAAAGTGTGAAGGTTGAGTCATGTTTCATTCATGCCTGTCTCAAAGGGTGAGATTAAGACACTTATTTGGGCTCTGCATTATCAGGGAGATGATGGTAGTACATTGGTTGGGCATGCATGCCGGCTGATAGGGTGGTCTTGTTTGATTCCCCATCAAGGCGAATTTTAAAAATTAACATGCCTCACATAGAGGTGCTAGGAAATGACCTTGGAAGTAAAGGCAGCCACATGTTGATGACATGACCTATTGAGTGCCATTTGGTCTATATAAATATTGGACTAGCACCACAAACCTAATATGTCTCCAGGCCATAAGAGGATCATTGTACTATTATCTCTGCACTGAGCATCCATTCACTGGCTGTACTGGCTATGTCCGTGCATGCTGGTCATGTTTAAGTCCCATATCAGAAACCTGCTGTGGTATGTGAAGTGATAGGACCATCACATTTTTCAAGCTTGAGTGCACAGAGGATTAGACTGCCAGTCTGTCCTTGCCGTATTGAACGGCGAGCCCAGTTATCCTCATCCGACCTCTCTCTCTCTCTCTCTCTCTCTCTCTCTCTCTCTCTCTCTCTCACACACACACACACACACACACACACACAAACATGCATGCATGTATGCACGTGCATCCAGTTCAGAATGAAACACCAAGTAACAACAGTAAAAGACTGAAGTGTTAGAAACATTGCTGAATGTTCTTGCATATGTCATTCTTACAGCCTGCTTGCCTGACAGACACGGCGTGAACTGTACATACATTTGCAGCGAGGCATGTTTGCTTGCAGAATGTGATGATTACACCGGCGAATGTCTCAGCTGTCCTACTGGATACAACGGAACTATGTGTGCTCGTATGTAGTTTGATTCCCACCACATCATCCTGCGTTATGTCTACAAGTTGTCTTGGCTGCATAGTGCTGTTTATTTCGTTTTATGATTCAAATGTGTTTATCTGACATGTGGAGTTTTGTTTATTTTTATGTAATTTGTGTTTGTCATGGACACATTGACTCACAATGGTCAGAGTGGAGGTGCGGGTTTAGATCAATTGCGCTCACTATCCAGGTTAGAAAACATATACCTCTTTTATGCTGATAAAGTTCCTGGAAACAAAAGAAAACAGACACGAAGTATATCATTATAAAAAGTAGTTAGCTGCACTTAGTAGTACTCCAGAAATGAGAAAAGGGTAGTTAGGTATTAAAATAAAACATGTTATCAGTAATAGCCTGCTATTAGGCAGGAAAGAAATGACGAGGGTTGGTGTGGGACTGTTTACTCGTTCTGTAAAGTGTATCTGCAAAATCCCGCCAACCATTGAGCAAGTCTTTTCCTGGCATTATCCAGAGTCTGTTCATCATCATCATCGTGTGCCATGCCGGTAAGCGTGGGTGCTCATGTCTCGCCATCTCACTCGATCAACAGAGTCGTGGATCAGCTCAGTGTTCGTGTCTCGACCATGCCACATGATCAAGCCATCCAGGTATTTACTTCTATGCCTTCCTCTTGCTCTTTTCCCCTCAATCTTGCCAGATGTCATCAAGTTCTCCAACTTATTTATTCTCATAACGTGACAAAAAATGTTCACTGTCTACGTCTGATTTCTCTAAACAGTTCAAGATTTTCATTTGTTTCTTGTAGGACTTGATCATTGGTTTTTCTCTCTGTCCATGGTATTCTTTGCATTTTCCTCAGAAACCACATTTCCACGGCCATCAGATGTTTTTCTTCCTGTTTGCTCATTGTCCACGCTTCACATCCATACAAAAGCAAAGGTTCTATGTAGAACCTCAACAGTCTTTTTCTCGTTGTAAATGACATCTTTTTATTGCTCAGTATGTTTCCCATCTTGCAAAAGGCTACCTTCACCATAGCGATTCTTGTTCTAATCTCTTCAAGACATTTCCCATCAGATGTTATGAGTGTTCCGAGATAACTGTACCGATTCACTTGCTTAAGAATATTCCCATTTACTTGTATATTACATTGTGGTATTTCGTTCTTCCTAGTGACGACCATAATCTGTTTTCTTCTTACATTTTAATTCTAACCCTAGTCGTTCACTGTGTGCAACAACCGCATCTACCAAATGTTGTAGATCTGCTGCTCATTGTCTGCAATCAATACTGTATCATCTGCATATCTAATGTTATTGATGTTTCTTCCTCCAATGATAATTCCATTTCATATTCTTCTACATTTCTTAAAATAGTTTCACCTGTACAGGGAAAAAAGATCTGGAGACATTACACATCCCTGTCTCACACCTCTCTTAATAGGCTGATATTGACCTACTTCATTATCAGTTCTTATGGCAGCTTGTTGTTTCCAATATATGTTTGTTTAAAAGTCTAAGGTCTTTCCAATCAATTTGTAGATCTGCAATCATCTCTATCATCTTGACATTTCTTAATTTATTGAAAGCCTTTGTGTAGTCAATAAAGCAAGGAGTCTGTTAGCTCTGGCCTTAATCTTACTGTAGATTGTTTATGGTTGTTATGTATAGATTACAGTCTTTCATCTTCAATTTTCTTTCCTGATCTGTATTTTCCACATTTCGTTTTTGAAATAGCAACTTTGACACAATATAAAATGTAAAGGACCCTTTTACATGCCTTCAGGTGTATCGGGTCTAGGTGCAAGACTCATATTTTTATAGACCTCTCCCCACTCATTGAATCGAACCCATGACAACTAAGCCAGCAGGCGTGTCTAGAAACTACGCTACCACGGCCTCCCCAACTTTGGCTGTGTAACAGCACAGTTAATCTGCTTGTATTGAAGCTGTTTCCACGCTGTCCTGGGTCTGACATCACATACAACTCTTTGAATGTTAGCTGTGGGTAATCCTGTGTCAGGCACAATGTCTGGCAGATGAACATTTCACACATTTCTGCTGTAAGGCTCGTTAATTGCTGCCAGAATGTCTGGAGTACTTCATTCTTTAATATCTTCAGTTAAGGGCCGGCTGGCTTGCAAACAGCATATGAGCACTAATTGCTTTTATAGATTTCGCTGTAATTGTGGTGTAGAACTTGAATTTTACAAGTGTGCAGTAAGATGTAATGGTATTGTTGATGAGAAATACAATTAAGAATGTGACAAGTCTGCGGTTGATTAATTGTGGAGCAAGAGTATTTCAAACCTGCAAAAGTTGGTCAGCATTCTGTGGCAATATTTAATCTATGATGTGATTTGTTTTTCACTGTGAAATCTGTGAACAATGTATTTTATGTGCAAACTGTTTCACATATATTTCCTCTAAAGTCTGTTATGTGATGTTTACCAGTTGTATGATTTGTGTGTTTCATGTAATCAGGATTGTTTCCTATATGCATTTTGTTTTTAATATATTACTTGGTGCATGATTCTTGTTTAGCTTGTTACAAGATCATTTTCAATTGTTTAATCTGATCCGTGGTACCTATTTTTATGTTTAGCCAGTTCTATGATTGTTTTATGTTTAATCTGTTCCATACATGTTTAATGTTTTCTGTTCCATACATGGTTCGTGATAAATAGTTTTATACATATTTCATGAAATTCATGTTAATCTGTTGCGTGATAATTGTTTCATATTTAATCTGCTCCATACATGTTTTATGATAGATAGTTCCATATATGTTTTATGATAGTTTCATGTTTAATCTGTTCCATGACAATTGCTTTATGTTTAATCTGTTTCCATGCTAATTGTTTCATGTTTATTAATCTGCTCCATGATAGTCTCGTGTTTAATCTGTTCCATACATGTTTTATGTTAGTTTCTTGTTTAATCTGTTCCATACTACTTGCTTCATGATAGTCTCGTGTTTAATCTGTTCCATACATGTTTTATGTTAGTTTCTTGTTTAATCTGTTCCATACTACTTGCTTCATGATAGTCTCGTGTTTAATCTGTTCCGTACATGTTTTATGTTAGTTTCTTGTTTAATCTGTTCCATACTGCTTGCTTCATGATAGTCTCGTGTTTAATCTGTTCTGTACATGTGTTTCATGACAATTGTTTAGTGTGTTCAATACATGTTTTATGATACTTTCGTGTTTAATCTTTCCACTATACAATCACACACCATGATTATTTCAATTGAGAAAAAAAATAATTAACAAACTGCATTATTTTCAGATGTCTCTTTCACCTCCTGTGTACCTCTTCATGTTTGTCTCCGTCTCTTCTCTTCTGCTCCCTCCTTCCCTTCATCCCACCCACCCTCTCTCTGAATATTTTTGTGATCATATTAGCACTGAAAGTCTGGGCTTCATGTGTGCCAGTGAGGTTTCAATCTCAACCCCTGAGAATTGACCAGATTAGTTCCCAGCATAGGACTTGGGATTGTAACAAGAGATTGGTTTCTACCATAACACATGCCTCTGATCTCTTGGACAGTGAGATCTTATGCCTAACTTGCTCAGGTAAATGAAACAAATAAACAACCTCTTCGATGCACGATGCACATGTTGAAACTTCCACTGCAATTTGGAATCGCAAAAGTTGTCTGTTAGGTTGCCACTCTGGTAAATTTAAGGGAGGGAAAAACCTGCCAATTGCGGAGAATGAAATGTTAAGGAAGTCAAACGTGAGAAATTCATTCTAATGTTGGACACACAGTGCCCAGCGTAGATGTGGCGCACCCACATCTAAAGAGGAAGAATAGTTTGAATCAACATGAGATATAATTGATATATTAAATTTATATGTTTCAGCTTGTCGTCCAACAACCTATGGAGTCGAGTGTAATTCTACTTGCTCAATCAATTGTTTAAATCAAGAATGTAACCACATCACTGGCAGATGTTTCAAATGTGTTTCAGACAAAATGGGACCCTGGTGTAGTGGTAAAAATACTTCATTGTCAGATTTTTCTAACTTATTCATTGAATTATATTTTCTTAGTATGTCTTCATATAACTTCCATTAAATCATACACACATGTAGTCTTTCCGTATATAACTTATTCATTGAATCACACATACATTTGTGTTCCGGTAGAAGTGCTAGTAGTAAGTTTCATTTCATAACATCTATGTTAAGTGTATGCAAGACTCATTTTAATCTGATTCTGATGACATGTAAAAATTATATCTGGATGTATTGTTTTGTCTTTCCTCAGATTTAGTATTCATTTCATAATTACCACTTTCAGCATCTGTGGAACGCCACCAGTGTTCCTTCTTCTTCGTCTTCTTGTTCCCATATGACTCCTGGTGGAGTATAGACCCACAACATTCATGCCAAGCCTTTGTAGGCCAGTTCTTCTTTGGTTGGCTGTTGATTGTTTTCCCCTATGGTTTGAGATTGAAATTTGATTTTGTAGGAGAATGAGGAGAAAACATTGAAAGAAATAGTAATGAAGATATCTTGAAGGAAGTTAACTCAGAAAACGAATGGTTACTCGCATCAGGTGACGACATCAGGGCACAGATTAATATCAGAAATGAATTGCAGTACACGAGACAGAAGGCAGTGGACAGGCTTGATCACCAATACCACTGGACTGTAAGAGGAGATAACCAGTCTGTCACATTTACGACATGCACAGGAGGTCTATAGTGCTGCTATTCTTTACTTCCCTTTGAGACCCCGGGAACACACGGATAACCAATGTTCCAGCTTATATTATTTCCAGCAGTTGTCTGTGTGTTGACGTGGCATTTTGAGTTGTCAGTCAGTTCGAGGCAACGAGATTCAAATTACTATTAGCAATCATGACCCAAAAGTTACTCCGAACAGTTGTGCTTGTTTTTTTTTTGTTTTTTTTTTAAAGTTGCTCTTGAGCTCATATACTAAGTAGTCAGTGATTTGTTTGAAGTGACCCTCCGTCTTCACAGATTCTATTTCAGACAAATTAGTGCAAGCTCTGTTAATAGCTGGATATTTTTTGGGCATCATCCCTTTGTGCTTTGCCGTAAAGGCTCTGAATAGCTTCATTTTCAAAGAGAAAGTGAGACGTGCATCTGAGTACTATCAAAGGGATTCGTCTCAACCAGGAGAGAAGTCAAATGGATCAGACCAGTTCAGTGAAACTGAAACCGGGGTAAGTTCTACTTAGTCATAAAATCACAACTGTGCATGAATGGAAAGACACGGCACATGTTCATAATTGGTTGGATGTTGTAGCTAATGTTGTCTGAGACAAGGTAGCCAATCCCATCCATGTCAACCCTCCTTTTAGTTAAACAAAATATAGTAACTCTGTACTCTACCGTGAATGCCATTAGATGTAACCAAGTATGGGTTTGCTGCGAGACTGGCTATCCCATCCTGTAGACAACTGACTACAAAACCCAACCATGAACAAGTTTAAAAATAAGAAATCAAGAATGAATCAGCCCACAAGATAAAGTAGGTTCTTTACCTAGACAAAGTATGATACGATCTAGGAAGGTGCAGGGATTCTGGATTGCCACTTATGCCTTCAGCTAGAAAAATCTCCGGAAAATCTGGAATGTTAGAATTATGTATAAATTGGGAAAGTCAGTAGATGTGATAGGAATGAAATAGTGTAGACCTGATAAGGCAAACTCACCTGGGACCTAAGACACAGGTGAAACAGTGATGTTTTTCAGGCCATATAGAAAAAATAATGCATTTCACGGTGGAGGGAATAATTATAATACTTAAGTAAACATGAATGTGTTTTAGCATTAGGCACCAACATTTTAAAAAACCTGTTCAGAAGGTATTTTTCATGAAACTTAAGGTACTCAAGAAAATTGTAGCACCAAAAATTCATGGAAAGACAGGAACAATGAGAATAAATCAAGCAAACAGTAACCCACACTCCCTTGCTGAAACCTAACTTCTAGTAGTGGAATCATACACTTCAGGTAGCAATGAAGACAAAGATGGTTACTTGGGGAACGACTAACTACAAAGATTCATTAACTAGTGCTTGTCAATCAATCAGGTGCCATCTCCACAATGAAGGTTGGCTGCAATGGATCTCCAACACTGTCTGTCTCTCGTCTTGACTGTACATTCTGTCAGGCAGATGTTCGTCCATCTCTTGATGTTATCATCCCACTTGAATCGTTGTCTACCTCTTGCTTGCTTGCCCTCAACCTTGCCTTCCAGTATGGTTTTTATAAGAGTACTAGCTGACCCAGCCCGGCTTCGTCCAGCTCCTGGCGGGGATCTATCTATCTATCTATCTATCTATCTATCTATCTATCTATCTATCTATCTATCTATCTATCTATCTATCTATCTATCTATCTATCTATCTATCTATCTATCTATCTATCTATCTATCTATCTATCTATCTATCTATCTATCTATCTATCTATCTATCTATCTATCTATCTATATATCTATCTATCTATCTATCTATCCGGAAACTGCAGACGTTTGAATTCGAATGGCATATCTGTTGGAATCATTGGGATGCGAGGCAACAGTACATCTTCTCCTTTAAATTTCACACTTAAAATTGTAGCTTCGATGATATTGTTCAGAGTTAGAAAATTTTTACGTATCTAAAATAGATCCATTATTTTTACAAAAACTTTGAAGATGCCTTAAAGTTTTTATCACTTTGTTTATACCAGATACGACTGTGGTGCACAGAGTATATGTTTGGCCCTTTCCCGTTCCCGTTGCGGGAAAATTGGTTCGAAAATGTTCACGTATCTAAAATAGATCCATTATTTTTACGAAAACTTTGAATATGCCTTAAAGTGTTTATCACCTTTTTTTAACGCATATGCCTGTAGATAACTTCTTTAAACATTTTATAAAACTTTAAGAAAAATACAATTATTTAAATTACATAATATAGCAATGTTACTAAAAGTAATGTCCCTTGATATAACTTTTGTTGTTAAGTCCCCTTAATTAGACGTCTTTCCTTTTAATATTGATTTAATACGTAAATAACTGTTTTTAAACTAACAAACTATGCCAGTTGGCTGCGCGGGAATGAGAAGAACATCTGTAGAAAATTTCATCTCAATCGGATGGACCGTTCAGGAACGCATAAAGGACACACAAAGACACAAACATTCTCTTTTATATATATAGATCATGTCTTTTAACGTGGCCAAAATATTTCACTTGCCTCCTTTTTATTTCTTTCGTCGACTCTCTCTCTCTCTCTCTCTCTCTCTTTCTCTCTCTCTCTCTCTCTCTCTCTCTCTCTCTCTCTCTCTCTCTCTCTCTCTCTCTCTCTCTCTCTCTCTCTCTCTCTCTCTCTCTCTCTTCATTCCCTGGTTTTTCTAGAACCTCTGCATTTGATTGTTTTTGTTTCCATGAAATACAACATATTCTTCTGTACATCCACATCCCAGGGCTCCTATGCGACTTTGTAGTTGCTTGTTCAGTGTCCAGGCTTCCGCGCCATACATTAGCGTTGAATATACGTAGCATTTGACAATTCTCATTTTTATTGCGTCATTAATCTCTCTAGATGTTAATACTGATTTCATGCCGTTGAAAGCAATGTTGGCCATTCCTATTTTTGATTTCTATTTCACTTCTGCCATCATATGTTATTATGTGTGTTTTGTATGACCTTGAGTAGTATCTTAGTTATGTGGCTTATTAAGCTAATAGTTCTGTATTCCTCACAATCAGCAGCTCTTGGCTTCTTGGGTAGTGTGATGAAAATAGATGTTTTCAAATCCTCGGAGATGCACCAGTATTATATATATATAATGTAACCAAGTACATGTGTAAAGTATGGATAGTGGGAAGAGTCCATGGAAATATCGATACATGAAGCCTATAAACGGGCACTCTCCTGCTTTTTTATGCTTCACCTCAACACCGCAGGGTACAAGAGGAAAACGGTGAGATGAGATTGGGTGAAATGATGAGACATTCTTCAGTATGAAACAGCTTCTGACATTTTCTTTCTCCGTATACACAAAATGAAGTGTTGGTGGGAGATGCTCTTTCCAATGGTCTTCATTTCTCTTAAGGTTGTTCTTGATGGAGATTATGGACACAGAGTCCTGATAATATGATCAGAAACCAGATTAATTACTTCCTCATCAACAGAAGATTTTGAAGTGCCTTAAAAGTTGCAAAAACAATACCAAATGAAGACTGCTATAGCTACCGCAGTTTAGTCATAAGCAATATAAATATGAAAGTAAAAGTGTTCAAATATGCAACAAAAAGCAAAAAATTTGATCAATGTGTACTGAAGATAGAGGAGATAAAATAAATTCAATCTAGAGGTAAAGAACAGATTTGATGCATTGACTGATCTGAAAATTCTATTTCAAGATGTCAGTGACCAATGGGAAATACTTAATGCAATAACAGCTATCCCAAAAATAAAGATGATTGGACAAACTAAAGGATGATGGAAGATGCCTTAAAATTTATGAAAATAAAATAAATAACAAAAATAACCATGACAAATATGTAGAGATTCACAGGAAAATTTGGAAATTGTGCAAAGTGGCAAAAGAAGCATAGCAGGGAAATTAAAAACCAACATAACATCCGGAAGACCAAATTAATGCACAAAAGAATTAATCACATCACTAAGAAAGGAACACACACATCACGTTGCCTAAATAGCCAAAAGATGACAAAATCATAATAGAAAAAGATCAGATTTTAAATGAATGGTCAGATTATTTGAAAGACTGTGATAAAGAGTATGATATTCGGAATAATAATGGACCATCAATTCTGAGGATGAAGGTTCAGAATCCTCTTAATCATCTTAAAACTGGCAAGACCTCCGAAATTACCAATGCCTGGGAACAGGAGTGGGCAAACTACCGGCCTGGCAACTGATATTATGCGGCCCTCAAGGGCATATAGAAATAAAAGCTTTTTACTCCGTTTTTTTAGTTATTTTGTTGAATTTTACAGAATTTCAAGTACCGTTATGATTGTTTTAACATTTTTTTAAATAAAATTTATTTCTAATTTTTTTATTTTTGTAAACAGTCCTTGACCTTCGTAATGTAATGCTAAAAATGCGGATATTGATTTTAATATAGAGAAGTATTTATCTAACATGTTAAAATTTAATATAAATGATTTTATGAAAAACAGATATTTCTCCGGTGAATAAAATGATTATTTTGCTTGAAAATATTAAATTAAGTTTTCTGCTGTTATACATTATTTCCACATTTAAAATGTTCAAATTAATTTGTTGTAGTAGTCTTGATATATTTCTGAAATTTATTCTGAGTTTACTCCTTGTTTTCATAATATTTTATTTTTACACACCGCCGGAAGTGGGTTTTGTTTCATTTCCTTTTTTAAGTTTTGTAGAACAATGAGTGTCACTAAAAACCGTAAGATTCAAGATGCATTTTTAATGATGAATGGACAACTAAGTACTGTTTTATAAAAGTTGGTAGCAAATCAGTTTTCTTGTTGTGTCGTGAGTCAGTGGGTGTCTTCAATTAGTAAAATTTTAAAAGACATTATCAAACAAAACATTCCAATTTCGGATACAATTTAACAACCGAAGAGAGGGAAAGGAAATGCCTGGAGTTGGTGAAAAATTTAGAGAAACAGTAAACTGTTTTCACTAAACAGTCTTCAAGATGCTGCAACAGAAGCTAGTCTTGTGCTGTCACACAGAATTTTAAAAGAGAACAAGCCATTTTCTGATGGCGAGTTCATCAAGGAATGTTTGCTAGCTGCAGCAAACAATATGTGTCAAGAACAAACACACCCCCCCCACCCCCCCCCCCCCCCCCCCCAAAAAAAAATTGACATTACTTTATCAAGGAGAATTGTGGTCAGACGTGTTGACAAGATAAGTGATAATTTTATGAATAAACTTCAAGATGCAAGTAAACAATTTTTGAGGTACACTCTTACATTGGATGAGAGTACCGATATATATGATACTGCCAAATTATTGATATTTATACATGGAATAAACACTTCTTTCAAGCTCACTGAAGAGTTACTGAGTGTTGTAGTCATTCAAAGATACAACCACAGGCCACGATATATTCAATGTTGTTACTAACTGTATTGAAAGAACTGGGTTGGTTTGGAACAAGATGACAAGTGTTACGACTGACAGAACTCGTGCTTTAACTGAAAAAAATTTATTTAGGTCTGGTAAAGTTAACCAGATTGACTCATTCTGATTAGCAGAAGATTTAGAAACGCACTAACAATAGCAAAAACAGTTCCCAGTGCTGATTGTTATAGTGACTACAGACTACTTACATGAACACCTGAGGATAAAGTTGAAAAAAGTCAAGTATATAACAGGAAACACTAAATATGATTTGTGTACATTGAGTAATGACAAGGAAATACAAAACAAATTCAACATAGAAGTACAGAACAGATTTGATATATTGTCTGATCTAGAGATATTATTCCAGGATGTGGATGATCAATGGGAAATGTTGAAGAATTCAATCAGTTTGGCTGCAGAAACAACTATTCCAAAATTAAAGAAGGCGGGTCGTAAGAAATGGATGACAGAAGAAATTTTACACCTAATGGAAACAGGAAGACTCAACAAAAATAATCCTGCCAAATATCAAATATGAAGAAATTCACAGACAAGTCAGAATATTATGTAAGGAGGCAAAAGAATCATGGCTTGAGGCAAAGTGCTTAGACATTGAAAAACAACACAACAGTCAAAATACCAAATTAGTGCACAAAAGAATTCAGGAACTTTCTAATAAAAGAACAAGTACATCAACAGGGTGTCTATAAACTAAAGATGGCAAAATCATAATAGAAAAAGAACAGATTCTACATGTATGGACAGATTATGTGAAAAACCTTTATAATGATAACAGAGAGGAACAGTATGATATTAGATTTAATAATGAAGGGCCGCCAATTTTGAAGATGGAGGTTCGAAATGTTCTTTAGCGTATGAAAGCTGGCAAGGCCCTCGGTGCAGATAACATCACAACAGAAATGATTAAAGCTTTAGAAGAATTTGGACTAGATCAAGTCACCAGACTGCTGAACACATTATATGATACTGGAGATATACCTTCTGAATTATGTAACTCTGTATTTATTGCAATCCCAAAGAAATCAAGAACCTTGGAATGTGATCAACATAGAACAATTAGTATAATGAGCCACATCACAAAGATTTTGCTACGAATTATCATGCAAAGAGTGAGGAAGAAAATACAACCTGAAATAGGGGAAGAACAATGTGGGTTTGTATAAGGAAGTCTTTCCTCTTGAGCCTAAGGCGGCGCATAGGGCAGAAGTCCTGTCTCTCCATGCCTGGCGGTTCGCTGCTATCTGTTGTAGATCTTGGATATTTACTTGGCCATTGAATGAGCCTTCTCTAATGATGGTTCTACGCAGGGTCTCTCTTGGTCTTCCCCGTTTTCTTTTCCCTACCGGTGACCATATGAGGGCTTGGTAGGGGAGTCTTGTCTTGTCCATTCTGAGTACATGGCCGATGTAGTTCCAACGGCGTCTTCTTATGAAATTGGATACTGTATCTTGCTTAGTCTCTTGTCTTATTTGCGAATTGGTTCTGAAGTCTGTCCAGTGGATGTTTAGAAGTCTTCTAAGACATTTGTTCTCAAAATTGTCTAATTTTTTATCTAAAGCTACCGTTGATTTCCAACTTTCACATCCATACGTTAACACTGGAATCACACAAGAGTTGAAGATTTTAAGTTTTGTGTGTTTGCTGAGTGTCTTTGACTTCCAGATGTTTGACAGTTTGTTGAAGGCACTAGATGCCAGTGCGATTCTAGTTGATATTTCTGGTGTTGAGTCCCCTGTGGATGTCATTTTGCTTCCTAGGTATGTGAAGCTGTTGACTTTTTCAAGAACGTAGCTGTTCAATTTGGTCTCATCTGAACTGTTGGTAAGATCAATAGTCTTTGTTTTTGTGGTGTTAATTTGGAGACCAATTTGCCCTGAAACATTTTGGAGGTGGTTTATTTTCTCTTGAGCATCCGGATGTGTTGAACTCAAAAGCACTATGTCGTCGGCAAAGTCCAGGTCTTCTAGAATTTTGTCAACCCAATGAATACCCATATTTGTGTTGCTTGTGCATTTGCGCATGACCCAATCGATAGCTATTCCAAAAAGCATCGGTGATAAGACACAACCCTGTTTCACTCCTGTTTCGACTGAGAACCAGTCAGAGTTGCCTGTTTCTGTTCTTACGCAGCAACGTGTCTCTTTGTAGAAAGATTTTATGACGTTGGTATATTTGGTAGGAAAACCATAGATGTTAAGTAGATTCCAAAGTGAAGGACGGTGGATGCTGTCGAAGGCTTTTTGAAAGTCGACAAAGTTTGTATAAGGAAAGGATACAGTAAATGCTGTGTGCATGCTGCGAACAGTTATTGAACGTGCTATAGAAGTAAACAAGGATATACACCTTTGCTTTATTGACTAGTAGTAGTAGGCCTCTTTCTGTCCTGTAGGACTATAGAGTTGTGCCGCTTGGGAGGTGCCTGGCAGCACCGCTGGTGACTGTATAGTCCAATGCGAGAGAGACAATCCCTGTCACAGTTTCCGCATCTGTAAGACGAGGCAAGTCCCGCAGTAAGTGACTGCGCCTTGAGCCTGTGCCGCCTATCCTCAGTTTGTTGGATCAGATTGCGCTCAAGGAGCACCAGTCCGTTTCGTACATCTCTTCTCCAGGAGCATCTGTCTGTTGCAACTCTCTCCCACGTGTCTGGATCTATTCCAATGGTTTTCATATCTTGTTTATCCACATCCCTATATCGCATTTGGGGTCTTCCTGTTGGCCTATTTCCTGTGGCTAGTTCTCCGTAAAGGAGATCTTTGGGAATACGTTCATCCTCCATTCGAGATACGTGGCCCAGCCACCGGAGGCGTCTCTGCTTGAGGAGAGGTGCACTGTGGTAATATCTGCTCTTTCAAGCACCTGTTTGTTTGTTATGTGGTCTTTCCATGTTATGCCCAGGATACGTCTTAGGCATCTCATGTGGAAGGAATTCAACTTCCTTTCCTGTCTTGATTACAAGGTCCAGGATTCAGACCCATAAAGTAGTGTACTAACAACACAAGCTTTATATACTTGAGCTTTTGTACGCTCTGTTAGTCTATTATTCTCCCAAACTGTTTAGCTAGCCTGGAAAATGTTGTGGCTGCCTTTCCAATGCGTCTGTCGATTTCTGTCTCTAATGAAAGATTATCTGATATTGTCGACCCCAAATACACAACATCGTAGACGACCTTCAATTCGTAATTAGAAATTTTGATTGACGGGGGCGCACCAGCGTCTTGTTCCATCACCTGTGTTTTATTTAGGCTAATGGTGGGCCCAAAGTCTTTGCAGGCGGCTGCAAAACGATCTATGAGCCTTTGGAGATCTTCTGCTGTATGAGTAGTCAGTGCTGCATCATCTGCAAAAAGTAGTTCTCTTACGCATCTTGATCTTATTTTGGTCTTTGCCTTGAGTCTTGATGGGTTAAAAAGTTTGCCATCAGATCTTGTGTGGAGGTATATGCCTTCAGTGGCAGTCCCAAATGCCTGCCTTAAGAGAACAGCGAAGAAGATAACGAAGAGTGTAGGAGCAAGCACGCAGCCCTGCTTTACTCCGCTGCTGATGCTGAATGACTGGGATGTTGAGCCGTCAAATAAAATGGTCCCCTGCATGTTTTCGTGGAATGATTTCACGAGACTAAGAAGGGTGGGTGGACATCCAACCTTTTCAAGGACCTTAAAAAGGCCGCTTCTGCTCACGAGGTCAAATGCCTTTGTGAGGTCGATGAAAGCAATATATAATGGCTTCCTCTGTTCTCTGCACTTCTCTTGGAGCTGCCGGAGTGAGAAAATCATATCGATGGTGGACCTGTTGGGTCTAATTCCGCACTGCGATTCGGGGTAGATTCTTTCAGCAAGAATGTGTAATCTTTTAAAGATTACTCTGGCAAAAATCTTGCCTGTAATGCTGAGTAGGGAAATGCCGCGAGTTGTTGCAGTCGCTTCTGTCGCCTTTGTTTTTATAAAGGGTAACGATGTTTGCGTCTTTCATATCTTGTGGTATTGATTTTTCTCTCCAGCAGAGCTGAAATATTGCATACAGTTCTGGGATGATTGTTTCTTTGCTACATTTATTTCAGGTGGAATACTATCTTTTCCAGGTGCCTTGCCGGATTTGAGAGAGTCTACTGCTTCGCTGATTTCTATGAGGCAAGGGTTCGTTATCCAGGGCATGCATGGCAGACTGTTGATCGATGGCTTCGAGAGCTTCTTCGCTGACAGTGTTATCCACTGAGTATAGCTCTGAGTAGTGTTCTACCCAGCGATCCATTTGTTTCGCTCGATCATTTATGATTACCCCCTCAGTTGATCGTAAAGGGGCCATCTTATTTTTTGATGGACTGACAGCTTGCTTGATGCCCTCGTACATTCCTCTTATATTTTCAGTGTCTGCACAAGTTTGAATTTGAGCAGAGAGCTGTAGCCAGTACCTGTTCGCACATCTTCTTGCCATCTGTTGTACTCTATTTCTGGCCGTTCGCAATGCCTGCAGTGTTTTCTCTGAAGGTGATGTTTTATACATTGAGAATGCATGTCTCTTTATCTCCAGGACTGGGAGCATATTTTCAGAGTGCGCTTCAAACCAGTCGGTTGACTTAGTTTGCTTCTTGCCAAATGTTGATAGTGCTGTATTGTAGATGGTGTCGCTAAAATGACTCCATCTCTCGGTGGAATTTTCGTTTGTGGGGCCAGGCAGAGTATCCGCTAGAGCCTGCATGAATTTGTTGACCTTCTCTTTATTTTGGGTGCCCCTTGTGTCATTGCGTGGTCTTCCTTCTGTTCGGCTTCTGTAGATTCTCTTGGGCTTTATCTTCACCTTGCTGGAGACGAGTGAATGGTCGGTGTCGCAGTCAGCACTATGATAGCTGCGAGTCAGCCGTACATTGCGGAGGTTGCTGCGTTTAGTGAGCACCAGGTCGAGTTTGTGCCAGTTCTTTGATCTGGGGTGCCTCCATGACACCTTGTGTTGAGGCTTCGTGTCAAAGAAGGTGTTGGTCACGCACAGATTATGGTGGCTGCAGAATTCCAAGAGACGTTGTCCATTGTAATTGATCTTCCCAACGCCAAACTGTCCTATACATGAAGGCCAAGATTTGTGGTCGGAGCCAACCCTGGCATTGAAATCCCCCAGGATAGAAAGATGTTGTTTCTCTGGTGTTTCACTGACTTCTTTGCTAAGGTCGTAATAGAACTTGTCTTTAGATTCTGATGCTGCAGTTAGTGTTGGGGCGTAAACGCTTATAATACTAACTGGGCCTGCCTCTGTCTGGAGTTGGAGCTTCAGTATTCTTTCAGTGCCATCACTTGGTGGTATGATGGAATTAAGCAGCTTGTTTCTGATAGCGAAGCCAACTCTATGCTCCCTGGTCTCTCCGCACGGCTTGCCATGCCAGTAGAAAGTGAAGTCCCTCTCCTTGATGCTTCCAGATTCTTGGAGTCTGGTCTCCTGCAGGGCGACAATGTCTACCCCCAGTCTTAGTAGTTCGTTGTTTATCACTGCAGTTTTGCGGGCATCCACAATCTCATTTAGATCGTCTGCGATGCCAGGGGTCGTGGTTCTTACGTTCCATGTTACCAGCCTTAGGGCCGGTTGTTTTGTGTTTTTCTTGTTGCTAGGTGTATAGATTGCGGTCCATGTGTCAGGATTTTCCCCTAAGCTCCACACACCCTCAGGAGCAGATGAACCGTGGCGAGACAACACCTTATTGACTGGGGGGATGCCCAGCTTAGGCGGGCGGTAGCTGTCTAGTGAGATACGATGATCTCTCCCACCGTCGGAAGTAGCCCCTGGCGCCTTGCTCTAAGCCAATCGAGCATTAAGACTTATAACCGGCAAATGCTGCTTCCCGTGTTGTGTCACCGCTTTACACGGTGCTGAAGTGACCTCTTCAGGGCACAAGCCTGGGCAATGGAAATCGGAGAACCAGCTGTTGCCCAGTAGCAGGATCCCCCTCTCCACGTCGCCGATGTTGACCAAGGGAAAGGCAATAGCCAATGCAACTTTATTGACTACACAAAGGCTTTTGATAGAGTTAGACATGTCAACATGGTAGATATGCTTGCAGATCTACAAATTGATGGGAAAGACATTAGACTTATAAAAAATATATATTGGAAACAACAAGCTGCCATAAGGATTGATAGTGAAGTGGGACAATATCAACCTATTAAGAGAGGTGTTAGGCAGGGATGTGTAATGTCTCCAGATCTTTTTTCCCTATACGGTGAAAATATTTTCAGGAATGTAGAAGATATAAATGGAATCAGCATTGGAGGACGAAACATCAATAACATTAGATATGCAGATGATACAGTATTGATTGCAGACAATGCACAAGATCTACAACAATTAGTAGACGTAATTGTGGTACACAGTGAGCAGCTGGGGATGGAATTAAATTGTAAGAAAACTCAGGTTATGGTCGTCACTAGGAAGAACGAAGTACCACAATGTTATATACAAGTAAATGGGACTATTCTTCAACAAGTGAATCGGTACAATTATCTCGGAACAGTCATAACATCTGATGAGAGATGCCTTGAAGAGATTAGAACAAGAATCGCCATGGCGAAAGTAGCCTTTAGCAAGATGAAAAACATTCTGACCAATAAAAAGATGTCAATTGAAACGAGAAAAAGAGTGTTGAGTGGATACATAGAGCCTGTTCTTTTGTATGGATGTGAAACTTGGACAATGTGCAGTCAAGCTGAAAAACATCTGATGGCTGCAGAAATGTGGTTTCTGAGGAAAATGCAAAGAATACCATGGACAGACAGAAAAACCAATGACCAAGTACTACAGGAGACAAATGAAAATCGTAAATTGATTAGAGAAATTAGACGTAGACAGTCAAAATTTTTGGACATGTTATGAGAAGAAATGGATTGGAGAACTTAGTGACAACTGGCAAGATCGAAGAGAACAGACCAAGAGGAAGACCGAGATGAAAATACCTGGATGGCTTGGCCACATGGCATGGACGAGACATGAACACTGAGCTGATCCACGACGCTGGTGATCGAGTGAAATGGCGAGTCATGACCACCCACGCTTTCCGGCATGGCACATGATTGATTGATTGATTGATTGATTTAAATTTAAGTGATAAAATTAAAGCAGAACATCCTGACCACACATTATTACTACTTCACTATGTGATCCATCAAAAAAGTCTGTGTAAAACTGTTTTGAATATCAAACATGTTATTGACCCAGTTGTCAGTGTCATCAACCTCATCAGATCAAGAGGACTTAATCACAGACAGTTCAAGGCATTACTTGACGATTTGGAAACTGAACATTCCGATGTCCTGTACCACACCAGTGTTCGATGGCTGAGTCTTGGCAAGGTGTTGAGGCAAGTGTGGGACCTCAGAGAAGAAATAGTGATGTTCCTAGAGATGAAGGGCATTGCATGTGACTTTAATACTAACATTGTCAAAAAGAGTGGAAGAACAATGTGGCCTCATAGAAGGCAGGCTGCTACAGTGATCACATATTAATTACAGGCACACTGAGGGTAAAGTTCAAGAAAGTCAAGTATACAACTGGACACCCTAAATATGATTTTTCCAAATTGAAAACTGACAAAGATAATTTTAATATAGAATTAAAGAAAAAATTTGATATACTGTCTCATCTAGAGATCCTATTTCAAAATGTGGATGATCAATGAGAAATGCTGAAGAATTCAATCAGTTATGCTGCAGAAAAAAAAACTATTCTAAGATTAAAGAAAGTGGGTCGCAAGAAATGGATAACTGAAGAAATTTTACAACTAATGGAAACAAGAAGACAGAACAAAGATAGTCCTGCCATACATAAAGAAATTCACAGAAAAGTCAGAATATTATGTAAGGAGGCAAAAGAAGCATGGCTCGAGAAAAACCTACATAAAAATTGAAAAACAACCCAACGGTAAAAATACCAAACTAATGCACAAAAGAATTCAGGAGCTTACTAATCAAAGATCACAAAAATAAGCAGGCTACCTAAAGACAAACGATGAGAAAATCATAATAGAACAAGATCTGATTTCACACGTATGGTCAGATTATGTGAAAAACCTATATGATGATAACAGAGAAGAACAGTATAATATTCAAAATAATAATGAAGGGCCATCAATTTTGAAGATGGAGGTTTGGAATGCTTTTAACCATATGAAATTTGGCAAGACCCCCGGCTCAGACAGCATCACAACATAAATGATTAATGCTTTAGAAGAATATGGAATAGATAAAGTTACCTGACTGCTGAAAACTATTTGATAATGGGAATATTCCTCATGAATTATGTAACTCTGTATTATTGCAATCCCAAAGAAATCAGAAGCCTTGGAATGTGATCAACATCGATCAATTAGTATAATGAGTTACATCATGAAGATTTTTCTAAGAATCATGCAAAAAGTTAGGAAGAAAATACAACCTGAAATATGAGAAGAACAATGTGGGTTTGTAGAAGGCAAGAGTACAGTAAATGCTGTGTATATACTGAGAACAGTAAATGAATCTATATATATAAAAGGCAATCTCCGTCTGTATCTCTGTCTGGGGAGGATCTGAGCACCTATGGACATGTCCGGAGTGCAACTAAGATACCCCAACGGATAACTGAACTGAACTGAATCTCTGTCTGTATGTCTGTCCTTTATGCGTTCGCGAACGGTCCATCCGATTGAGATGAAATTTTCTACACGTCTTCCTCTCATTCCTGCGCCGCGAACTGTGATATTTTTTTAGTGTGAAATCGTCTACTTACTTAATATTATTTAATTTTTCATTCTTCATTAGAATGTCTATATAGCAAGTGGACTTAACTCTAGAAAAGTTATTTCAAGGGGCATAACTTTTAATAACTTTTCTGTATACCTTATAGTCATATTGGTGCATCGTTTTCGAAGATTTATAAACTCTTTGTCTATAGTTATATACAGGCATATGAGTTATAATAAATAATGATACAATCTTTAAGGCATTTTCAAAGTTTTCATAAAAATAATGCATAATGCATAACATTGTAACTCATCTTTTTATGCTTAAGAAGTTATCTACAGTCATGTAGGTGATTAGAAACAGTTTTCATTAAAAATAATGGATGGTGTGTGGAAGGACATTCTTTTAAGTTACTTTTTTTTGTTGTATGAATTTAATGAGACGCTACCCGCCAGGAGCTGGGCGAAGCCACGCCGGGTCAGATAGATAGACAGACCCACCTTTTCGCTGCAGTTATCTACAGGCATATGCGTTATAATCCTCCTCCTCCTCTCCCCTCCTCCTCCTCCTACCCTCTTCCTCTTCCCCTCCCCCTCCTCCCTCTCCCATCCTCCTCCTCCCTCCTCCTCCTTCCTCCTCCTCCTTCCTCCTCCCTCCTCCTCCCTCTTCCTCCGCCTACCTCCTCGCCCTCCTCCCTCCTAATCACTCCTCTTCCTTCCTCCTCCTCTCTCCTCCTACTCCCTCCTCTTCCTTCCTCCTCCTCCTACGTCCTCCCCTCATCCCTCCTCCTCCCTCCTCCTCCTTCTCCTCCCTCCTCCTCCTACCTCCTCCTCCTCCTCCTCCCTCCTCCTCCCTTCTCCTCCTCTCTCCTCCTCCCTTCTCCTCCTCCCTCTACCTCCTCCCTCCTCCTCCTCCCTCCACATCCCCTCCTCCCCCTCCTTCTCCTCCTCTCTCCTCCTCCCTTCTCCTCCTCCCTCTACCTCCTCCCTCCTCCTCCTCCTCCCTCCACATCCCTCCTCCTCCCTCCTCCCCCTCCTTCTCCTCCTCCTCCTCTCCCTCCTCCTTCTCCCTCCGCCTCCTCCCTCCTCCTCCTCCCTCCTCCTCCAACTGGCCTCCTCCTCCCTCTCCTCCTCCTCCCTCCTCCTCCTGCTTCTCTCCTCCCTCCTCCTCCCTCATCCTCCTCCCTCTATCCTCTCCTCCTCCTCCTACTTCCTCCTCCTCCTCCTCCTCCCTCCCTACTCCTCTCTCCTCCTTCCTATCCTCCTCCTCCTCCTCCTATCTCCTCCTACTCCTCCTCCTCCCTCCGCCTATCTCTTCCTCCCTCCTCCTCCCTCCTCCTCCACCTCCCTCTTCCTCCTCCCAGCTCCTACTCCTCCTTTTTCTTCTTCTGCTGCTGCTGCTGCTGCCGCCGCTCCATTTACCCAAGTTAATTGTTGGGGACGATGTAAAGATCTTTCAAGTGCTCTTTCTAATGCTTTTTGTAAGTTGGTCTTCGTTTATCTAAGGTTGTTCTAACTGCAACCAATAAATGATTAGACAGACAGACAGACAGACAGAAAGACAGACAGACAGACAGACAGACAGACAGACAGACAGACAGACAGTCGGGAACGGGAACTTATATGACTACTTATATGAATTAAATGAGATGCTCCCCATCAGGGTCTGGGCGAAGCCGGCCGGGTCAGACAGACAGACTGACAGACAGACAGACAGACAGACAGATAGATAGTCGGGAACGGGAACGGGAGCTTAAATGACTACTTATATGAATTAAATGAGATGCTCCCCACCAGAGTCTGGGCGAAGCCGGGCCGGTTCAGCTAGTGTTCTATAAAAGTAAACAAAGATCTACATCTTTGCTTTATTGACTACACAAAGGCTTTCGATAAAGTGAGACATGTCGACTTGATAAGGATGCTTGAAGATCTACAAATTGATGGAAAAGACCTTAGACTTGTAAAACACATATATTGGAAACAACAAGCTGCCATAAGAATTGATATTGAAGTAGGTCAATATCAGCCTATTAAGAGAGGTGTGAAACAGGGATGTGTAATGTCTCCAGATCGTTTTCTCTGTACAGTGAAAATATTTTTTAGAAATATGGAAGGAATCAGCATTGGGGGACGATGCATCATTAACATTAGATATGCAGATGATACAGTATTGATTGCAGACAATGAACAGGAACTGCAACATTTAGTAGATGCGGTTGTTGCACACAGTGAACAACTAGGGTTAGAATTGAATTGTAAGGAGACACAGATTATGGTCGTCACTGGGAAGAAGGAAATAACCACAATATACAAGTAAATGTGCATATTCTTAACCATGTGAATCGGTACAGTTATCTCGGAATAGTCATAACATCTAATGAGAGATGCCTTAAAGAAATTAGAACAAGATTTGCCATTGCGAAGCTAGCCTTTTGCAAGATTAAAGACATACTGACCAATGAAAAGATATCAATTGAAACGAGAAACAGAGTGTTGAAGTGCTACATAGAACCTGTACTTTTGTATGGATGTGAAGCATGGACAATGAGCAGACAAGTTGAAAAACATCTGATGGTTGTGGAATTATGGTTTCTAAGGAAAATGCAAAGAATACCATGGACAGACAGAAAAAAAAACAATGAACAAGTCCTTCAAGAAACAAATGAAGATCGTAAACTGATTAGAGACATTAGACGTAGACAGTCAAAGTTTTTGGGGCATGCTATGAGAAGAATTGACGTGGAGAACTTGGCGACTCTGGCAAGATCGAAGGGAAGAGACCAAGGGGAAGACCGAGAAGTAAATACTTGGATGGCGTGGCCACATGGCATGGTCGAGACAGAAACACGGAGCTGATACTCGACTCTGGTGATTCGAGTAAGATGGCAAAACATGACCGCCCATGCTTATCAGCATGGCACATGATTGATGGATAGAGAAGGCAAGGGCACAGTAAATGCTGTATACTTGCTGAGAACATTAATAGAGCGTTTAATAGAGGTAAACAAAGACCTATATCTTTGCTTCATTGACTACACAAAGATTTTGATAAAGTAAGACATTTGAATAACGAAGACACAAACAATAGATTGCACGATTTATTGCCTGGCATATTTCGCTGCATCTCGTCAGGTACATACTGCAGAAATCACACAACTTACGTGAATTAATTAGATAAATCCTTCAAACTGAAATATACACATAAATATACACATCAGACTCCCCGCCTGACTTTTGCGGATCCCTCGAACTGAATAAGTAAAGAAACGACGTCGAGCGCCGGTTACCGCTTAACTCCAGAAGCGAGGGGCTTGCGCCCCGCTCTCCGCTTGACTGAATAAGTAAAGAAACGATAAAAGTAATGGTATTTCAATTGCGCTTGCTCTCCCACCTATGCTACACCCTCCATGTGCCTTTACAAAGTCGGACATGTGCTATGAAATTTAGCCTCAATTTTTACGTATACTGTGTGGGGGGAGGGGGGAATTTTTAGGGAGGAAATACGAAAGCGGGGAATGACGTTCTAAAATATTTCTTATGAGATTCCTCTCATCTAAACAAGTAATTATGAACTGAAATTATGAGAGATCATATGAGCCAAGCACTGACATCACAGTACTCCGGGCATTGCCATTCGTGCTCAGCCATCTTCAACAGCCAGTTAAGATGGTACCGGTTTTAGTCTGATAATGTATATTACAGATCATATGAGAGAATTTCTTTTGCCTTTCACTCCCAATGGAGCAGAAGCCCTCACCTAACTCATACTAAGCTGACTTGTTCATAATTGGTTGGATTTTGCTGCTAATGTTCTCTTAAGGACAATATAGCCTCCTCTTTGACATGTACGTTTGTTTATCTTTGGTTTGTTTCCCTTATCAGTCCAACAACAGAGGTGATAGTAACAGCTGCTAATTTGTAAAGTTCAGTCTAGAGAATTTTATATTTTAGTTGAAGATTGTCAGTGAATTTTAGGTGATTGGGATCGAAGTTGGTTAACCAAGAAAACCACTAGGTGGTTGTTGTAGTATTTATTTGACAGTTAGCAAATGAGTTAGAAAAAGAGGAATAATTGGTGCATTTTATTGCTAGAAGAGGAACACTACTAAACAGGACAGTAATGTACGCTTACACCACTGGGTCGAAGAAAAAGACTAAGCAAATTCGTAAGTTGCCTCTGCACCTCAGGGTGAATGAGGAAGGACCAAACAATACTGAAACCAAAGCATAGAAGAATTATAAGGAAACTTGATGAATGTGTCTAATACAAGTAGCCATTAACAGTAAAAGTGAGTTTATCCTGAAAACTGGTTTATAGGGTGATAGCAATAATAACGCTCTGACACTTTTTTTAAAACAAGAAATCAACCTTAATTTAGTCATAAACTGCTTGAAAGCAAGGCCAGAAGATAGGACAGTGGAGAATGCTGTGTTTTGATTTCATGGAGCATGCTAGTGGGGATTTATGTGGAGGCTCATTGAGGAGTTGAGGGGCAGGAGAACAAAATGCTGGACAATTTGTCGTGGCGTCAGAAATGATTTGCACCTTGGACAGACATGATCACCAATGTCAAACAGTGGACTTTTCAGTTCATTCTCTTTCTTTTCAGGTGACGTCTTCAGGATCTACATATGTGTAAAGTTGCTGTGCTCTATCTGGATACACATAAGTATCATACATCACTGGTGTCACTGCCATAATTGTCTTGCAACTTGAGATCTCCCACAGCTGCACTGCAACTTGAGATCTCCCACAGCTGCAGGTCCACACCTAATATCGTCAGATCTGTTCAGGAATTGACGAGGTCTCCCACAGCTTTCCTGCAACTTGAGATCTCACAGAGCTGTGATCCACCATAAATTCCATTGTAGAGGAGAGGGAGAAACACGACTGACTGTAATGTGCTTTCATGCCTCTCAAGAGACTAACAATTGCAGGGGTGATTCTATATACTAAAATTTTAGGACTGCAAGGTAGAAAGAGGCAGTAGTGGTCTTGTTTCCCACATATCAAAAGTGTGTAAGCAAGACAGACCGCAGGTGCACTGCTTGCTAATCCCAGTAGAAAAAAAGAGACAGTGTATATTATATATTCCAAGGTAGAAGAGTAATACGATTGCTAGGTGATTCTACTCCGGCAGTCTCCAGTGGGGATGACTTCAGTTGGCAGCATGTTTCAGGTATGTTACTGTGATGTTGGAGCAGGAGCTTGTCTGGTCAAGTCGTTCTTGTAAAAGCAGTATCAGACCACGGGTACCATATCCGTCACAGCACACTGAAGAATGGAAGCACAAAAACCACCCAATCAACGTTACGCCTGAGTTTTATTACAAACCAGGACATCTTTTCCGTTGTTTTATTTTATCATGGCAACATGTGGTTCATGTGTTTTTCCCGCCCTTTTGTAGTGCAAGATGTGGAGAAATGAGTGGCAAGGCACTTGATATGTAACATCAGGTTTTTTATTGTCTAGGCGAAAGCAGCCGTGTTTTGAGGCCAAGGGCTGCACTGTAAACCTAGCGGCAGTGTTGGGAGGACATGAGTCTAGGGCTGCCCTTTAGGCCAAGCAGCGGTGCTGAGAGGCCAAAACTGAAGACAACGCAGCAGTTCTGGAAGTCTAGGATTGCACTGGAGGTCAAACAGCAATGCTGGGCCATGTGGATAGTGATGGTAGGCCAGGGGTTAGACCAGGTCGCAGTGCTTCGAGGTCAGGGTTGCCCTGGAGGCCAAGCAGCAATGCTGGGAAACCAAGGGTAGAGACCACGCTTGGAGGTCACAAGTCAGTATTGGAGGCCAAGCAGCAGTGCTGTGAGGCCAAAATTTGACCCAGCAGCGGTTGGAATGTCCCCACCCCTCCCCTTTCTTTCTCATCCACCCCCTTAAAGATTTGTTCCATCATAATCTGTTGATTTATGGATATCCACTGCACCATCGATTTTTGTAACGCTGGAGGCCAAGCAGCAATTCCTCGGAGCTAGGCTGCGTGATAACCAAGTAGCAGGGCTGAGAGACCAAGAGTCCATGGTTACTTTGGAAGGCTAAGCAGCAGTGCTGGCAAGCCATGAAGTCCAGCACGGCTGCCCTGGAGGTCAAGGGTTGACCAAGCAAGTGGTTGGAATATACCCCCACTTCCTCCCCTTTCTTTTTCCTCCCAATGAGTTCACTAAATATATGTTCAGTGATACTTCTGTTGTGTTTTATGGCTTGTACACCGCAACGTCTGATTTTTGTAACGCTGGAGACCAAGCAGCAGTGCTGGGAGGCCAAGAGTCCAAGACTGCCCTGGAGGCCAAGCAGCCGTGATGGGAGGCCAAGAGTCTAGAACTGCTCTAGAGGTCATGCAGCCGTGATGGGAGGCCAAGCAGCCGTGATGGGAGGCCAAGCAGCCGTGATGGGAGGGCAAGCAGCAGTGCTGGGAGGTCAAGAAGTCCAGGAGGACTGCCCTGGAGGCCAAGTATTGAACAAGCAAGCGGTTAGAATGCACTGCCACCCCTCCCCTTTCTTTTTCTATCAATGAATTCACTAAACATTTGTTCAGTGATACTTCTGTTGTATTTTATGGTTTGTATTGTGTTGTATTTTTTTATGGCTTGTCCATTGTAACATTTGATTTTTGTAACGCTAGATACCAAGCAGTAGTGCCAGAGTCCAGGGCTGTGCTCGGAGGCCAAGCAGCAGTGCTGGTGGGGTTAGGGGAGGCCAAGAGTCCAATGCTTCCCTGGAGCAAGCACATGCTGGTAGCCAGATGCTGCTGGAGGCCAAGCTGCTGGAGGCCAAGGGTCCAAGGCTGCCCTGGAGAGCAAGCAGCAGTGCTGGGAGCCAAGAATCCAAGGCTGCCCTGGAGGCCAAGCAGCAGTGCTGGGAGGCCACGAATCTAAGGCTGCCCTGTAGGCCAAGCAGTATGCTGGGAGGCCAAGAGTCTATAGAGCTGCTCTGGAGGCTAAGCAGCAGTGCTGGGAGGCCACGAATCCAAGGCTGCCCTGGAGGCCAAGCAGCAGTGCTGGGAGGCCAAGAATCCAAGGCTGCCCTGGAGGCCAAGCAGCAGTGCTGGAGGCCAAGAGTCTATAGAGCTGCCCTGGAGGCTAAGCAGCAGTGCTGGGAGCCACGAATCCAAGCTGCCCTGGAGCCAGCGCAGTGCTGGAGCCACGATCCAAGGCTGCCCTGGAGGCCAAGCAGCAGTGCTGGGAGGCCACGAATCCAAGGCTGCCCTGGAGGCCAAGCAGTAGTGCTGGGAGGCCAAAGAGTCCAGGGGCTAAGCTATAGATCAAGCAGTGCTGGGAGACCAAGGCTGAGCTAGATACCAAGTTATGCTGGGAGGCCAAAAGTCCAAGGCTACTCTGGGGTGCCAGACAGCAGTTCTGGAGGGGAGATGATCTAACTTAAAGGCTGGGCTGGAAGCCAAACAGTGGTGCTTGAGGTCAAAAATCAGGGCTGCACTTGAACCAAGTAACTGCCAATAAAGCGATGTTAGAGGCCAAGCAGCAGTGCTGAGATGCCCAATAGATTCCATAAGACGCAGTTAGAGAAGAAAAATCACAACAGAAATGAGAACCCTGAGATGTATCAAGAAGAGATAAAATCAGAAATGAAGAAATCAGGACTAAAGTTGGGGTTATAGCAGCATTAGATTTTATCCCCCCCCCCCCCCAAAAAAAAAAAAAACAGGTTAGATGGTTTGGCCAAATAACTAGATTACCAACTAACAGTATACCTCAATAAGCAATGATGTACAGACCAGACGGAGGAAGAGGCCGGCCACGTAAACGATGGATAGAGTGAATTACAGAGGCCATGGGAACCTCGATATATGAAGCCCATACACGGGCTCTCTCCAGCTGTTTATGCTTCACTTCGACACCGCAAGGTACAAGAGCAACCTAATGAGATGAAAATTGTCCAAACACTTGACTGGTGGCCAGTCGCGTGGAGATTATTTTGTTATAATTCTCTGCAGCTGTCCAGTGAAAATAAACATATATTCTCAAAAATGGCAGACCTTGTCTTGACATACGATAGTTTGTTACATTGTGCTTCCAAAAGGCATAATAATTACAACCCATGGCGGTAGCGAAAGTGACTTATCAGACAAATTCGCGCTGTAAATGTTTGTCTACAATGGATGCATGTGAACACATGGCCATTTCCACCAGCACGCAGCATGTGACGTCTCACACGCTCAGTGTGTGACCTATCTGCAAACATGTTCTCCTTGTTTTTATTCCATTTCTGATCTTTGCCCTCCATGCAACACGATTAGCGGCCAAAGGTGCAATGTCAATGCCTGTATCATGTATCAATCATGTCCCTCTTACACACATCTTTGTTTCGTAGCAGATGCCGACCCTGAGGTATATTACACATTTAAATCACCTAAAAAGTGGTATTCTACCATCACCAATCCATCCTAATGTGTCCTATCCATCTGTCTTCGAAGACTAAGCATGGAACACAACCCGATCTTTTCATTACTTCAATATTTGTGATTTTGTTTTGCCACTTAATTACACTTAATACCAAGTATTCTTCGCAGACACCGCATACAGATGTTTCAACGTTTCTCTTGGTTGACCAAGCTTCACTAGTACTAGGATACAGGCTTATTAGATCAGGACTTTTGTTTTGGAAGTTAGCTTCTCCCGGACTAACCTGTTCATTGTTGTTGCTGCCTTACCTATTCTGATTTCCTGATCTAGAGATAACTGTTTACCTCTGATCCTAGATATTTAAAATGGGCTACTATCTCCCAGTTCGGAGTGGTCAATAAAGATTGATGCGACCCCGTGTGCACCTTGTGACATAATCTGTCTACTTTCTCAAAAATAGTCAAGTTAAAGAAAGTACAGAATACACAAGTTTATCTCGTAAAGTTCATATGATGATATACATATACATATATTGCAAAACCCAGCTTCTACAGTATACCTTTATATATCAATGACATGGTTAATGAGCATTTCAATTGCTTTACAGCTATAGTCTCCCCCCTTCCTCAAAGGATCAGTTTCATTGCGCCAAGCTCCGTAGCAATGGCGAGGATCCAGATGTTTTCGTGCCAGAATGACGGGCTTTCGTTCGTAGGTTTTTTTTTTAATTTATAAATGTCTCGGATGATTTCCAACTGCTTAGGAAATGTCAAATTATGCCATAGATGGCCAAGTTACAAGTGATGTAGACAACAAATATGCCTATCGTGACATTGTCTTGAGTGAAAAGATTACCAGTGTTGCCTGTAGTAGTTTGCGATATGGTGTAACATAAGTGATAGCTCAATATAGAGTAATAAAACACAGTTATATATAGTACATAAGTTACTTAACGTACACATTTGTTGTGTGCATATCTTACGTTATATCAGATCTGGGCAAGACACCTCTTTCATTTTTACACGAAGCTCCAACTTTGTTCCTCTAAATTGACTCATCAAATCGAGCAAACTTTTTAAAATAGTGTTTAAGGTAAATTTCTCATTGGTGATAGAACATGATGTTAAATTCATTACTAGGACACTCACGTATCCCCTGTGGTGATACAGAAGACATGTGTTACTAGGAGACACAAGTATCCCCTGTGGTGATACAGAAGACATGTGTTACTAGGAGACTCAAGTATCCCCTGTGGTGATACAGAAGACATGTGTTACTAGGAGACTCAAGTATCCCTAGTGGTGATACAGAAGACATGTGTTACTAGGAGACTCAAGTATCCCTAGGGATGATACAGAAGACATGTGTTACAAGAAGACTCAAGTATCCCTAGTGGTGATACAGCAGGCATGTGTTACTATATATGATAGAGACCTGGGAAGCTACAGGCCAGGAAAAGATACCTGGTCAAATGCAGCCACTTTTGCCTTTGACGTTTATGAGGGGTTCCAGAGTAGACAAGAAACGATGGCGGCGGCGCTTGATCTCGAGGATGCGTACAATAGAGTTCGATATGATATTTTGATGACCGCACTGATGGAGAAGGGGGTCAGTCCCTGGTTGGTGAACTGGATAGCGGCCATCCTACATTCTCGTCGGATTGCTCTCCGTTTGGGTGCATGGACCTCAGAGCCACATATTTTAACCCCGGGGCTGCCACAGGGATCCGCAATCTCACCGGTGCTCTTTAACGTGTATACGAGCAAAATTGCAAACCTAGAAGCACCAGGGGTTGGAAGAATGCTAACATTTTCAGGTGATATTCTTGCACATAGGCAGGGAGAGATAGGAAGAAATTAGCCCAGGAGCTACAGGCGACAGTAGACAAAGTGATTGACTGGTGCACTGAAATGAGTGCTGTCATCCACCCGGAAAATGCAACTGTTTTGTGGTGCTCTCTGGACAACAGGATTGTGAAAGCTGATGTTCCAAGCCTCACGATAGATGGTGGAAGCGTCAACAGAGAGAACAAACGGAAGTATCTGGGAATCACATTTGATAGGAGCCTGTCCTTCAAGGATCATGTCGAGACGGTTGTGACAAGATCTCAAAAGGGACTCAACGCACTTAAAACTATGGCTGCGATGGATGATTTTCAGACCATACCAGCACTTGATCCTCTCAGCGATTGATTATGGACTAGGGCTGCTCACTGTCTCAAAGAGTCAGCTGGTGAGATTGGAGCGCATACAGAACAAGGCTATGCGGGTCATTCTGGGATGCACCAGAGACACCCCAGTGGTGTGTATGCCGACTGTTGCTAGTAGGCTCAAGGTGATGCAAGCGAAGGCATACCTCAGAGTAGCTGCTGACACAGATCACCCGTTGCATGAGGCGCTGGACGCAGTTAAGGGCCAGCGACTGATAAGAGGGAAATCATGGATGGCTCAGGCGGAGGATACGATCAGACAGGTGTGCCTCATGGAGAACATTAGGCGAGGAGAGGAGTGGGTCAGAGTGCCAGCGGAGCAGTCAGACTTGTGCAGAGTTATAATCACATTGAGCCGGGAGTGCAGGGAGTGGCCAGCAGGGGCCACGGAAGTGGAAATCCAGCAACTAATTCAGGATAATGCTCGCCCGGGTGATGTGATTATCTACACAGATGGTTCGGTGTTGAGAGGTAGTAGAAGTGCCTGGGGTTTCTTGGCAAAGGCTAATGGTCGACGTTTGGTGCAGGAGAGCCTGGCATATGATACCACAACATCTAGCTTAAGAATGGAGGTGGAGGCAGTCAGTGCAGCTTTCCGCTGGATGGAGAATACGATACACACACACACACATCGTGATTGTAACTGACTCAGAAAGCATGCTGAGTAGGGTGAGGACTGGCAAGCTTCGTGCCGAGTGGCTTGCTTCGCTTCGGAAGTCACGGGTGGCAAGCATCGTCTGGATATTTTCTCCGGGGCATGCTGGTGTGTTGGGGAATGAACAGGCAGACAGATTGGCTGGCTCTGCAAAACTTGGTGGAGTACTGATGCATGATAAGGCAGACGTGGTTGCAGCCTTGTGGGAGCACGTGTACACCTCGGAGGAGCAAAGGGATCACCATGGTATGGCAAGAAAGCGACAGCGTGGAGTGACGAGGGGATCTGGCCGAGGCTCGACGCTTAGAGGAAAGGCGAGACGCAAATATAATCTTGGGGTTGGAACTCTTCGCTGGCTTCTGAGGATGGGGACGGAGCGCTTATGGGAATGCCCCGAATGCTGTGATGTCGGTTCCTAAATCAATCAATCAATCAATCAACATGTGTTACTATGAGACTCAAGTATCCCCTGCGGTGATACAGAAGACATGTGTTACTTGGAGACTCAAGTATCCCCATCGGTGATACAGAAGATATGTGTTACTATGAGGCTCAAGTATCCCAAGCGATGATACAGAAGACATGTGTTTATAGGAGACTCAAGTATCCCCAGTGGTGATACAGAAGACACGTGTTACGCTGAATTCCACTCACGGTAACATCACCTGAGCTCCAGCAATTAACTCTCCCAGTACTAGGCGTTTTGTTTTGTTTTTAAATGTATGTATACATTTTTTATCTGTGTGTTTCGTTTCTCCCCATTTCCTAAATCCACCTGTTTAACAAATCATCATTTGTTAATTTATCTTAAATCAGCTTTGACAGCAAATAAATTTTTAAATTTTTTAACTTTGTTTAAACAGTTTGATCTGTAATAAGTTTCTCATTTTAAGCAAACAGCAAGGCAATTATTGTACAAATTTGTTGAGAAAATTTAAGTTACAAATTTTTAGATACATGGCTTACTACTTTGCCTGCTGGAATTTAACTGTGCAAATTTGTCTCAAGCAAGGCACGATTATATGATGTGGTTACAAATTTGTCTCAAGCAAGGCACGATTATATGATGTGGTTACAAATTTGTGTATTTTGAAGGTAATGCTCGTGTTAGTTCATTATTGTTGTCTTCCTTAGGCGAACATCTTTTGACTGAATTGAAGAGATTTGAACTTAGATTGTGAAAGAATGAAAGCATCAAAATGTTTTAGCAGCAGCTCAAACAGGTTGGTGCTTTCCTTCTTTCCACAATCCACCGATAGTATCACCCGCTGAGAATTCTTCCTCACCTTCATGCCTTTAGCCAAATTAAAATTCTTGCTATTGATTCCGTCACTTGGAATCGCCCATTGTCGTGTCTCCTCTCATAACGTCCCGACTATCACCGCTCTGTTTCTCGTCTACTTTTGATTCATCGATCTCAATGACTTCGTCCTTTACTTCCTCCAGCGGAGCCTTTTCTGATTCAGGCTGCTTCCTGTGTCTCTTTGTCTGCAGCAGACATTGCTTCAGTCCGGTGAAAGTGGCGCCAGCAGCGAAAATGTATTCATATAGGAGGCCGGCCACAGTGGCGCCCACCAGTGGACCAACCCAGAATACCTGTCGAATGAAGTGAACATAACATGTTACACAAATATGCATGTGAGCACATACATGCACTTAAGATTACACAAATTTGCATATGTGCACATGCAAGCACTTAATATTACACAAATATGCATGTTTGCACATACACGCACTTAACATTATACAAATATACATGCGTGCACATACACGCACTTATTTAATGCCACCTTTTCCGTCTTGACAGATGATAGTTTGTTACATTATCTTCAAAAAGGTATAAATATAACCCATGGCGGTGGCGAATGTGACTGATAAGGCCAATTCGCGCTGTAAATGTTCGTCCACAGTGGATGCATGTGAGCACGTGGTCATTTCCGCCATCATGCACCGTCTTACGCCTCGCACTGTCGGTGTGTGACTTATCTGCAATAATTTTCTCCTCTGTCTTTATTCCATTTCTGATATTTGCCCTCCATGCAACACGTTCAGCTGTGACTTGCTCTCAATGTGTATTATCAATGCCTGTATCAGTCATGTCCCGCTTACACACATCTTTGTATTGTAGTAGAGACCGACCCTGAGATCTGTAATTGACCAAACAAGATATCCTTTGGTATTCTACCATCATCCATCCTCCTAACGTGTCCTATCCATCTCAGTCTACGAAGACTGAGCATGGAACAAACCACCACACAACCTGGTCTTTCCAATACTTCTGTGTTTGTGATTTTGTTTGCCACTTAATACCAAGTATTCTTCGCAGATACCGCATATGAAAGCTGTTTAAATGTTTCTCTTGGTGTGAGTAAGTTGTCCAGGCTTCACTGCTATAAAGAAGAGTGCTAAGGACACGGCTTGATAGACAAGGACTTTTGTTTTGGCAGTAAGTTTCCTGTTCTCCCAGACTGTTTTTGTTAACCTGTTATTGTTGTTGCTGCCTTATCAATCACGATGTTGATTTCCTGATCTAGGGATAATTTGCTATTTACCTCTAATCCTAGATATGTAAAATGGTCTGCTATCTCCAGTTCGGCGTCGTCAATAAAGATTGATGGTACCCCATGTGCACCTTGTGACATAATCTGTGTCTTCTTTTTGCTAATTGTTAAACCAAATTCAGAACAAGCATTGGAGAATGCAGATAGTAGACGTTGTAATTCTTCCTCAGAGTGGGTCGTAACTGCAACATCATCTGCAGAAAGTAACACTCGGATCAATACTCTCCTAATTTTGGTCTTGGCCTTTAATCTCTGAGCATTGTACAGTCCGCCATCTGAGCGTGAGTGAATGTATATACCACCATCCTGATCATGAAAGGCATATTTCAGTAGAAGTGAAAAGTATATTCCAAAGAGGGTGGAAGCTAGTACACAACCTTGCTTAACTCCACTCTTGATTTCAAACTCTTCTGAAGTTGCACCATCAAACTTGATTATACCCTTCATGCCTGTGTGGAACGATTCCACAATGGACAGAAGAGTTGGTGGGCAGCCAATCTTCTTTAGTGCCTTGAAAAGACCCTCACGACTGACCAAATCAAATGCCTTTGTGAGGTCCATGAAGGCAATAAACAGAGGTTGATTCTGTTCCCGACATTTTTATTGCATTTGTCGCAATGAGAATATCATATCAATGGTAGACTGGTTCTATCGGAAGCCACACTGTGATTCAGGGTAGACTTGATCTCACAGGACTTGAAGTCTGCGCAGAACAATTCTGGCAAATACATTCCCAACAAAACACAGAAGTGAGATACCCCTATAGTTGTTACAGTCGCTCCGATCGCCCTTGTTCTTGTACAGTGTTATGATGCTTGAATCTTTGAAATCCTGTGGGACTTGTCCGTCTCGCCAGCATAGCTCTATTAGCTGGTGGATCTGTAGAGTGAGTGTGTCTTGCCCACTCCTGATAACCTCTATTGGAATCCCATCCTTACCTGGAGCCTTGCCAGATGCAAGTTCATTTATAACACTCTTAACTTCTGTTGTGGTGGGAAGTGTTTCCAGGTGGTGAAGAGTTGGCAGGGCCTCTATGGCAGTTGAGGGACATCATCCGCTAGTTTGGTCTCACTTGAGTAAAGCTCCAAATAGTGCTCTACCATCTATCCATCTGCTGTTTCTTATCAGAGATGATTTCTCCAGTCAAGGTTTCCAGTGGTGCACTTCTTTTGATCATTGGACCACAGGCTTTCTTTATCCCTTCATACATGCTTCTGATGTTTCCCTTATCACTTGCATTTTGAATGGACTCACATAACTTGATCCAATAGTCATTTGCACACTGCCTGGCAGCCTTTTGCACATCCTTCCTAGCTTGCTTCAGCTCACTGAGAGTGTTACGCGTTGTTCTTTCCTTGTTTCTTAAGAGAGCTATCTTCTTTTTATCAATCAAGGGCTGCAGTGTCTGGCTGTTTGCCGCAAACCAGTCCTGCCTCTTATGATCCACAGTGCCGTAAACCCTAAGAGTTTCCTTAAGTTTACCCCACTTTTCACTTGCTGTACAATTTTCTGATGTATCAGTGAAAGCGTCTTCAAGTTGCTGTTGGAACTCAAAGCACTTATCAGGATCGTGGGTGTTAATAATATTAATCCTGGGGCTAGATTTGTGTTTAGCTGTGTAGATTCTCTTTGGTCTCAGTCTAACCCTTGCAACAACCAAAGAATGATCCGTATCACAGTCAGCACTGTGGTAACTTCGAGTTAATGATGTTTGGTTCAGATGTTGTCTCCGTGTGATGATGAAGTCCAGCTGATGCCAATGGCCGGATCTTGGATGTTTCCATGTGACCTTATGCAGCTCTTTTGTTTTAAAAAAGGAGTTTGTAATACATAGGTCATTTCTGGTGCAATGCTCCAGCAGCCTTTGCCCATTTTCATTCAAGCGACCGAAGTTCTATTTTCCAAGGCACAGTTTCCATGAACTCGAGTCCTTGCCCACACGAGCATTGAAATCACCGAGCATATAAATGTAGTCGGATTTTGGAACCGTCTTGATCACAGAGTCTACCTCCTCATAGAACGAATCCTTCACATCATCAGAGGAAGTGAATGTCGGTGCATATGCAGTGATAATGGTGGCAAAACCACAAGAGGTTGCCAAGCGCAGGGATAATAGTCTTTCATTACCTCCAGCTGGAATTTCAATCATTCCCAGTAGCGAATTCTTCACTGCAAAGCCCACACCATGTTGCTTTTTTTCTGCCTGCCCTCTACCCTTCCAAAAAAGGTGTAATTGTTTTCCCTGAGTGACCCTTCCTCAGCGAGGCGAGTCTCCTGCAGGCCAGCAATATCAATGTTAAGACGATTGAGTTCGGCATCAATCACAGCCGTTTTTCTCACATCGTCAATATTCGTCAGGTCAGTGGAAAATCCTGGACACATGGTTCTTTCATTCCAGGTTGCAAGCCGTAGCCTGAAGTTTCTTTTTTTTTTTTTTAGTAGTACCTGGTGCATTGGTTTAACAGCTTGCGTTACAGATTTTGTCCTAACCCCAAGCACCCGTTGAAGCAAGCAGGCTGTGGCGGATCTGCACCCAATTGGCCGGGGGCTGCCCAGCTTGAGGCGGGCGGTAGCTGATCAGTGACACCTGTAGGTGTCTCCCACCGTCAGAAGCAACCCGTGGCGCTCGATGTCTACGCCAATTGCCGAGGACTTATAACACGTAACTGCTACCTCTCGCTTTGATTACGAGACCGGTTAAGACCAGGAATGGAGTTATACTTCTCCATGGCACAAAGCCTGGGCTAAAATATAGAGACCATGTGTTGCCCATGCAGCATCTCTCTCTCTCTCTCTCTCTCTCTCTCTCTCTCTCTCTCTCTCTCTCTCTCTCTCTCTCTCTCTATCTCTCTCTCTCTATCTATCTATCCTTGTCCCTCGCGCCGTCCCTTCTCCACTCCCCCCACCCTCACAATTCGTAGAGATGAAAAGGGGGGGGGGAAGAAGGCGAGGGAGCAAAATATCTCCCTCTGACCCTCTCTCCAAGATCTCACTTCACTATCGCTCCTCTCTGCCCATCTGATTTCCCCCTCGGATGGGGAAAAAGGTGGATCATATTCTTCCCTAGTCTCCGTCACCGTTGTCCCTCCGTAGAGATGAAAGGCGAGAGATGTGGGGAGGGGGTGGTGTTATCCCCATCCTTCCCTCTGCCTGCCTCTCTCTCTCTCTCTCTCTCTCTCTCTCTCTCTCTCTCTCTCTCTCTCTCTCTCTCTCTCTCTCGTGCTATATTTCGCTCTTAATGTGGCTCTCAAGCGCGCGCCCTTTCACGTGCTTTTACGCGTTTTGCTACCTATGTTGATATGTCTCCCTCGCATGCGAGCTCTCACGCTATCTTGCATACTCTTCACTCCCTCACTCAAACACAAGAGCTCTTTCTCTTGAGCGCATTCTACTTACTTCGTGTTCATCCGCTAGCGCGCTCTCTTGTTCTCCCTATCATTCGATCTGACGCTTTCTCGCGCGCTCGACCTGGCTGGCTCTCGTTCTAGAGAACTCGATCTTTTGCCCTTCTCACGCACATAGACGCTCTCCAATCTGCTCTTGCTGTCTCACTCGTTATCGCTCTCTTCCTCAATCTTGCTCTCGTGTGCTTTCTTGCACTCTCTTAAGACTTTTTTTTTTTTTTAAAGACTTAAGACGCAATGGAAGTGCAGCTTGGCCATGCACATGGATGCCGTCAACGAGGTGAAATAAACTAGTTCTCTCTTGGGAACCCTGAGCAGAGAAACTGGGATTGCTGCTGTATCGGAAAACAGGGTTCATGGGATGCCCAATGTGCAGTGACGTCTTTCAGCATAGCATTACACTATCATGCTCTCAATTCTGTGTCTTGTACGTTCTCCTGCGCCGCGTGCTCTCTCTCTCTCTCTCTCTCTCTCTCCTCTCTCGTTTTTTTCTCTATGAGCTCTCTCTCTCTCTCTCTCTCTCTCTCTCTCTCTCTCTCTCTCTCTCTCTCTCTCTCTCTCTCTCTCTCTCTCTTCATTGTTCCACAATTTCTCGTTCCATCTCTTACTCTTGCGCTGATTTCTCTCTACACTCTCATATATTTCTGACAAGTGCACCTCGCTCTTGTACTTCCGCACGTCGCTCATTTGGCTTTCTTATACTTTCTCGTGCCCTCTCACACATGCACTCTGTCTCCAACCCTAATGCTCTCGCTAGCGCTTTCTCTAGTGTTCCCTTCTTCCGCTCTCACGAGCCATCTTTCATGCATTCCCGCAACGGTCCAATTAGCTCTCTCTCTCTCTCTCTCTCTCTCTCTCTCTCTCTCTCTCTCTCTCTCTCTCTCTCTCTCTCTCTCTCTCTCTCTCTCTCTCTCTCTCTCTCTCTCTCTCTCGTCACAGCGGTGTTCGTACATTTCTACCGTTCTAGTACAGTGGCCCATACACATACTTACCAAAACACTAATCGTGGGCTCCATTGCAAAGTATACCCGCTTGCCTGTTCGAATTAACATCTAGATGATTGTTTTAAAACTGGATCCACCCAGCCTACATGAGTACTGAGAAATGTCTTGGGAAGTAAAGGCAGCTGGTGTAATACTGACAATCATTCCTGAAGTGCCCACCGGCTGCACAAATATCAGTCTTAACACCATTGGCAATTTTGTGGCAAAATGGGTCCTTTACTGTTACTTACTGTCCGTACTTTTATACGGCTAATCCTAAGTTGTTGCTTTTTAAACAAAAGACTGGAATGAAGCTGATCACCACACGTCATGTACGGCAATCAAATATATATATATAAACAGAGCCGATCATTTCACACCCCAATGACAGTATCTTCTGTGAGGGCTTATAAACATGATGATAGTCGCAAAATGAATAGTTTAGAATCTGAGTTTTTGGTTTTGGTTAGCTCAGAATATTGGCTTACAATGAAATCATTCATTTTGTCTAACATAAAGCAACCTTGTTGAAATGGACAAGGAACAGTCATCGTTTGTTGTGTGTGAATTCTGGCTCTACATTTACATTGGAAAATACCTGAACATTTCATCTTTGACCACACGAAAGGGCTAATTTTGTTTATGTTTTGCGCTAGATTACGTTTGATAAGAAATTAGGCCACGAGATTTCAGTACATGAATGAATAGCCAGTTTTTTTGTTTTTAATATTCATGTTTCATACTCTAGAATGTGCGTAGTTTGCACATGAACCGTTGAAGAAACAATAATTTATTTGTTTAAGAAAACATTCTGAGCCGGAAACATTTGCGTCAAAAAACAAAGCCACGTTTCAGTATATCCTCAGAGTTTACAACTGTTTCCGTATTTAAATACAAAGCGCATGGACGTTGTTAAATTTATGTAGACACATTTCCACAAACGACCCACCGCTTTCTCACTTGAGATCCAAGTACATTGTCCCATGCCGCCGTCTCATTCCATTCCATACAACATCATTTATATCGGTTTGCCTGCGCCTCTCCTTCCACTGAGGAAGTATTTCTCATATATGACCAAAGAACGCTGATAACCTCTTTCTTGTAGCTGTGTATTCTACTTTCATTAGCCTCTTCCGTGAAATCGCTTTTAGTTACTTTGACAATCAAAGCTATTTATTAAAACGAACAGAAAATACCGGTACAGTACGAATGGCTGTTTTGATGTTTTGTTTGTTGGTCTAAACTTCATCATGTGGCAAGACCTAGCTCTTAAATCATAGCCCGCTAGACAAACTCGTGATCCTTCGCCAGTTCCCCTGCCTCGTTCATTATGCACAGCGTGTCTTTAAATGTCCTGTGTCTACCACTGTGGTGGTCGTCCCTTAACTTCAACTACTGTTCTACTCGTAGTACTGTGTGGTATTTGGTGTGGTCAGATGTATTTCATCTTGCTAGACATAAACCTAGCTAGGAGAACTAGCATGCTGTTGATGATTTTGCTGTATCATTATGAAAACTATTGGCCTAGTAGGGTTGTTGTATCCAGAAAAGAACTTAGTAGGAAGCAGTGACAGAGATCACTGGCCGATCGGTACAAGGCTCGTCCCCAGAAAAGTGTTAAAAGTTAATGCCCACAGAAACTTATGTGATACTATGTTACCCTGATCTCTATATAACAGCGAACAACAGAAGTTTCTGTGTACATGTTACGCGAGTTAACAATCCAACAGCAGTAGGAAATGGCAAAGAACAGGCCTTTAGGCTGCTCTCCTGGCAAAATTGTTAGGAAAGAAAATATACCCATGGGTAGACAGAGCTCGTGACCTTGGATGGAATCTGTCTAGAGGACGGAAACCTGACACGAATGCAACCTGAAGTCTGACCTACTGACCTTTGTGCTGTATAACTAGATAACTAGGTGTGACTCGCTTCCCTCGATACAGGAACTAAGATGACAAAATAGTTTTCTTCGATGCTCACTTCTGCTGAAATGCCTCATCTTTCTGTAACATCAAAAGCCTCTACTTTGGTGTTTGTGAAATAGTCCGTGATTCACATTCATCCATTGTCACAGCTGCTGCTGTGACAACTGGAAAATAACGTGGAAAGATAGTCATGGGCAGACAAGGAGAGCTGATTCTTGACAGCCTTTTCTGTCACACCAGATCGTCCCATCTTCTGCCGTCTCATGCAGCTCCGTCCATGTTCTCCCCATTTTATTCATATCTGTCTAACTCTCTACTGTGTGTTTTTAGATTCCCACTATTTAATTCGCCCTGTGGGTTCCACACAATGGACTTTTCTATATAAGCTATCCTCAGGATTTTCCCCCTCAGTGATAGTGTTATTTCTCGCCAGCCATTTATCCTCACCTCCTGATTCACTGGAGTGTGCTCAGCTCTTTCCGTGAGATCAACATTAATGATTCTGTCATATCATGCCAGTCTCACTTTTCTGTGTTGGCACCAGTTAACGCATTTGCCATGATGGTCATGAATTAATTGTAGCAATTGCTGGCGACACAATTCCTGATTTGCAGATGTGTGTGAACAGTGTTGAAATAGTGATACATCACGAACAGTATCGGCTGTTTTCTAACCAACTACGCAAGCAATATAAGAGATGATGACAATGTTTGTCAAAGATGGTTTGATGTCGATTCTTAGAAACCAAGAAGAAGATTATGACAATGAAAATTATAATAGACATAATAATAACACTATGGTATTGATGGATTGTGATCGAACCATCCACACTCCATGACTGGAACTTACCCAGTGATCTTTCCAGGCAGCGACGATCAGAGCTGGGCCAAAGCTACGGGCCGGATTCATTCCTGCGCGTGTGTACGGAATCTGGAAGTGGGTAGATTAATGTCAGCAAGATTTCATCCAAACACATCTTAAGAAGTATATTCACAGGTATTGATCAGTACTCACAGAAGTAAAGAAAAGGGAGAAACCAGAAATCTCTTTACTTAAAGGCGGCAGGTTCGAATCCCAGTGTGCGTATAGCTATTAATGTTTACATCCTCTAATCTCTATTCTTCTTTCTATTTCTGTGAGTGCCCACCAGTGCCTGTGAATATGTGTCTTGTGCTATTTCACTGGCCCCAAGGGTTCCCCAACAAGTGACAAACATAACCTGGCCTTTTGCTTAACGTGGTGAAGCGGATTAGTTCGAACCTGCATAGGGTACTACATTTAGTCACATCACCTGCGTTAGTGATTTCAACAGCAGCCAGCCTCAGTAAGTGGGTGTGGATATGATCTAGCGAGGAAGAACAGCGAATCTGGGGAAAGTAGTCGTCACACTTTATATTGCAATGCCTAGTATGTGTGATGACCAAACATTTCCTACTCCAGCAGTTTCTACAAAGGGATTACCTTTGCCTATTAGAGTCATTCACTCTTGCACGCCTTGAAGAACTGGGGGATAGTGATCGCTTAGCTCCATCCTAGTAGACAAGTAATTCAAGTATCAGGTTATGTAGGAGCATGTGAGTTTTATGTGAGTTCTCCAAGCCTGGGTGGTTGACGTGAGTGCTGATTACCATCACCATAGGGCATTGCTGTGACTCTCGTGCACAATTTTCAGTTATCGACAGGTTTCTCAGCCGTTATCCTCCCGTGGTTAACCAGACGTCTGCTGAGGATTGCAAACGTGGAAATAAAGAGGTTTTTAAAATTCTGAAACCTGACCCCAAGCATAAAATCCTCTGGTGCTAATCAGAAGACCCTCCCCCCTTTCCCCACCCCCGTACTTACTGCAAACAGCTGGCACGTGACCACGGCCAGGCCAATGGTCAAGGGGGCTGACCCCTTCAGATCCGATCTCTTCTCATCCCCGGAAGCGGAAGCAGCCAGAACGTAGAGAAACGTAATCAGTAGCTCGATTCCAAACCCTAAACAATAATAGTGGAAAATTGTCTTAAACGACAACTAGCAAATAAACATTCCCATATGTATGGCACATTACACCTTCCTTAGGTATTTATAATGTCCATGTTAAACATTGCCTTTGTGAGTCATGTATTATTAATTATTTTTCATGCGTTTTAATGCTTATTGTTCTTTGTTATCAAAAATTAGCCTCATAAGTGATGTAGAATGAAAGAATGTATGAAAGGGCAGAATGTCAGACTGGCCTGCGTGCCCAATTCTTAACCCTTTGAAAATAGAGATTGTTCGTTCGTTCGTTGGTTCGTACCTTAGCGTTGTTGAGAGAAGAATGACTTTATTTGATGGCGGAGCACATGATGATGATGATACATTGATTACAGTGACTGGTTTTCCAGAGAAACACAGACAATCTGACAACAAGCTGGGAATCGGATTATACAAAGAATGTCCGATCACGAAAGAAATCAACACAAAATCGATGGACGGTTTCAACAATTCTAGATAAATGGAAGGAGTAATAGATGAATGGATGATATGACAAACACAAATGCATAAATGGAAAGGTGATAAGGCAAGACAAATGACAAATGGGTGTGTGTTGTGACAGAGACAGACAGACACACTGGTAAATGGAAGGCGATCAGACATTGACAGAGGGGAAGATAACTAAACAAAACACAAGTTTATACAAGTTACAAGAGAGAACATTGCAGATAAAGACAACATTTTAACCGATCGAAAGAAGAATAAGAAACAACAACAACAACAAAACTTTATTTTGAAAGGGTTAAGAATTGGGCACGCAGGCCCGGAGAGAGAGAGAGAGAGAGAGAGAGAGAGAGAGAGAGAGAGAGAGAGAGAGAGAGAGAGAGAGAGCGAGCGAGAGAGAGAGAGAGAGAGAGAGAGAAGATAGGAATGATACGACAGAGACAGAACAAAATAACAACAGTAAGAATGGAAGATAGGAAAGATAAGATGGAGAGAACGGGAAAATATAAACAGAGGAATAGACGGGCAAAATATAAATGAACAAACATATGAATGACTATCACCTTGAGCTGTGCTGATTTCAGGTGACAAAACGTTAACTCCCAGGTCTTGCTGAGTACCTCTGGGTGTCAGGCGGTACAGAATACCGGAACCGGATATGGCACCGGCTATCTGTATAATGATGTAGAGAACGCCCCTGAAGAAGACAAGAGCCGTAACGTGTGCATTATCAATACACTTCACAGCAAACGGGAAAACATCAACTAAGACTGACCTGATAGCATCATAAACAAAATCAACTAGTAATATCAATTAATACCTTAAGCTAAAATCATTGCTTTAGACTACTTTGTCCAACACCATCAACCTAATAACACCATCAACTAACGCAATCCTATTACCCTGATAATACTATCAACTTGATATCATAAACTGACAATCCGCAAACATTACCTTGATTAACACTTTCAACCAGGCGATACACTATCATCACAAGCATCCTGGTAATCTTACGGAGCTAATAACTACCACCATATTAACATTAGCATGATAACATTCCATCAATTAACACCATCGTTGAATAACACCATCATAAACCACAAACAAATGACACCATCAACACGTGTCAACCTTCCACAAATAGCACGAATTAACAACATCCCAACTAACACCATCTTCACAAACGACAAACCAACACTGTTCTAAATTACTATAAGTTAATCAGAGCCTGTAGTTGGAAGTCGTTACACACCCGTGAGAAATCAACAGTATCCATTCCATTGTAACCCAGAGTTGTTATACCTCACACGCTTTAGCCCAGCTTCACTTCGTCAGGCACTTATGATGTCGCTGTACCAAGGACCAACACAGCCTGGTTTTTACTAGCAATTCAGCATAAAGCAACACCGGATCTCGGTACAAGAAAGAGCCTCTCTTAGAATGTGTATGTGCATACTTGGCTATTGTTTTATATAGCAACGTATTAGATTATACGTGACTATAAAAATTGACTCGTATTGAAGTCACAGAGATTGATACTTAATTGGATGTCTTTTACAATACTTTTTATCGCGTTTATACTGTGAGTGAGGGGTCTTCACTGATCATCCTTACTTATCTTTATACGTATTTTGTGTGTGTGCGTGTATCTTGATAGAGATATTACTGTTTCTGTGTACTTTAGAGTGTGTATTGTTATAAGGCGCGTAAGTTGTACTTCAGTTCTGTGTTTAAAAAAAATGCAAGATTACGCATTGTTAAAATGTCTAATAAGTACGAACACTGGTTCAGTAATAATGGGCTCAGAATCGGACATTTAAATAGCTGCCATCTATTAGGGAAGCTGCCTGAACTATCACTTATAGTTAATCAAAATTTGCACATGTTCGGCGTTAGCGAAAGTCGATTAAATAGCAACATCTCAGATGATGACATCGCTATCAGAGGCTTAAAAACCATTAGAAGAGATCCCTATCAGAAACAAGAGACGGGTATTGCAGTTTATATTTCTAACTCGCTTAACGCCCACCGTAGGCTAGATTTTGAAACCTGTGAGATTGAGTGTGTATGGCTTGAAGTTAAGCTTCAAAATCGCATAAACCTAGTAGTTGGCTATCTTTATCGAAACCCCAGTGCAGGAAATATCTGGTATGAAAAATTCACCACTATGATGGATGTAGTCTTTAGTAATGCTAGAGAAATAATACTGCTAGGCGACTTCGATATAGACACTAACAGATCACACAAAACATGGGAAAACATAATAGAGTCATATAACTTCCAACAGTAAGTCAAACAAGCCACAAGAATAACAAAATCATCTGCAACTCTTATAGATAATATCTATACTACGTGTGCTGACATCTCAGAATGTACTGAACCTATTAATGCAATGAGCGATCACTACCCAGTATGTTGCACGTGGTCGAAAAGAGGTACCAAAACTCCGAAACACAAACATATAAGTATAAAATATAGAAATTATAAAAAATTCAATCAAGATGCCTTTTTACAAGTCTTGCTCAACTCATCTCTGGACTATGTTTACCAGCTTCCTGACCCAGATGATGCTCTAGACCACTGCCTGAAGACCTTTCTAAGCGTATTTTATCAGCATGTTCCATTTAAGGAAGTTCGTGTTAAATATCACACTAAGCCCCCGTGGATCACACAGGAGGTAGTTGAACTTATGAGAGACCGGGACAGGGCACATAAAAATAGAGATCTAACTATGTACCGTAGTCTGAGAAACAAAGTTCAATATGTTATTCGAAAGGAAAAGAAAAACTATTTTAAGAACTTAATAATAGATCAAACCAAGACTAAAGACATGGAAAGCAATGAATACCTTGACAAACAAACACAAATCATCACAATCGTTACCATCAAATCAGGTTACATGTGGTCAATTCAGTAGTTTCTTTCAGTCTGACATAAACTAACTGAAGTGCCTCATGGCATATCTTTATTATCATCATTCTGTGAGAGCAAATGCTATGGAGACATTCCCACAACCATACCGCTAATGACGACCACTGAAGTATTTACTCATCTCAGTAACATAAAAAACAATAACTCATCAGGACTAGATGGAATCAGTAATCGGGTCCATCGCTATGCTGCACCGGCGATCTGCGAGTCACTAACTTTTATATACAATCAATGTCTCACCAAAAGTCACTTCCCATCAGCCTTTAAAATCGATAAAGTGTATCCTCATTTAAAAGCTGGTTCATTAGATGATTGTATCATGAGTAATTATAGGCTAATTTCCATATTATCCTCTTTATCCAAACCGCTAGAAAAGCACATCCACAAAACAACACTAGAGCACTTAGTTCGCCACAAACTAATAGCTGACAGTCAGTCAGGATTTCGGCCAAAATATTCCTGCCATACGGCCCTAACAAACATGATAGAAAACTGGCATCAAAATATTAACAACAATACTCTATGTAGAACGATGTTTATAGACTTTAAAAAAGCATTCGATATGATAGATCATAATATCCTAATTAAAAAACTAGAAACAATGAAAGTAAGCTTTAATAAGTGACATTAATAAACTCATTTTTATTAGACAGAAATCAAGTAGTATCACACAATAAATCTCTATCCCAAGCCATTACCATTAATACTGGAGTACCTCAGGGGTCTATACTTGGCCCTCTGTTATTTGCCATTTATATAATTGATCTTCCCTTATATCTGTCATCGTCCTGCGATCTATTTGCAGACGACTGCACAGTATATACAAATGCTATTGATCATAATGTGCTAGTATTATTCTTGCAACAGGAAATAAATAGTGTAGTTAACTGGAGACATGCAAACCGCATGCAAATTAACACTTCTAAAACATAATCTATGTTAATAGGAACCAGGCAAAGACTTCACACTCTAAACTCGCAGAGAACTCTTCAGCTTCACATTGGTAGCACGCCTATAGAAAGTGTAACCGAGCACAAGGTACTGGGTCTTATCATAGATAAAAATGTATCCTTTAATTCTCATGTTCATGCTCTAGTTATCATAGATCAAAATTTATCCTTTAATTCCCATGTTCATGCTCTAGTTAAACAAATAGCCAAAAAAGTATACCAACTTGCCCAAATTAAAAACTTCCTCGACGAAAACACAAGAAAGATATTATATACTTCCCACATACAAACACATATTGATTATTGCTCCACAATCTGGGATGGATGCTCCAAATCAATAACAAAACGCCTTTACTCACTTCAGAAAAGGGCAGTGCGTCTAATCAATGGTGATAAGTTTACAGACAATTATAACCTACATGAACATCTTCAGTTATTGCCACTCCACAAACGCCTACTTTTTAATAAGGCTAAACTAACTCATAAAATCCTATTTCAAAATGCCCCAAGCTGCCTTTGGCCATTGTTTAAATATAGCGCAAGACTTCATGTCCCTAAACCTAGGATAGACTTATATAAAACAAGCTTAGCATACTCTGCCACTCAGTTGTGGAATAATCTTCCACAAGAAATCAAAGACACCACCAATCATTATACATACAGTCGCAACCTGTTTGAACACTACCTCAGGACAGACTACATGCCCCCTTTTAAAAAAAAACAGCAACAAAGACAATAATAATGGTAAATTATCTCGAACGACAACTAGCCAGAAAAAAAAAAACATTCCCATATGTGTGGCACGTTACACCCACCTTGGGTATTTATGATGCCCATGTTAAACATCGCCTCAACGAGTCATGTTTTATTGATTATTTTTCATGCGTTTTAATGCTTATTGTTCTTTTGTTGTCAAAGAATTGCTTCATAAGAGATGTTGAATGAAAGAATGTATGAGAGGAAATAGAGAAGAAGGGCAGAATGTCAGACGGGCCTGCGTGACAATTCTTAACCCTTTGAAAATAAAGATTTTCGTTCGTTCGTTCGTAAGTTAACACCATCATTACATACGACAAACTAACATCACCATCACACAACAACTATCAACTAACACCATCAACAACTAACACAATTGACCTGATAATACTTATCGACTCACCTGATAATACTAACCCGCCTGGTGAAGAGACTGGCTGTGGTCACCGCTGGATTGAAGTGACCCCCCGAGATGTGGTTGAACACCCATGCCATAGTGGCCACTGTGAGGCCAAAGGTGAGCGCTATCTGCACCACGTTGGCTCCGGTCAACCAAGCGCCACATCCCAGCAACGTGATTGCTAGAACGGAATGTGAAATACACGGTGTTTCAAAACAGAATATCGGTACATTCGTTGCATGTCATTATCATCAAAAGTGTCAGGTCTTTGTCAGATATGACTTAGCTATCGTATAACAGTATACGGTACCACCCGCTTTCTGTCAACGCCGAATGTTGGGCGGCCTTACCAAACCCGACACTCCATATTCTGCCAACGGCTTCGGGCGGAAGAGCGCAATTGGGAGGATACAAGCCTTATCCTGGTGCGAGGAAATGCAACCTAAAGACAAAATGTCATGGCAGGGCAGACCAGGCCCTAAGCCTTGATTGGCAGTTGGTCTAGGATCGAAGCTCCGACAGGCGGACAGTTATAGCATTGCTTTACTGATCCGGCAGCTTCTGCAGCTTGTCTTGTTCGAGATGTATTAGTATTACCATTCCTCTGGAGTGAACTAGGCAGGCCGAGAGAGGGATCATGCTGCATAGGCAACATATGGTCTCTATATTTTAGCCCAGGCTTTATGCTATGGAGAAGTATAACTCCATCCCTGATCTTAACCGGTCTCGAAATCAAAGCGAGAGGTAGCAGTTACGGGTTATAAGTCCTGGTCAATTGGCGTAGACATGGGGCGCCACGGGTTGTCTTTGGCGGTGGGAGACACCTACAGATGTCACTGATCAACTACCCTCCGCCTTAAGCTGGGCAGCCCCGGCTAATTGGGTGCTGATCCACCACAGCCTGCCTGCTTTAATGGGTGATTGGTGCTGGGACAAAATCTGTATCGCAGGTTGTTAAACTAATGCACCAAGCACTAATAAAAAAATAGAAACCTCAAGCTACGGCTTGCAACCTGGAACATAAGAACCACGTGTTCAGGATTTTCACTTGACCTGACGAATATTGACGATGTGAGAAAAACGGTTGTGATTGATGCCGAACTCAATGGTCTTAACATTTATATTGCTGACCTGCAGGAGACTCGCCTCGGTGAGGAAGGGTCACTCAGGGAAAACAATTACACCTTATTTTTTGGAAGGGTAGAGGGCAGGCAGAAAAAAGGCAACATGGTGTGGGCTTTGCAGTGAAGAATTCGCTATTGGGAATGATTGAAATCCCAGCTGGAGGCAATGAAAGACTATTATGCCTGCGCTTGGCAACCTCTTGTGGTTTTGCCACCATTATCACTGCATATGCACCGACACTTGCTTCCTCTGATGATGTGAAAGATTCGTTCTATGAGGAGATAGACTCTGTGATCAAGGCAGTTCCAAAATCCGACTACATTTATATGCTCAGTCATTTCAATGCTCGTGTGGGAAAGGACTCGAGTTCATGACCAGTGTGCCTTGGAAAATACAACATCGGTCGCATGAATGAAAATGAGCAAAGGCTGTTGGAGCATTGCACCAGAAATGAACTATGTATTGCAAACTATTTCTTTAAAATAAAAGAGCCGCATAAGGTCACATGGAAACATCCAAGATCCGACCATTGGCATCATCTGGACTTCATCATCACACGGAGACAACATCTGAACCATGCATCATTAACTCGAAGTTACCACAGTGCTGACTGTGATATGGATCATTCTTTGGTTGTAGCAAGAGTTAGACTTAGACCAAAGCGAATCTACACAGCTAAACAACAAATCTAGCCCCATAATTAATGTTAGTAACAACCTCGATACTGATAAGTGCTTTGAGTTCCAACAGCAACTTAAAGACGCTTTAACTGATACATCAGAAATTTGTACAAGAAGTGAAAAAGTGGGGTAAACTTAAGGAAGCTCTTTATAAAACAGGGTAGAGGGTTACGGCACTGTGGATCATAAGAGGCAGGACTGGTTTGCGGCAAATAGCCAGACACTGCAGCCCTTGATTGATAAAAAGAATAAAGCTCTCTCAGATCAAGTTATGCGAGTCCATTCAAAAAGCAAGTGAGAAGGGAAACATATCAGAAGCAATTATGAAGGGATAAAGAAAGCCTTTGGTCCAATGATCAAAAGAAGTGCACCATTGAAAACCTTGACTAGGAGAAATCATCATCGATAAGAAACAGCAGATGGATAGATGGGTAGAGCACTATATGGAGCTTTACTCAAGTGAGACCAAACTAGCGGATGATACCCCCAACAACATAAAGGCCCTGCCAACTCTTGACCACCTGGACACGCTTCCAACCATAACAGACGTTAAGTGTGCTATAAATGAACTTGCATCTGGCAAGGCTCCAGGTAAGGATGGGATTCCAATAGAGGTTATCAGGAGTGGGCAAGACACACTCACTCTACAGATCCACTAGCGAATAGAGCTATGCTGGCGAGAAGGACAAGTCCCACAGGATTTCAAAGACTCCAGCATCATAACATTGTACAAGAACAAGGGCGATCGGAGCGACTGTAATAACTATAGGAGTATCTCACTTCTGTGTATTTTGGGGAAAGTATTTGCCAGAATTGTTCTGCGCAGACTTCAAGTCCTGGAGATCAAGTCTACCCTGAATCACAGTGTGGTTTCCGACAGAATCGGTCTACCATTGATATGATATTCTTATTGCGACAAATGTAAAAAAAAAAAAAATGCCGTGAACAGAATCAACCACTGTTTATTGCCTTCATCGACCTCACAAAGGCATTTGATTTGGTCAGTCGTGAGGGTCTGTTCAAGGCACTAAAGAAGATTGGCTGCCCACCAACTCTTCTGTCTATTGTGGAATCGTTCCACACAGGCATGAAGGGTATAATCCAGTTTGATGGTGCAACTTCAGAAGAGTTTGAAATCAAGAGTGGAGTTAAGCAAGGTTGTGTACTAGCTCCCACCCTCTTTGGAATATACTTTTCACTTCTACTGAAATATGCCTTTCGTGGTCAGGATGGTGGTATATACATTCACTCACGCTCAGATGGCGGCCTCTACAATGCTCAGAGATTGAAGGCCAAGATAAAAATTAGGAGGGTACTGATCAGAGAGTTGCTTTTTGCATGATGATGCTGCAATTACGACCCATTCTGAGGAAGAATTACAACTGTCTACTATCTGCATTCTCCAATGCTTGTTCTGAATGTGCTTTAACATTTAGCAAAAGGAAGACACAGATTATGTCACAATGTACACATGAGGTACCATCAATTTTTATTGACGACGCCGAACTAGAGATAGTAGATCATTTTATATATCTAGGATCAGTGGTAAATAGCAAATTATCCCTAGATCAGGAAATCAACATCCGGATTGGTAAGGCAGCAACAACAATGAACAGATTAAGGAAAAGAGTCTGGGAGAACAGGAGAACAGGAAGCTTACTGCCAAAACAGAAGTCCTTGTCTATCAAGCCAGTGTCCTTAGTACTCTTCATTATGGCAGTGAAGCCTGGTCAACTTACTCACACCAAGAGAAACGTTTAAACAACGGATTAGGTGAGCCATACTGTGCACACAATGTCAGGTGAGCCATGTACTTCACACCGGATCAGGTGAGCCGTACTGTACACACAATGTCAGGTGAGCTATACTGTACACACACTTTCATGTGGGCCATGTACTTCACACCCGATCAGGTGAGCCATACTGTACACACAATGTCAGGTGAGCCATACTGTACACACAATATCAGGTGAGCCATACTGTACACACAATTTCAGGTAGGCCATGTACTTCACTCCCGATCAGGTGAGCCATACTGTACACACAATGTCAGGTGAGCCATACTGTACACACAATGTCGGGTGGGTCATACTGTACACACAATGTCGGGTGGGCCATTTACTACATACCGGATAAGGTAAGCCATGTTGTACACATACAGACACGTGCGCCGTCTTGTATATACAGAGGGTGGGCCATGTTGTACATACAGAGGGTGGGCCATGTTGTACATACAGAGGGTGGGCCATGTTGTACATACAGAGAGTGGACCATGTTGTACATACAGAGGGTGGGCCATGTTGTACATACATAGGGTGGGCCATGTTGTACATACATAGGGTGGGCCATGTTGTACATACAGAGGGTGGACCATGTTGTACATACAGAGGGTGGACCATGTTGTACATACAGAGGGTGGGCCATGTTATACGTACAGAGGTTGGGCCATGTTATACGTACAGAGGGTGGGCCATGTTATACGTACAGAGGGTGGGCCATTTTATACATACAGAGGGTGGGCCATGTTATACATACAGAGTGTGGGCCATGTTATACATACAGAGGGTGGGCCATGTTATACGTACAGAGGGTGGGCCATTTTATACATACAGAGGGTGGGCCATGTTATACATACAGAGTGTGGGCCATGTTATACATACAGAGGGTGGGCCATGTTGTACATACAGAGGATGGGCCATGTTATACATACAGAGGATGGGCCATGTTATACATACAGACAGTGGGCCATGTTGTACATACAGAGGGTGGGCCATGTTGTACATACAGAGGGTGGGCCATGTTATACATACAGAGGTGGGCCATGTTGTACATACAGACAGTGGGCCATGTTATACATACAGAGGGTGGGCCATGTTGTACATACATAGGGTGGGCCATGTTGTACATACATAGGGTGGGCCATGTTGTACATACAGAGGGTGGGCCATGTTGTACATACAGAGGGTGGGCCATGTTATACATACAGAGGGTGGGCCATGTTATACATACAGAGGGTGGGCCATGTTATACATACAGAGTGTGGGCCATGTTATACATACAGAGAGTGGGCCATGTTATACATACAGAGGGTGGGCCATGTTATACATACAGAGGGTGGGCCATGTTGTACATAAAGAGGGTGGGCCATGTTGTACATACAGAGTGTGGGCCATGTTATACATACAGAGTGTGGGCCATGTTGTACATACAGAGGGTGGGCCATGTTGTACATACAGAGAGTGGGCCATGTTATACATACAGAGGGTGGGCCATGTTATACATACAGAGTGTGGGCCATGTTATACATACAGAGGGTGGGCCATGTTGTACATACAGAGGGTGGGCCATGTTGTACATACAGAGGGTGGGCCATGTTGTACACACAGAGTGTTGGCCATGTTGTACACACAGAGTGTTGGCCATGTTGTACACACAGAGTGTGGGCCATGTTATACATACAGAGGGTGGGCCATGTTGTACATACAGAGGGTGGGCCATGTTATACATACAGAGTGTGGGCCATGTTATACATACAGAGTGTGGGCCATGTTATACATACAGAGTGTGGGCCATGTTGTACATACAGAGGGTGGGCCATGTTGTACATACATAGGGTGGGCCATGTTGTACATACAGAGGGTGGACCATGTTGTACATACAGAGGGTGGACCATGTTGTACATACAGAGGGTGGGCCATGTTATACGTACAGAGGTTGGGCCATGTTATACGTACAGAGGGTGGGCCATTTTATACATACAGAGGGTGGACCATGTTGTATATACAGAGAGTGGCCCATGTTATACATACAGAGTGTGGGCCATGTTATACATACAGAGTGTGGGCCATGTTGTACATACAGAGGGTGGGCCATGTTGTACATACAGAGTGTGGGCCATGTTATACATACAGAGGGTGGGCCATGTTGTACATACAGAGGGTGGGCCATGTTATACATACAGAGGGTGGGCCATGTTGTACATACAGAGGGTGCGCCATGTTGTACATACAGAGGGTGCGCCATGTTATACATACAGAGGGTGGGCCATGTTATACATACAGAGAGTGGCCCATGTTATACATACAGAGTGTGGGCCATGTTATACATACAGAGTGTGGGCCATGTTGTACATACAGAGGGTGGGCCATGTTATACATACAGAGAGTGGCCCATGTTATACATACAGAGGGTGGGCCATGTTATACATACAGAGTGTGGGCCATGTTGTACATACAGAGGGTGCGCCATGTTATACATACAGAGGGTGGGCCATGTTGTACATACAGAGTGTGGGCCATGTTGTACATACAGAGTGTGTGCCATGTTGTACATACAGAGGGTGCGCCATGTTATACATACAGAGGGTGGGCCATGTTATACATACAGAGAGTGGCCCATGTTATACATACAGAGGGTGGGCCATGTTGTACATACAGATGGTGGGCCATGTTATACATACAGAGTGTGGGCCATGTTATACATACAGAGTGTGGGCCATGTTATACATACAGAGTGTGGGCCATGTTGTACATACAGAGGGTGGGCCATGTTGTACATACAGAGTGTGGGCCATGTTATACATACAGAGGGTGGGCCATGTTGTACATACAGAGGGTGGGCCATGTTATACATACAGAGGGTGGGCCATGTTATACATACAGAGAGTGGGCCATGTTGTACATACAGAGGGTGGGCCATGTTGTACATACAGAGTGTGGGCCATGTTATACATACAGAGAGTGGCTCATGTTATACATACAGAGGGTGGGCCATGTTGTACATACAGAGGGTGGGCCATGTTGTACATACAGAGTGTGGGCCATGTTATGCATACAGAGTGTGGGCCATGTTATACATACAGAGTGTGGGCCATGTTGTACATACAGAGTGTGGGCCATGTTATACATACAGATTGTGGGCCATGTTGTACATACAGAGTGTGGGCCATGTTATACATACAGAGGGTGGGCCATGTTATACATACAGAGTGTGGGCCATGTTATACATACAGAGGGTGGGCCATGTTGTACATACAGAGGATGGGCCATGTTATACATACAGAGGATGGGCCATGTTATACATACAGACAGTGGGCCATGTTGTACATACAGAGGGTGGGCCATGTTGTACATACAGAGGGTGGGCCATGTTATACATACAGAGGTGGGCCATGTTGTACATACAGACAGTGGGCCATGTTATACATACAGAGGATGGGCCATGTTGTACATACAGAGGGTGGGCCATGTTATACATACAGAGGTGGGCCATGTTGTACATACAGAGGGTGGGCCATGTTATACATACAGAGGATGGGCCATGGTTTACATACAGAGGTGGGCCATGTTGTACATACAGAGGGTGGGCCATGTTATACATACAGAGTGTGGGCCATGTTGTACATACAGAGGGTGGGCCATGTTGTACATACAGAGGGTGGGCCATGTTGTACATACAGAGGGTGGGACCATGTTGTACATACAGAGCTGAAACGTAATGTGTGGCTTTTTCTTTGTATGGATGCCAATTCTGGACAATGAAATAAAGCATGGCATAGCGAAGACTCTTGAGGCAGTGGAGATGTGCTTTCTTAGAAGAATGTGGGCAGAGAACAAAAAGCCGATGTATTAACATCTGCAGGTGTTACAAAGGCACTCATTAAAACTATAAGGAAAATGCAAATGACATGTATGAAGCATATAAGCAAAAGAGGTGGAACTGAGAAATTAGCCTTGCATGGGCTGAGGGGAAGAGAGACTACCAGGCAAGAGAGACAGATGAAGATGGAGAAAGGTGTATATGCAACGCTTAAACAACTTGGCAACAAGTAATACAGAGAAGCACATATCTGGATGGCTTGACCACATGGCATCATGGAGACAGTCACAGGGCTGATCCACGACTCTCATGATCATGTGAGATGGCGAATCATGGCCGCCCACGTTTAAAGGTCAGGCGCATGGAGATGATGAACAAATAATACAAAAAGGCACATGAGGATGGTGAACAAATAATAACACACCTTAAAAAAAACCCACATGGCTGAGCAGGTTGAGTCATCGGCAAAATCTGCTTCAGATCTGAACACAAGATAACACTATAAGAGATTATGCCGTCAAGTATTAGGACTGTGTATAAATTAGCTGACGGATTTTCGACGTGATATTACTAGTCCCCTACCTCGATGTTTTCTTCTCATCGAAAGATGGGATAATACGAGGCTGGGTTCGATCCGAGAGACTGTTGGAGTTCCTGACAGAAATAAAATACATGAAATCTGAACCCCAAATGAGCATAAACAAATGAGAATTTGATCCTGGTTCTCTGTGATGATGGGCGTACGAGCTCTCTATGCTGATCGAATGTGGAGGTGACAGGAGTGGGGTGGGGTGGGGGGGGGGGGAGGTTATAGAAAAAATAGACAGATGGCGAGAGATTATTTTGAACAAGAAGGGGTAAGAAGAAAGAAATTAAAGGAGGAATGAAGGGAGAAAGGCAAAGGAGAGATGGTGGGCGAGAAGAAAAAAAGAAAGAATTAAAAAAGAAAAAAAAAAAGATTATAATGGGGACGAAAAAAAGTAAGAAGACAAATTGTAACGAGAATGGCAAGAAGATACAAATGATTCTGATCGATTTTTGTTAATGTCTATTACATGTGCATAGAAAGCACAATCGTGGACAATAGGTTAACGAACCGAATAAAGCCCGTTCGTTAATGCAATAAAAGAATGCAATTACAAAACAAACATAGTAACAGGGCACCCCGTTGAAAATGAATTACTCTTTTATGCTATTTTCCGTCTCCAACATTTGCTTGTCACTTTCAGCTGCGCGTGTTATAAATGTTATCTGCCAGTTAGTTAGCCATTTTGTAATTAGCTATTACTGTGACTTTGATGCAGTACAAAATGCTGGCATTGAGTGCATAAACAACCGTTATTAGCAAATATGGAGTGCGCGCTAGTACAACGGTTAGGACGTCATGCCGACAATGGCATAAGCGCGGTCGGATGATGGTTGGATGTCAGCTCTTGGCGTTCGCTACGAGCGGGAAAGACTGCCACCTCTTCCTCCGCGAACTCAGCCCTACAAATGTGAAGGTACTAGCACTTCACTTACCCAAATCAGATTCCTTTTACGAGTGATGTTAAAATAGCAGGTGTGTGTATGTGCATGTGTTTCCGCTCACGTCTGTAAATGTGTGTATCAAGCGAATATGTATGTAGTGCACAAAATAGCGAGTGTACTTACGTTTTTGAGTGGTATGAATGTGTTAAGTGCGGAGAGGGTGAGATCTGTTTGTTTGTAGTTTTCTATATGTAATGTACTTCGTGTAGATGTGTATATTTGCATGCAAAGGACATTCATAAGGAAATACTTCCTGTTTATGCTGACTACCAGCCCGAATCAAAACGTGCTTCAATGCAATGAAAACATCCTTCTTCGCCTTGTGTCCGAAAATGCAAGGTTACGCCATCAGCAGGGAAGGTAGTGCTGATGGCGTTCTGGGATTGCCAATGAGTGTTTTTAACCAATTTCAAGAAGAAAGGTGACATTGTGAATTCTGAATCGTACTGTGAACGTTCTATCGATGCTTCATGATGCAATTCGAAGAAAACGTCCAGGTCTGCTGACTAGAGGAGTGTTGCTTCTTCATGACAATGCCAGACCACATACGGCTCAATTAACGCAGGAGAAAAGTAACCAACTAAGGTGGGAAGTTCTGGAACATCCACCTTACATGCCCCGACTTAGCCTCTAGCGATTTCCATCTATTTGGTCCACTGAAAATCCACCTTGGCGGGAGACATTTCACGAATGACGCCGAAGTTGACGCCGGTGTTTAGAAAACAGAGCACGCAGTTCTATGCAACCGGTTTGGGAGGACTGATAAAACTATGGGATAAGTGCATCAATGTTGGTGGAAATTAAGTTGAGAAATAAAGGGACAATGTATGTATAAAAATAAACTAGTTTAAAGTTGTTGTCATATTTAGTTATTTTTCTACAGCCATTTGTGACTTACTTATTGACTTTCCCTCGTAATATCTAAGGAAACACGTGTATTCTGTTGACATGTGTACACGACGACGGACTTCCGAACTCACAGTGGGTGTACGACAAGACAATGAATGTACGGCAAGACAGACGTATGACAAAACAGTGAATGTACACGACAGATGTATGACAAAACACTGAATGTATAAGACAGATGTATGACAAAACAGTGAATGTACAAGACAGATGTATGACAAAACACTGAATGTATAAGACAGATGTATGACAAAACAGTGAATGTACAAGACAGATGTATGACAAAACAGTGAATGTACAAGACAGAAGTATGACAAAACAGTGAATGTACAAGACAGATGTATGACAAAACAGTGAATGTACAAGACAGATGTATGAGAAAACAGTGAATGTACAAGACAGATGTATGACAAAACAGTGAATGTACAAGACAGAAGTATGACAAAACAGTGAATGTACAAGACAGATGTATGACAAAACAGTGAATGTACAAGACAGATGTATGACAAAACACTGAATGTACAAGACAGAAGTATGACAAAACACTGAATGTACAAGACAGATGTATGACAAAACAGTGAATGAACGACAAGAAAGATGTATGACAAAACACTGAATGTACAAGACAGATGTATGACAAAACAGTGAATGTACAAGACAGAAGTATGACAAAACACTGAATGTATAAGACAGATGTATGACAAAACAGTGAATGTACAAGACAGATGTATGACAAAAACAGTGAATGTACAAGACAGATGTATGACAAAACAGTGAATGTACAAGACAGATGTATGACAAAACAGTGAATGTACAAGACAGATGTATGACAAAACAGTGAATGTACAAGACAGAAGTATGACAAAACACTGAATGTATAAGACAGATGTATGACAAAACAGTGAATGTACAAGACAGATGTATGAGAAAACAGTGAATGTACAAGACAGAAGTATGACAAAACACTGAATGTACAAGACAGAAGTATGACAAAACAGTGATTGTACAAGACAGATGTATGAGAAAACAGTGAATGTACAAGACAGAAGTATGACAAAACAGTGATTGTACAAGACAGATGTATGACAAAACAGTGAATGTACAAGACAGATGTATGACAAAACAGTGAATGTACAAGACAGATGTATGAGAAAACAGTGAATGTACAAGACAGAAGTATGACAAAACAGTGATTGTACAAGACAGATGTATGACAAAACAGTGAATGAACGACAAGAAAGATGTATGACAAAACAGTGAATGAACGACAAGACAGGTGTATGACAAAACAGTGAATGAACGACAAGACATGTATGACAAGACGGTGACTGTAGGACGCGACATTGGATGTAAGAAGGGATTTTCTTATTTAAGACAAGACCATGAATGTAAGACAAGACAATTAGTGTAAAACATGTCATTCGGTGTAAAATAAGACAGAGTGCAATACAAGACATTGGATGTACGATAAAATGTGTCCAGACAAGACACTGAGTCTAAGACAAAACATTAGGTATAAGAAAGACACTGGGATAAGACACTGAATGCAGATATGTCACTCGGTGCAAGACACGACACTGTGAGTACGGCAAATTGTGTGCAGAGAAGTCACTGTGTGTAAGACAAAACATTAGCTGTAAGAGAGACACTGGGTGTAAGATAAGACATTGAGTGCAGATATGATACTGGTGGCATGACACGACACTGGGTGTAAGACAAATAGTGTGCAGAAAAGGCAGTGTAAGACATTAGTTGTAAGAAAGGCACTGGGTGTAAGATAAGACACTGGGTGTAGGACATTAGCTGTAAGAAAAGTACTGGGTGTAAGATAAAGACACTGGGGGAAAGACACGACACTGGGTGTAAGATAAGACATTGAGTGCAGATATGATACTGGTGGCATGACACGACACTGGGTGTAAGACAAATAGTGTGCAGAAAAGGCAGTGTAAGACATTAGCTGTAAGAAAGGCACTGGGTGTAAGATAAGACACTAGGTGTAGGACATTAGTTGTAAGAAAGGCACTGGGTGTAAGATAAGACACTGGGTGTAGGACATTAGCTGTAGGAAAAGTACTGGGTGTAAGATAAGACACTGGGTGTAGGACATTAGCTGTAAGAAAGGTACTGGGTGTAAGATAAGACACTGGGTGTAGGACATTAGCTGTAGGAAAAGTACTGGGTGTAAGATAAAGACACTGGGTGTAGGACATTAGCTGTAAGAAAGGTACTGGGTGTAAGATAAGACACTGGGTGTAGGACATTAGCAGTAAGAAAGGTACTGGGTGTAAGATAAGACACTGGGTGTAGGACATTAGCTGTAGGAAAAGTACTGGGTGTAAGATAAAGACACTGGGGGTAATACATTAGATGTAAGAAAGGTACTGGGTGTAAGATAAGACACTAGGTGTAGGACATTAGCTGTAAGAAAGGCACTGGGTGTAAGATAAGACACTGGGTGTAGGACATTAGCTGTAAGAAAGGCACTGGGTGTAAGATAAGACACTGGGTGTAGGACATTAGCTGTAAGAAAGGCACTAGGTGTAAGATAAGACACTAGGTGTAGGACATTAGCTGTAAGAAAGGCACTGGGTGTAAGATAAGACACTGGGTGTAGGACATTAGCTGTAAGAAAGGCACTGGGTGTAAGATAAGACACTGGGTGCAAGATAAGACACTGGGTGTAAGATAAGACACTGGGTGTAAGATAAGACACTGGGTGTAAGATAAGACACTGGGTGCAGGACATTAGCTGTAAGAAAGGCACTGGGTGTAAGATAAGACACTGGGTGCAAGATAAGACACTAGGTGTAGGACATTAGCTGTAAGAAAAGTACTGGGTGTAAGATAAGACACTAAGTGTAAGACATTAGCTGTAAGAAAGGCACTAGGTGTAAGATAAGACACTAGGTGTAGGACATTAGCTGTAAGAAAGGCACTGGGTGTAAGATAAGACACTGGGTGTAGGACATTAGCTGTAAGAAAAGTACTGGGTGTAAGATAAGACACTGGGTGTAGGACATTAGCTGTAAGAAAGGCACTGGGTGTAAGATAAGACACTGGGTGTAGGACATTAGCTGTAAGAAAAGTACTGGGTGTAAGATAAGACACTGGGTGTAGGACATTAGCTGTAAGAAAAGTACTGGGTGTAAGATAAAGACACTGGGGGCAAGACACGACACTGGGTGTAAGATAAGACATTGAGTGCAGATATGATACTGGTGGCATGACACGACACTGGGTGTAAGACAAATAGTGTGCAGAAAAGGCAGTGTAAGACATTAGCTGTAAGAAAGGCACTGGGTGTAAGATAAGACACTGGGTGTAGGACATTAGCTGTAGGAAAAGTACTGGGTGTAAGATACAGACACTGGGGGTAAGACATTAGCTGTAGGAAAGGTACTGGGTGTAAGATAAGACACTAGGTGTAGGACATTAGTTGTAAGAAAGGCACTGGGTGTAAGATAAGACACTGGGTGTAAGATAAGACACTGGGTGTAAGATAAGACATTGAGTGCAGATATGATACTGGTGGCATGACACGACACTGGGTGTAAGACAAATAGTGTGCAGAAAAGGCAGTGTACGACATTAGCTGTAAGAAAGGCACTGGGTGTAATATAAAGACACTGGGTGCAAGACACGACACTGGGTGCAAGATAAGACACTGGGTATAAGATAAGACACTGGGTGTAGGACATTAGCTGTAAGAAAGGCACTGGGTGTAAGGTAAAGACACTGGGTGTAAGATAAGACACTGGGTGTAAGATAAGACATTGAGTGCAGATATGATACTGGTGGCATGACACGACACTGGGTGTAAGACAAATAGTGTGCAGAAAAGGCAGTGTAAGACATTAGCTGTAAGAAAGGCACTGGGTGTAAGATAAGACACTAGGTGTAGGACATTAGTTGTAAGAAAGGCACTGGGTGTAAGATAAGACACTGGGTGTAGGACATTAGCTGTAAGAAAGGTACTAGGTGTAAGATAAAGACACTGGGTGCAAGACACGACACTGGGTGCAAGACACGACATCGGGAGGGGGGAGAACGACAACATGTGTGCGGAAAAGACACTGGGTGTAAGATTTAGCTGTAAGAAAGGCACTGGGTGTAAGATAAAACAATGGGTGTAAGACATTAGCTGTAAGAAAGGTACTGTGTATAAGATAATAGACACTAGATGCACGACACTGGGTGTACTACAAAATGTGACCAGACAGACTGTGTGTTTAGACAAAGACACTAATAAACTCACCTAGCGTCCCAGTAAACTCGGCCACGAGAGACAGCCACAGATTAGACGTCAACAGGTCATCCACATTCTCCTCCATGATCCTATGCATTGCCCAGTCAAGTCCAGCACTGGCTCACCTCGACCCGACCCTCCCTCACGCGCACTGCTCAGTCTGGTGTAGTTTTCCTATAAGGTGGACAGTTTAGTTTGGCATGCGCTAACAAACATACAAGCTGAATCCCTTACACAAGGGCTGTCAGAATACTGTTAATTTTCACAAAAATACATTCCTGGCGTGCATCTTTCCTCTGGCAACATACGAATGTGAATTAATGACCATTTCACAAATACTATAGAAGAGAACTGGTTTTTGGCCAATGCTACAGAAACATTCTTAGGATTTAGAATGAATCACTGAAAAACGAGAAGTAGACTTGAGAGCTTTACCAAAGCACGACTACAAAAAACAATGGACGTTGCGGCCAAAGCCTTCGTCAGCACATAACAAACAAAAACAGATTAACAAATGCACGAACGACACTACAGGAAAGTATAAAATTCACTTATCTGTGTCCTAGCTTGAAACGGCTATCCATGGATGGAATAAAACGGATGTCATGGTTAACGGGATCAACTGACTGGATTTAGAGGTCAATCAGGGCTGAAATGGATTCCTTAAGATGTCTAAACTTAAACCCCTCGTTGTGTTGATGGCGAGGTAGCGGGATTCGAACCCCTATACCGGTCAGGTGGACAAATGTTGACTTCTCACTGACTTGAGGACACAAATTACAAGGACTTCAGAAGTCAGAGTGGGTTTGTCTGATGGCGAGGAGCACTGGTAATAGGGAAAGCTAGCCCACGCGCTAAAATCAGTCCTGTTCGGACTAAACTCGAGTTTAAGCGAGCAATCAAAACAGATAACGGGGTATGAACTTCTACAAACTCTGAACATGGAAGAAGAGTGGTTCATAAACAGTATTGTGTCTCGGGCACACTTGGTCCCATCACACGGACAGTGGTGTAGAAACAAGTACTGGAGGGCATTGTGTCCCAGCAGACCGACCTAGGTGGAAACAGGACATTGACAGATATACTGGCTTTAGACATACAGGCAGCGGAACGGCCGATGGAGTGCGATTGGGGGGGGGGGGGGGTATTTTAGGTAGAAGAGCAACGTTCTCCGTGGGACCTTCTGTAGTTTGCCATTGCTCTCTGAACGACCTGCGCTCACCACCGAAATAAACACAGTCTGCGTCCACTATCGCTTGCTGTTGATTTCGATCGAGCCCTCGGCCCAATAAGTCGGAGGATTGTGAAACTTCACTGCCCTGGGCTACTGACGCCGGCGCATCACATATAATCAAGTGCCTTGTCAACTGGAGTAAGCGATCATGATTCCCCACATCCTGCGATCTCAAACCAAATGTATCAATCAATTCAAGTGCTATTTTTCCTACTGGCGTAGTTAGGCCATCGCTTCCCCTGGTCCTATTTTTGAAAGGTGGCGCCTAGTTCACTTTTGCGATAAACATGGGCGCCGTTTTATCGGTTCACCTTCCCTAACTTTAGAACCTGGCTACGCCATTGATTTTCGTGTGGCATGGTGAAAGACTAAAGAATCTCCTCTCGTTGTCTTTCATAAATCTGGCCACTTGTTACTGTCTGTTCCAGTTTTTCTCCTCCCACAAATGTGGCCATAAAATGACGACTGCCTCTTTCTGCTGTCAAAATGTTTACCTATCTTAAGCCTATTTCAAGATAACACAGACTAAAGTTAACAATTCAATGTAAGTTCTTACACTACATATTAAGCATCGGTGGTTTGGACAGAACGGCGATGAATAAAGTGGTTCTCGGAGAAGCAGAGAACGGCCAGCACGAGGATGTGTAGGACAATGTAGGTACCGCAGACATAGACAATGCAATGGGACTGGCCAAGGAGTGAACATCTTTTTTGCCGGGCGGTGATGAAGGCGACGGTTTGCAAAGGACCTGTTACACAGTGATGATGATGATGATGATGATGATGATGATGATGATGATGATGATGATGATGATGATGATGATGATGATGATGATGATGATGATGATGATGATGATGATGATGATATTACAGGAGGAGAATGACACAATCAGACGTCTTCAGACCCGGGAAGATAAACCCAGTCAACAAATGCCCGCAGAAGTCGGATATGTCGGCCTAAGGCGCAAGTAGAGCAACCCTGCTGTAAACAGACACAGCGCAATTACGTTTGAAAACAAAAAAACTCCGGATGAACGCAGAAGAAGAAAGAAGAAAAGACAGAAGACAAGAAAAGAAAGACAGAGACGGATGGACGGGCGGTCGGAAGGGGTGGAAGGAAGGAAGGAAGGCAGGCAGGCAGGCAGGCAGGAAAGCAGGCAGGCAGGCAGGCAGGCCGGACGGACGGAAGGAAGGAAGGACGGACGGACGGACGGAAGGAAGGAAGGAAGGAAGGAAGGGAAGGGAGGGAGGGAGGGAGGGAGGATCTTCGAAATGTTGGACCTAATGAATGAAAGAAAACTGGAGGAACAGCAGAATGAAAGAAAACTGGAGAAAAAGCAGAATAAAAGAAAACTGGAGGAAGGGCAAGTCGACGATGACGACATGGTACTTGTATCCCATAATGAAAAGAAGCAGTTAATTTCAACAAACACAGGTTACTCACAAAGTTGAAGCGTCAGTTCCTACCCATGTAACTTGTAATATTTCCAGGACAGCAGACTTGTGCAGGTTGTCGACTTGTGGCAACTTGTTCAAAGACAACGCCTTTTTATCGTTATCAAAGTGAAGCTGGATTGGCTATATACTTGGGAGTCTACGCGAAGCAGCTAACACTCTCTTATGTTGGTTACACAAGTTGATAATTGATGTAGCAGACACCGCGCGTGGTTATTTCATACGCAGCACGCGAGACTTCAAATTTGAACTAAAAATTGTAACCTAAATATTACAGCTCTCACACCGTCTCTTTTTTTTTTTCCCCCTACCTATTTCTTGAGTTGGAAGCAACTTATTAACTACCTCATAGAAATGTAAAGTGACAGGTTTGATTAAGTTACTTATTCTGACCAGAGGTACGTACGTCATTTCAGCTGCAGTTTGTCAAATGTTCACACCATACGTGTTTCTTTATGTTTCAACATTCTAGATGCGTTGGTGTCTGATGTTTGTTCCCAACTTACCGAAGTCTGGTGCCAACGAGTTTGTGGTAGTTAATGAATTCAGTGTGGTTTTTTATTCAAGATGTCATGTACACGGCAGAGTAGGCCATCAGCTCTTACTACATCTCTCCCAAGTCACATGAACAATAACTGTCCGAGACAGTTACATGAGCAACTCCTGTCCGAGACAGTCACATGAACAACAACTGTCCCAGCCAATTACATGAACAACTGCCCAGATTTGTCCGAGACAGTTAATGAAACTATTCCAGCCAGTTACATATTTTCATATGCCCCATACAATTACATGAATTACATCTGCCTCAGTTACAAAAACGTCTGTCCCAGACAGTTTCATGACCATATGTCTCAGACAGTACGAACTACTGTCACAGTTAAGTGAACAACTGTCCCGGACAGTTACATGACATCCTTTAGTCCCAAACAGCAGCCCCAGACATATTTGAACTCCTGTCTGAGACAGTTACGTGAAGAACTGTCCTAGACAATTACATAACTCCTGCCCCAGCTAATTACACGATTCCCATGTGTTCCAGACAAATCAAATCAAATCAACTTTATTTTAAAAGGGTAACAAAGTGGACACGCAGGTCCGTCTTACATTCGGCCCTTCCAATCACTCGTCTTTCGTTCATCAAGAGCATTATACATTTACATAGGAAGAAAGATAAACATTGTGAAATGAATGTTGTAAACATAATCAAGACAAATTACCATGTTATGAGGCCCATCTCCCACCTACCCATACATCACCCCACCCATACACACAACCCCACACACACACACCCAGGGACACATACATACCCCACCAACCAACCCATCCCCCTCCTACACATCCCCCACCCACACATACTGCCCTCACCTGTTCCCCCAACCAAAACACATTTGCCACCCACAAACATCCCCCACCAACCCACCCACATACACATCCTAACCCACACATCCTCTCCCCCACCCACACCTCCAACCACCCATCCCCAGCCACATCTCCATCGACCACATATTTCCCACCCACATACATCCCCCACCAACCCACCCACATACACATCCTAACCCACACATCCTCTCCCCCACCCACACCTCCAACCACCCATCCCCCAGCCACATCTCCATCGACCACATATTTCCCACCCACATACATCCCCCACCAACCCACACATCACAAATCCACTCACACATCCCCAAACCACCCACACACATTCCCACCAACTGACATCTCCCTACTGTCTCTGACAGTTAAAGACAGTTAAACGAAGAACTGTCCCAGACCGTTACATGACATCATTTCGTCGGAGACAGTTCCATCTGTTCAACAGTTACGTGAACAACAACTTTCCCAGATAATTTCATAAACAACCCCTGCACATGACACCCATCTGTCCCAGCCAGTCGCATGGCACCCACCTGTCCCAGCCAGTCACATGGCACCCACCTGTCCCAGCCAGTCGCATACAACTGTACGAGACAGTCACATGAATAACTGTTTTGTCAAAGATTACATACTAGAGTGCATTTTGCTATAAACCTCATGTTTTGTCACAGCCCACATATTTTTTTTTTAATTTAGCAATGTCTGCATTTTGTCATAAACCCACCTTGGCCGCCTTTTCACAGGCATAATTTTGTCATAAGACAGACTGCTGTCTGTTTTGTCACAAAACAGACTGTTTTGTCACAAAACAGACTGTTTTGTCATGAACAGACAGTGGTATCTGTGTGTAATAAAGGCATATTTTACAAAGCAAATCCCCCCCCCCCTTCAGTGCAGTTTTGACCTATCGCTTTATAACTCACCTTGTTTTTATAGTACAGGAAAATAACCTATTATATGCCTCATGTTGCATTAAGCTTATGGTGCTAAAACATTGTGTACAGACCAATCAGCTGAATTTGTTAATGCAGAATTGTTCATCCTTTTTAAAAGTTATTTACTTCTCCTCTCTCACCTGTGTATGTGTATCTGCCCGTGTACAAGAAAGAGGACAGAAGTTTATAGATGCTTGTTTGTCATTATCTTGGGCCGTCGATTTGTTGGATGCTTTTTCTGAGAAGCCTTAAGCTCAATAAGATGAAGCCATCTATACAAATGTTATTATCAGGTTTTTACTATCAGAATATTACCTTTCCAGCCCTCTCAGATCTGACTAGTATATTTAGCCATTAGGTAAAGCCAGGGGAAGCACATGTGCATTCCCTGACAGCCAGAAGCTAACCACTGGTGCTCTAGTTCTGGCCTCTGACACAAGAAACTGTCACACGCTGCTGGTGGCTGCTTGCTCACTTCATATATCATGAACTACACCAAAAGGTACAAAACTGATGTGACTTTCATACCCTACAATGTCTGGTGGATTCTCAATGACTGCACAACAAGAATCATAAATGCACATAGATCCCCGGATGTTGCCTGACAGCTCACACAGCCAACATTTCTTCTTTGCATGATCAGTCCTTGGTGGTTACTTTTAATAGTGGGAAGTTTCTATTTTCATACATCTTGGATTTTAATGTTTCAGGGGGCCAGTATATATTTTCTAGCTTGTACAGAGAAAAATTCTGAACATGTTCAACAGTTTGATCAAATAATTTGATTTTTGAGACCTGGAATTTAGAAGTCTTGAAGACCTCAACTAAGCAAATTTTGTGTAGTTTTTTTACACAATGAAGGAGACATTAGCGTCTTTATGTGTGCTGGTGAAGGCATTCTAGCCACAACATCCACTGTTATTTGTGTTTGTAATCTAGTAAAGCTGTCCAATTCCACTTAGATTTTGTTAGTTTACTCAAACTGCTTCCTGTTTACAGACTTGTGGAGCACAAGGAGTAACAATGAGCTGCAGCATTTTGCTTTCATGTCTTAGAATTGGTGGTCTCAGGCAGAATAAATGTCTTGCTTATTGTCATATCTGGTGCATGGTATTGTGGTGAGGATGTTACGTTGAAAATGACATGAGCTTGATCAGACAAGCTTTAAATGCCAGATTTTGTTCACTAAGCAAGGGAAAAGACCATCCGTCCACTCCGACCTACAGAAATCACCCAGACCTACACTGATCACCCAGACCTACACAGATCACCCAGACCTACACTGATCACCCAGACATACACAGATCACCCAGACCTACACAGATCACCCAGACCTACACTGATCACCCAGACCTACACAGATCACCCAGACCTACACAGATCACCCCGACCTACACTGATCACCCAGACCTACACAGATCACCCAGACCTACACTGATCACCCAGACATGCACAGATCACCCAGACCTACACAGATCACCCAGACCTACACAAATCACCCAGACCTACACAAATATGATGGTCCTAACACTCCACATATCCACAGCAGGCTCCTGCTACAGGACTTTAAAAAATTAAAACAGAGGATTGGGGAACCTACGGAAATAAAAACTGGCACAGAGATAACAGAGGGTTGGGGAACCTACGGAAATAAAAACTGGCACAGAGATAACAGAGGGTTGGGGAACCTACAGAAATAAAAACTGGCACAGAGATAAGAGGGTTGGGGAACCTACGGAAATAAAAACTGGCACAGAGATAAGAGGGTTGGGGAACCTACGGAAATAAAAACTGGCACAGAGATAACAGAGGGTTGGGGAACCTACGGAAATAAAAACTGGCACAGAGATAAGAGGGTTGGGGAACCTACGGAAATAAAAACTGGCACAGAGATAACAGAGGGTTGGGGAACCTACAGAAATAAAAACTGGCACAGAGATAACAGAGGGTTGGGGAACCTACGGAAATAAAAACTGGCACAGAGATAAGAGGGTTGGGGAACCTACGGAAATAAAAACCAGTTTGTGAGCGCACCTTTGATAGATACAATTAGATGTGGAAATAACTATTCATTGCCTATAGAGACAAAAAGAGTATGACAGGGATGTGTACTGTCCCCAAGCCTATTCAACCTATACACAGAAAGCATTTTTAAACCAGTTGAACTGCCTGGACTTAACATCAATGGACCTAGTGGAACAAGTAAACAGGCATAGTGCAGAATGTGGCTTAGATATTAATATGCCAAAAAACAAAAATAACTATGATAATTAGCACTGGAAAGGAAAGGTCATCAATGAACATCACATTAAACGGGGTGATACTAGAACAAGTAACAAGTTTCTCCTATCTTGGACATATAATAACAGATGATGGCAGTAGTGAAATAGAAATCAAAAAGAGAATAGGAATGGCCAAAAATGCTTTCCACGGCATGAAATCAGTATTAATTAGAGAGATTAACAACACATTAAAAAAGAGAATTGTCAAATGTTACATATTTTCAATGCTACTGTATGATGCAGAAGCCCGGACATTGAACAAGCAACTAGAAAGTCAAATAGAGGCCCTGGAGATATGGATATACAGACAAATATGTCGTATTTAACAAAAACAAATGCAGAGGTTCTAGAAAAAGAGAGTTGATGAAAGAAATAAGGAGACATGAAATATTTTGGCAACGTTAAAAGACATGATACTCTCATAAAAACCATACTGGAAGGCAAGGGAGCAAGAGGCAGGCACCGATACAAGTAGGAAGATAACATCAAGAGATGGACAAACATCAGCCTGACAGAATATACAGGCAGGGCGAGAGACAGTGTTGGAGATCCATTGTAGCCAACCTTCATTGTGGAGATGGTACCTGATTGATTGACCTTTGATAAAAGCCACCTCTGCTTTATCCAAATAGAGTCCTATGCTGTTCTTCTCTTTCACTGCCAATTGTGGGTTTGCCTGATGGCAAGGGGCACTGGTAATAGGGAAAGCTAACCCACAAGCAAAAATCAGCCCAGTGCACGGACTATGCTTGATCAGTTCAGTTATCAGTTATCAGTTGGGGTATCTTCATTGCACTCCGGACATGTCCATAGGTGCTCAGATCCTCCCCCCAGCATAAGCATCAGCGTCCAGTGGCTAATAGTGCCAGTTCTGTGTTGGTTGACGAGGCGCTTTGTTTTCCCGATGTACCTCTCGCGTCTGGCTGTGCCGATTCTTACTCCCAAGTCTTTCATCCTGGACAGCGATGTGGAATCACTGACGTCAAAGTCCTCTGTTCTCGCCATATCTTTGAGGACGTTAATAACATCGGCACGATCCATGGGCTGGCGATCTACAGGGGGTGCAGAGCCAGCCAGTTTATCAGCTCGTTCATTTCCCTCGACTCCCGCGTGTCCCGGGACGAAGATGAAGGTGACTTTACGGACAACAGACTTCCGCAGCGACTCAGTCCACTGTCTGCGTACAGATCCAGCTTCGACCTTCTGAATCATGCTCATTGAATCACTTAGTACACACACGTTAATATAATGCAGTGATTCCAGCCATATGAAAGCCTGTGTAACTGCCATCACCTCCATCGTCATGCTGCTCGTGGTCATAGTGGGCACCACTGGATTCTTGAACGGTTCGGCCCATTGAACATGCTGTAAATGCCCATGCACTTCTCTGCTGCTTTACAACAGATCCATCTGTATAGATGAGCACTTCAGGGGCTATCTGAGTGTTCATAGATGAGCGCGTTAACCTCTGCATTGACAGCAGCAGGGTTCTGCTCTATGCACCGTCTGTCGAGTGTGATAATGCAGAAGGTACACTTAAAAGCTGGAGGCACCGGCACCCATTCCTTGCCGGGGTTGATACTGGTAAGACTGCAGACCTGTCTGACGACATCTTCCGCCCGACCCATCCATGACTTGCCCCTCTTTAGCCTGTCACTCTTTTCTCTGAATATAGCGTCATGCAGAGGGTGCTGCTCATCTGCACTTATTTTTGATCCTGTGTTCCATTGTCGGGAAGTCAAGGAGGTATCTAAGTTGCTACACAGCTGGTGTCTCTCGTGCAGCCCAAAATGATACGCATGGCTTCATTTTGTACCCTTAAAAGTCTTCCAATCTGTGTAGGGCTGACAGTGAGGATGGCCAGGGCATACTCGATGCGTGAAAGCACAAGTCCTTGGAACAGAAGTATTAGCAGTCTTTGCTCGATGTTGGCAGTCGCCATGACTCTCATTGCTGACAAACCTTTTCGAGCCTTCGTTATGACATAATCGACATGATCTCTGAAGGACAGGCTATGATCAAGCCTCATGCCAAGATATGTCATTGACTGGGTTCTACTCAGAATGCTCCCATCCATTCTTACTGCCGGCAGGTCTGTTTTCACAATATGGTTGTTTAGGGAGACTATGCGACTATAGAGGGACTATGCTTGAGTTCAAAGCAAGCAAACAAAAACAAAGAGAAACAAATTGCCAGATGAAAACGTAAACAACCATGGTGTGGAATCATACACTGTCCACTGCCAACAACTCACAAGATCTGTGCACACCCTAGATGAATATTTCAGTGATTTGCTACCATTTCTTCTGTCAACCCTCATCAAGTCCCACAAACATATGAATCAGCAATTTTATAGAGAGTGAAAAAATCCAGAAAGAACACAGTGGCAACCCAATCCAGCCACACAAATTCAGTGGCATGTCAATCCTGTTCCCAGATCTAAAAACATGTCACAACTTCACTCAACTTTAATTGAAATGTAGAAACGCGGACCAATAAAAAGATTTTATTTGCAATGAGAAAAAGAGTGTTGAGGTGCTACATAGAACCCGTACTTTTGTATGGATGTGAAGCGTGGACAATGAGCAGACAAGCTGAAAAACATCTGATGGCTGTGGAAATGTGGTTTCTGAGGAAAATGCAAAGAATACCATGGACAAACATAACAATCTATGACCAAGTCCCACAAGAAACAAATGAAAACCGTAAACTGATTAGAGAAATTAGACGCAGTCAGTCAGTTTTTTGGTCACATTATGAGAATAAATAAATTGGAGAACTTGGTGACAACTGGCAAGATCAAGGGGAAGAGAACAAGGGGAGGGCAGGGAAGTAAATACCTGGATGGCTTGGCCACATGGTATGATCGAGACAGGACACTGAGCTGATCCACGACTCTGGTGATCGAGTGAGATGGCGAAACATGACCGCTCACGCTTACCGGCATGGCACATGATGATGATAATTTACAAAATCATTCATCTGCCTAGAAATAATGTAAACACAGGCAACAATATGTAGTGTGTGACCAATGCGTGTTTCTCTAGGACAATCTGTCAGCCTCAGTGTGTTTCTCTAGGACAATCTGTCAGCCTCAGTGTGTTTCTCTAGGACAATCTGTCAGCCTCAGTGTGTTTCTCTAGGACAATCTGTCAGCCTCAGTGTGTTTCTCTAGGACAATCTGTCAGCCTCAGTGTGTTTCTCTAGGACAATCTGTCAGCCTCAGTGTTATACTCATGACCGGCTGCATTGTTCAACTCCCAGAAGAATGATAGACCAGGCCAGTGATAGCACCCTCAGATCACATCTAGCTTGTCATACATTGACGTGCATTTGTGTCGTTAACAAAACAGGAGAATCAACAAGTAGCAAGTTTCAAACCCATATGCCTCTGCCTTCCGTCACTTCTGTCTAATGTACTGTCTTTAGACATTATCAGCCATTATCTTTCAAAAGTGCCAACCAGATATTTCCTGCACATGTTTCAGCTGACACTCGTATGTCAACATGGTCACACTACCAGGACAAGGTTCCATCTGTCAAGATCACGGAGCAGTACTTTATTCACAAGCTGGGTCTGCTATCAGCAAGAGTCACCAAACCCAGCTATAGACTGGGTCTCCAGTCTGGCTAACATTCCAGGCACAACTAAGCCTATCACAAACTGGGTCTCCAGTCTGGCTAACATTCCAGGCACAACTAAGCCTATCACAAACTGGGTCTCCAGTCTGGCTAACATTCCAGGCACAACTAAGCCTATCACAAACTGCATCTCCAGTCTGGCTAACATTCCAGGCACAACTAAGCCTATCGCAAACTGCATCTCCAGTCTGGCTAACATTCCAGGCACTACTAAGCCTATCACAAACTGCATCTCCAGTCTGGCTAACATTCCAGGCACAACTAAGCCTATCACAAACTGCATCTCCAGTCTGGCTAACATTCCAGGCACAACTAAGCCTATCACAAACTGGGTCTCCAGTCTGGCTACCATTCCAGGCACAACTAAGCCTATCACAAACTGGGTCTCCAGTCTGGCTAACATTCCAGGCACAACTAAGCCTGTCACAAACTGGATCTCCAGTCTGGCTAACATTCCAGGCACAACTAAGCCTATCACAAACTGGGTCTCCAGTCTGGCTAACATTCCAGGCACAACTAAGCCTGTCACAAACTGGGTCTCCAGTCTGGCTAACATTCCAGGCACAACTAAGCCTATCACAAACTGGGTCTCCACTCTGGCTAACATTCCAGGCACAACTAAGCCTGTCACAAACTGGGTCTCCAGTCTGGCTAACATTCCAGGCACAACTAAGCCTATCACAAACTGGGTCTCCAGTCTGGCTAACATTCCAGGCACTACTAAGCCTATCACAAACTGGGTCTCCAGTCTGGCCAACATTCCAGGAACCTTTAAGCCTATCACAAATTGGGTCTCCAGTCTGAACAGTATTCCAGCATCACTAAATCTACAAACTGGATTTCCAGTATGGTTAACATTCCAAGCATTACCAAACCTATCCACAGATTTGAAGGCAGAGAACCAACCTTGTATATGATATATCCCGCTGGTTTCTGAGTTTGGAGAGAGTAAAGAGCTCTGCAACAGTTTTCTTAGAGATGCTACTTCAAAGGTCAGAAGAGTCTACAGCAACCTCACTCTGACAGATGCCAGCCATTCTCAGGGCTTAGACAAGGTGAGTGTCAATGCATCGGACTTCAGTCATTATTCTACCAGAGGATTCACCACCAACCATAAGTAAATATAACATACCAAGAGCATACAGGATGTCAGATCGGGTGCCATGTCTCAGGTGGTATATCCATGACGAGAACGAACGAACGAACGAACGAACGAACGAACGAACAAACAAACAAACAAACAAACAAACAAACAAACAAACAAACAAACAAACAAACAAAACAAACAACAAACAAACAAATGAACGAACGAGAGAGAGAGAGAGAGAGAGAAGGGAGAGACGGGGGAGGGAGGGAGACGGGGAGGGAGGAAGGAAGAGAGGAGGTGGAAGGGAGGGAGAGAGATGGGGGATGAAGGGAGAGAGGAGGTGGAAGGGAGGGAGAGAGAGAGAGGGAGTGAGAGACAGAGAAAGAGAGACACTCCACACCTGCTCTGTATGTCTGAAATCACCAGGCATTTATGATGGCAGCAACCACATGCAATGAACTGTCTGCACTGGACCTGCACGATAGGAGAAGCAGCAGGTGCTGACAGTAGAGCTCAACACAGTGAGTATACCCCAGTGCTCTGTTATTTCAAGCATGAGTCACAGTGTACTTAATATTGTCAACTTTCCTGTGACTATAGCTGGTGCGGCTGCTATGCTTGCAGGATGATTGTCTAAGATGTATTGCACTGGTTAAAAGTTTTGGTGTTCCACTAGTGTTCCTAACCAACTTGATTCTCCACTGTCGATCAAATGCCAGGCCTACCTGTAATGTGTACTCCAGTTATGTCTGGTGAAACTGGTATCGGTTAGACAGGTCTATTCTAATTTGTGTACCATGCCGGCTCATGACAAATTAGACCTGAATATGACATATGTCATCTATAGGAACTCAAGATTTCAAGTGCTATTTTCGCCAGTGATGTAGTCAGGTCATCGCTTCCCCTGTGGCTGTAGGTACTTTGTCAACAAACATGTATCTGGTTACAGCCTTTGTGCAGTTGACCACCCCCACATAATACTTTTGGTTCACAGTTGATGTTTGGTGTGCGTAACAGTGTATGTACATAAACAACCAACCAATCAAACCCCTCACACGCCAATACATGTGCAGTAAACATCAAACAGAAATAAATTACATTTGTGAAAGATATTTATTATCTGTATGAATGTTGAAACAATTTTTGCTTTCAGTCATTTTGACTGACTCAAGCATCAGCAGCACTTAGAAGGGAACCCACATTCCGTTAACGAATGAGTTATGTATAAATCAGTAAATCAACTCCGACATTTTTTTGTAAACTTGTAACATTTATACATCTCAAGATACAAATTGTAAACTTTTACAACACTTGTTTACATCATGTATTTTCAACCATATGGCATAAGCAGTCATGCTTCACAGATCTTGGTCCTTCAACCAATTCTGTTGATATACCGCCCCACACCATCATCTAAGACCATTTGCGTCATTTCTGTCTGTTACTTCTATTGCTATCTTTCAGGTCATGACAATGATTTCCAGTGTTCATCTTCTCATTCTATGACCAATGAATATTGATTGTCTCTTTCTCATAGTTGTTATGTGTTACTTTCATGAGCCTTTTCAAAGCAATTGTTAAATCTGGTAGTCCACGATATTTGCAACATTTGCCCCCAAAACCACATCTCAGTTGCCTTCAAGCTCTTTCTTATTTAATTCACATTCCAAGATTCACTGCTAATCTAGCAGAACAGATTGTAGCATAACATGTCAGTACACTGACATTCAATAAAAGTCACATTACATGCTACATGAGTCATCTATTCAACTAACATACATTACATGTGCTTCCCCCAACCATTATACAACAAATATGTGTTATCCCCTTTTTTTAAAAACAATTCAACATTCGCTACATGAGTGACCCCTTAACTCCTATATAACAACTCAATGTTCTGCATGAGTAATCCCCTTTATGACAATTTAACATATGCGGATGATCTCTATACAGCTCAACACATGCTACATGAGTGAGCTCCTTTATAACAACTGACATGCTACGCGAGTGATCCACAAAATAACTTAATACATGCCATGCTATGTGGAAAGTATCTGAACATAAAAACAGAGCACAAAGTTGACTTCTTTGTTTATAGATAAAACTATGTGCAACTTACAATAGGATACTTGCAGACAGCACATGAAACATATATGACCTATATACATCTGAGAGCAAAACAGTTATTGAATGTTGCACACAGAAACAAGCGCCGCTTAAAATCAAACTTTCTTTTTCTTCTGTGGAGGTTTTTGTACTTTGGCTGGTGTGGCTGATGATTCCAAAGTTTGTGTAGTTAGCGACGAGGCAGGAGGAACACTGAAACCTGGTACCTGAAATATCAATAAGACTGTTTCATCTCGGAAGAATTAACATTTTCTTAAATATAATAAAGAAATTGTCTGAAAGAAAGACATCAGAAACAAACACTTGTGTTATCTAAAGCAAAACATTTCAGCACCTCAAACTATTAAGACACCATTTCATTATCTGAAACATAAAACTTTCATTATCTCACATATACTGAATACACTGATGTTCTAAGATAAACAAATGTTTCACTATCTAATATACAAGACCCTTTCATTATCTGGAGGACAATGTGCTCTAACTGTCAATTGAAGACAAGTGAGAAGACGAGAAAGGAAGACACAGAATATGAGAAAGGAAGACAGTGAGAAGACAAGAAAAGAAAGAAGACGAGAAAGGAAGACTGAGAAAATGAGAAAGGAAGACTGAGAAATTGAGAAAGGAAGACACTGAGAAAATGAGAAAGGAAGACAAATATAACAATGTGATACTCACTGCTGGCCTGACAAGTTTGAGTGACAGTTTCATATGCTGGACATTGGAGCGGTCAATGCACAACTGGACAATGACAGGGTCAAATACATGGAGGGTTACATCTCCAGCTGTCTGGGTGTCTTTCTGAAGTGTAACATAAAACATTGAGTGATTCAATTAGCTAACCATGTTCACAAAAGTGGCATGTAATGATGAGCATAATGATCATTTTGTTAATGACGTTAATGATGGTGGTTATGATGTTGACAATGAAATAATTTTACCTTAATAACTACCAATCACCACCACGAACCCTCTAAAGACAGATCCACTCTGACAATCCAACAAAATTTTGTTGTCTGCTCGCTGTGAACCGTAGTATATACACGTACTACTGGACAAACAATTTTGCGCATGGATTAGCTTTCCCAATCATCCATGTCCCTCGCCAATAGGTGAACCCATTCCGGCTTATGAGGTCCTTGTAATTTACTCCTCAAGTCAAGACGAGTCATCATTTTAGTCCAACTGACCGATGTAGGGGTTGAACTCACTACCTAGGTATCAGCACACTGGAAGTTTAATGGCGTTATCCATTCAGCCAAGTTGCCCTCCCCAACAATAAATAATACTGGAGAACAAATGAGAAAAGTAACAAGACATGAACAGAGAACTGCAGAAAGCCACACATCAGCAAGGAGAAACACCTACTGTACCTCTTCATTGTATACAAATTTGCTGGTCTTCTGGTGGTCATCGTTGAGAAAGATCGTACCCTCCAGACCATACTTGGTTATCAGAACCTGGATGGCATTCTTCCTGACAAATAAGATGTGGCCTTCCTCGTCTTGGATCCTGTTCTTGAAGAACAGCTGCAGAAAGAATAAACACAAAGACATGTACGCTATCCACTAGTTATAGCTGCTACATGTATATTTAATGATAAAAGTATAAAAGAATAAACACAAAGACATGTACGCTATCCACTAGTTATAGCTGCTACATGTATATTTAATGATAAAAGTATAAAAGAATAAACACAAAGACATGTACGCTATCCACTAGTTATAGCTGCTACATGTATATTTAATGATAAAAGTATAAAAGAATAAACACAAAGACATGTACGCTATCCACTAGTTATAGCTGCTACATGTATATTTAATGATAAAAGTATAAAAGAATAAACACAAAGACATGTACGCTATCCACTAGTTTATAGCTGCTACATGTATATTTAATGATAAAAGTATAAAAGAATAAACACAAAGACATGTACGCTATCCACTAGTTATAGCTGCTATATGTATATTTAATGATAAAAGTATAAAAGAATAAACACAAAGACATGTACGCTATCCACTAGTTATAGCTGCTACATGTATATTTAATGATAAAAGTATAAAAGAATAAACACAAAGACATGTACGCTATCCACTAGTTATAGCTGCTATATGTATATTTAATGATAAAAGTATAAAAGAATAAACACAAAGACATGTACGCTATCCACTAGTTATAGCTGCTATATGTATATTTAATGATAAAAGTATAAAAGAATAAACACAAAGACATGTACGCTATCCACTAGTTATAGCTGCTATATGTATATTTAATGATAAAAGTATAAAAGAATAAACACAAAGACATGTACGCTATCCACTAGTTATAGCTGCTATATGTATATTTAATGATAAAAGTATAAAAGAATAAACACAAAGACATGTACGCTATCCACTAGTTATAGCTGCTATATGTATATTTAATGATAAAAGTATAAAAGAATAAACACAAAGACATGTACGCTATCCACTAGTTATAGCTGCTACATGTATATTTAATGATAAAAGTATAAAAGAATAAACACAAAGACATGTACGCTATCCACTAGTTATAGCTGCTATATGTATATTTAATGATAAAAGTATAAAAGAATAAACACAAAGACATGTACGCTATCCACTAGTTATAGCTGCTATATGTATATTTAATGATAAAAGTATAAAAGAATAAACACAAAGACATGTACGCTATCCACTAGTTATAGCTGCTATATGTATATTTAATGATAAAAGTATAAAAGAATAAACACAAAGACATGTACGCTATCCACTAGTTATAGCTGCTACATGTATATTTAATGATAAAAGTATAAAAGAATAAACACAAAGACATGTACGCTATCCACTAGTTATAGCTGCTACATGTATATTTAATGATAAAAGTATAAAAGAATAAACACAAAGACATGTACGCTATCCACTAGTTATAGCTGCTACATGTATATTTAATGATAAAAGTATAAAAGAATAAACACAAAGACATGTACGCTATCCACTAGTTATAGCTGCTATATGTATATTTAATGATAAAAGTATAAAAGAATAAACACAAAGACATGTACGCTATCCACTAGTTATAGCTGCTACATGTATATTTAATGATAAAAGTATAAAAGAATAAACACAAAGACATGTACGCTATCCACTAGTTATAGCTGCTATATGTATATTTAATGATAAAAGTATAAAAGAATAAACACAAAGACATGTACGCTATCCACTAGTTATAGCTGCTACATGTATATTTAATGATAAAAGTATACTATATATGTGCCGCCTTTTTTGGCTGACAAGAATTAATTTGTTTTTTTTATCAGCCTCATGAAGTGTTATAGTGTTATTCTTAGAATCTGCTACTTATGCTCTATTTCTCAGCCTCAAGAATCTGCTCTCTCAGCCTCAATAATCTACTCTCTGTCTCATGAGACCACCTTAGTCCCAAAATTTCACTACCTTAGTCCCAAGATCACACTACCTTAAGCCTAAAAAAATGTCTCAGCCTCAATTTTCTGCTCCCTCAGCCTCAAGATTCTATCTAGTCTTTGTTAATTGCATATCCTTTACAGGACATAGCAGTCAACTCCAGCATTTTTTGGCTGTCTGTGATTCCTGGGCGAGTTTATGTTCAGTGGTTTGCCCTTTCTGAATGACCAGCACTCACTCATACCATTGTATAGAAACAAATGCAAGGTCTGCTTCCAAATCGCCCGAAGCTGTGTTTCAAATGTCGTGTGCAGGAATATGAATTGCATTCGTAGACCCATCGCAGCCTAAAAAAGTCAAATCTACAATACTATGTTACGCTGTCTGCGTGGTCCTACAAATTATGGCTAGTGCTACTTCACATTTGACATTCACACAAACAATAACAGATACATGAGATGAGTGAACCATCTGCCCTTCCTCCTCCTCCAGATCGTGACTCACGTTATCTTACATTTTAACAAAGTTGATGCTTATGTTATTTGTTGCCTCGTCCTTTAAAGCTTCATTGTACATCTTTATCTACCCCTGCATCTCTGGCCCAGTGCTTTCCCACAAAAGGCTAATTTCTCTCGGCTCGGCCTCTTCTGTTGATATACTCCACAATTTTGGTTTTTTTTTTCATTATAGTTTTGATGCGTGATCTAGCAATATCTCAGCATCTTTCTTCTGTGTCCTGGAACAGCATACAGCTCACCAGTCTAAAACTAAACTGATCATGTGATATACAGCATTACCACCAGTGCCATCACTGTGCAGTAGTCATCCACCCTTTCCCCCCACAATATATGTATGTACAGACAAATTAATGTTACTTACATGAGTATGTAGGTTCACTGAAGCACGACCTGCGTATTGTGCCATCTTGTGCCGATAATTCAAGTTGTTGCACAAGCTCTGCAAGTCAGAAAATTATTAATCATGAGTTTCAAGGTGGATCTATTACAAGGGTTATCTTCAATGTAATTTTTTTTTTTAAAGTTGCTTTTCCCTTACAGGACGTTGCAGTCAACACCAGCATTTTTCAGCTGTAGTTGATGTTCTTGGCAAGATTACGCTCAGTAGTTTACCATTGCTTTCTGCGTGACTGGCTCACATATCCGGTAAGTAACCAATGTGATGAGATCCGCTGCTTAATCTCGTGCAGCTGTGTTCCTCACATGGATATACAGGATTACGGAGAAAGTCATTAACCCCTTCGCCAGGTTAAACCTTATAGGCATACCTCTAATATGAAACCATTACAGTGTACCTCCAATGTAACACCATGACAAGGGTACATCCAATGTGACACCATTAATGGGGTACTTTCAATGTGAAACAATGATAGAGGTAGCTACAATATGAAACCACTATGGGAGTATTTCCAATGTAAGACCATTATGGGGGTGCTTTCAATATGAAGCCATTATGAGGGTACCTCCAATGTAAAACCAGTATAGGGGTACCTTCAATGAGAAACCATTATGAGGGTACCTCCAATGTAAAACTATTAAAATGATTTTTCAGTGTTAAAAATGGTTTATTAATAGTGATGAAGTGAACTGGCCACCTCACCTCTTTTATGATGTGAACTAGAATATGTAAACATGCCAAAAGAAGTATCTGACATAAAAAACAAAAGATGTTTGCCTTGTGGGTTTTTGTGCCATGGTCGTATTCAATTTAAATCAAAACAATGTTTTCCCATAGTGAATTTGAATAATAAAGACACAATAGATTGCACGATTTATTGCCTGGCATATTTTGCTGCATCTCATCAGGTACATACTGCAGAATTCACACATCATAAAGTAAAATAACTAGATAAATCCTTCAAGCTGAAATATTCACATGTTCGCACAGTAATTTAAATTGTCTACCGCTGTAATTTTAAGCTGACTCATGTCTTTCTGTTTGCACAAAGCTGGCCTATGTAGATTAATCATGATGGCTTCTGCAAACTTTAACAATCAACTATTTTGTATTAAACACGTGAAATGCACTGTCTCTATCAATCACATGACCAGTTTACAAAACGTGCCGTGCAATCAATGACGCTGGAGGTGTGTAGTGTGTCAGCCTGGCTAGGCTCCCATCACATGCATGTAGTATCTTGTCAATCCAATTGGGTATGTGTTCAACCACAATTATTCAATTCAATTTGTATTGACGATCGGCACTTGATGGATGATGTGGTCAATATCATGCCAGCCAACATTTCCTAGGACATTTCCTAGCACCAAAAGAAAAGAATGATCAAATCAGAAAGCCACCAAAACCTGCTCATGGCGACTAGTACCTTAAAGACAGACCCAAATAAATCATTATGCACCTCAGAACAGGACAATAGATCATGCAACCACATGAATACAGAATTCAAGATTGTCGAAACAGCCATGTGTACATGTGGATTGGCACCACAAACAGCAGACCACATACTCCAAGACTGACCAAGATACGACATATCTGGCCTAGAGAAACAACAGTGGAAGATAACTATAGATCACTGAGTGAATTAACAGAGACAGTTAAATTCATACAAGAGACAACATTGCAGTTATAGACAAATTTCAAATAAACAAAAGATTTCCTGGGACCCACTTTTGGTTGTGTTGACCTGGAAGACCAGGCCAATGTTAACATCCACCTCATTGAGGACTCACACATGGCCATCAGCTGCACTAGTGGTGCCCATATCTGCTGTTACATTACCTTATTGTGACGGCTGTGGCATTGGACTAAAGCCAAACATGCCTCTACTGCAGGTGTCACCAAACTACAGATCACGGGACGGGTCCAGCCCGCGACATCACTTCACCCGGCCCGCCGACAGTACTCGAACTTGCTTTATATAATATATGAACACAAGACGTTGTGATACAATTTAAATGTAAATGTTTAGAATAGGAGATCTTCACACGTGCAGAGACCTCCTGGCTGCTATGCGTCTTAAATTTACTATTTTCAATTATAAATTATTGTATCTAGATTTTCTTGCTTATTGTAATGTTTGCTTATTTCATGCCATCCCAAGTCCTTCCCCACTGGTATGGCATCAGTGTTTGGAAACACTTATGTCTGTGAGCAAACATTTTTAAAATTGAAGTGAGGTCAACACATCGAACAAGATTGACTTATGAACATTTGAAAGCAATTCTCTTGATTGGATGCAGCAATTCCAAACCAAACGATGATATCTTGAAAGCCAAACGTCAGTTTCACAAACCTTTTTGGCTGCTTAGTTTGTGAGATTCGGATATGTGCACACTAGGTCTGGTGTTAACGTCGCCTTCTTTGATAACTTTTTTTTAGTAAATAAATGTGTTGGTTGTCTGTTGTTTGTCATTGCACACCACTCACCCATGATTAACTTAGTTTTCTGTCTTTTTTCCCAGAGATTTCATTCTAGCTTGCAAGTATTGTTAAAGTTAGTCGCATATTCTTTCACGGCGTTTGCAGTCAACATCAGCATTTTGTACTGTTGTCGATTTCTTGGCAAGTTTACATTCAGTAGTTTGCCATTGCTTTCTGAACGTCCGGTACTCATACCATAGTGTAAAAAATAACAAGCGCAATGCGGTCTGCTGCCAAATTGCGCGCAGCTGTGTTTCGAATGCGGGTATACGGGATTATGAACCGCGTCCGTAAGACCCTCACAGCGGAGACTGACGCAAGTATTGTACCGAATGAGTATGCAGCCCGCACTTGTCATTTTGTAAGTTATCCGGCCCTCCATGAAAAAATTTTGGTGATCCCCTGCTCTACTGCATCCACCCAGAAAATTTCCAGAATTTGTCAACTGGTATTACCTGAATCTTTGTCTTGTCCAAGAGATCAGAATAGGAGGCATCTGCACCAATGCTGACAGCCAAGAGTCTGTGGGCTATAATATCCGAGTACCTGAAACCAATTTAAAATAGGTTAACGAATGCTGGCAACAATAGGAGCAGTCTTGAGCATGAAGAAAGTTCTAGAAAGTCACACATTCCACTTTAGACCTATTTGCCCTCCCTCTTAATTGTGAACAAAACTATATACTAATAACCCAACTGATTGCTAAAGTGTGTATAGATTAAACTTGCCTCATAATTAGTGTTGTATGGTCGAGACAAGAACACCGAGCTGATCCACAATTCTGGTGACAGTGAGATGGCAAAACATGACCGCCCACGCTTACCGGCATGGCACGTGATGATGATGATAATTGGTGAAACGATGAGACACTTTCTAACTGGTGTAACCAGATGAGGTCCAACTTAACTGGCAAAGAATAGATGACAAACACCACATTGAGGACCCACTTAACTGGCAAAGAAAAGATAGCGGACCCATGTTTTAACTGACAAAGACTGAAGACCCACCTTCTAATTGGTGATGTAAAGTGTGTATAGATTGGGGTGGCCAGGCCGTAGTGCATGTAGTCTGCAGGCTGCAACATGCCACTGCAGAAGTAGACGGCCTGCATCATGCATCTCGTGGTCATGATTCTCAGCATGGTGTTGAAATACGGGTTGTCCAGCACCACTGCGTTGTCCAGACTATCTGCCAGGCCTTTTCCTGATGAGACGTCAATCTGGAACCCCTGGGAGAACAAATTGTTTAAATAATTTAGCTATGGTTTCTACAAATGAAACAACTAAAGATTTACAGTATCATGTGTGAGAACATGTGACAAAACGTCACAGTGGGTTAGAAACAACAACTGAAGACATGGTTACTGGAAGATGAAGCAGGGCTCTGACCAACGCAGCTTTGGGTAGTGGACATCAAAGATGACTGGGGCATGAACATACTTGAGGTAGGGGAACTGGAGAAGCGTTGAGTCTTACTAGTGTGGTGTGCTGTGCTGAGAGCTGTGTTCTAAAATTAACTTGCTAAATGATGATGATGTCAGTGATCATGAATAATTTGTATATTCTTGATTAAACAAACTTGTGATCACTGAAGGGATTTCTTTGTGGAATGATAATGCCATGGACAATTAATGAGACTACAGTAGATAAATCTAACGACATACAAGAAGATTATGCTGGGAAGGAAAGGCTGGTGCAAGGAAAGAGAAGCACATGATGGATGATGGGAAGGAGAAGACAGGAAGTGAAGATAATGATAGGAAGATGATAATGGTAGAAAGGAGAAGTTACTTATGGGAAGGACACAATGATGGGAAAGAAGATCATGATGAAAATGGAACGATTATGGAAAGAAGAAGATAGTAACAGGGAAAGAAAAAATGATGGAAAGCAAAACTGATGGAAAGGAAAATATTATTAATGCATTCTACCTTTGAAGTAGCAGCTTTTATCAGTGGGTCAAAGTTAGATTTTGGTGGAGCAGGATGACGTCGCAGCAGTGCACAGTCGGGAAAGTCTAGCTGGATCTTTTCAGCCACGGCAATATTTGCCAGAAGCATAAACTCCTCCACCATTGAGTTAGTCTCCCTGTAAGATGAGTTCACCTTTTCCAATTAACATGATTTCACAACATTAAGATTACACACAAGACACAAACAATACATTGCACAATTTATTGCCTGTCATATTTCACCAATACTTGGATACATACTACAGAACAGAGGGAGGGAGTTGACATGTCAGAAAATAAACATTTCCTATTGATAATTTAACTCTTCCAGTCCAGCACCTTCACTATATGTGGTTGTCCCCAAGCAATCCTAGCCATCGAGTAACACATATAACTGTTTTACATCTGGAGCATACTATAAAACAATTGACTTCATTGGCCACTTGCTATATGTATACAGTCGCTTAGAAAGAAATGCACTTGTGATATTTCTTAGAGATTATTGTTCCCCAATGACAACTTCTGTGAAAACCCCCGGTACAAACACTGAATCTTGTATGACTTTCAACACATTCTACAATGTATTGTCTGGTATATACTTAAACAGTGAAAATTGTACGGGATATTCTACATACTGTACAATGCACTGCCTGGAATATTTGTCAATTATGCCAGGCTGAAATTATGCAGTCTGTTTGTATGGTCTCTGAACAAGATTATAATCTTTTATCTTTTTGTGTCAAGGCAAAGTCAAACCATTGGTAGATACTGCCATCAGCTGTGACATTTATGGCCTTGATATATTTCAGGCACAGAATAACTAACGTGGCTGCGATATTGTCAGTTTATCTCACTAGTCACAATGACTTTCCCACATTCTGATAGCTAGTTTATGAGGTTGGGTCATAATATGCAACATTTCATCAACCTGGGTGAGAAAATGTGTTCTTAAAAGCTATGACAGGCCTCTGTCATTTTGGGTAAGAAAAAATGTTCTTAAAATTATGACAGGCCTCTTTGATTTTGGGTAAGAAAAAATGTTCTTAAAAGCTATAAAAGGCGTATTGTTATGTTCAGGAGTGAATGGTGGGCAGTTAGCTAACTGAGGAATTATGTGGAAGGGATGTGGTTTTATAGAAGAATGATAGAATATCATTGTCAGGTAACAAGTAATGAAGACATCTAGAAAGAAGCGAATTGATAAAGAGAACTGCTTACTCACAAAAGTAAGACAACCTACTCTTTCAGCACACCATGAAGAAGGGGAAAGCAGGAGTATGTCATGACAATGGGAAAGTTGGAAGGGAAGAGGACAGGCCAAGAGAAAAGATGCTGGACAGTTTGGTATCGGAGCGTGAGGAACTGCAGTTGCAGAAATGATTGGCAACACATGAGATGAGGCTGCGAGCAGACATGAAAACCAATGCCACATGACATGGACTATGTCAATCCCAGAGCCAAGCTGGAAGGAAAAATTGCAAATGTGTCTCTCCTGGGGTTGAAACAAAGGAATAATGCATTGCAATAATGTGGCCAATTCCCTTTTTTTGCAACATTCCCTCTCAGAAAATACTTTGAAATATTCTTTGCATTATGCTATTACTGGAGATGCTTGCTTGCTTGCTTGCTTGCTTGCTTGCTTGCTTGTGTTCGTTGGCTTGAGCTCCAACGCGAAGTCCTGTATGTCGGATAAAGGCATCCTGTTGTCCAACATCAGTGTGATGTCATACAGGACCTGAGTTTTGCGTGAGTATCCGTTGTCCCATTTCTGGCTTATTGGTGTGCAGACTGGTGGTTCCTCGCCATACAGGCAGACACTCTCCGACTTCGGAGGAATCGGCGATCCTACTGACTTTAGCCAGGACCCCGAAGGGACCTGTTGCCCAGGACGCTCGACGAGGACGCGTCAATAGGTCTTGGCCAGTATATAACCCAGCCCTGGTGCCTTGGAAACACCTCTGCGTCCCTTGGAGACAGTTTGGCCATCATAATAGGCTATACACAATTACCTGAGTCTTAGATGAGGTCTGTGTTACTTGTCCTGGATATTACTTTACAGTCAAGCCATCCAGATAATTGCTTTGTCTTCTGATTTACCATCAAATTCTACCAGGGTTTTACAATGGTGGTTTCTCCCTGCCCTTCAGCAAGGTAGCAGGGAGGAAAGGGTATGGCACCTCTTACCTGTCACTGGTCATATCATAATGTTTTGAAGTATTTTATAGCCATATATTGTGGACCAACAAGGGTACAAAATAATTACAAACAAAATAAATAAAAAGCCTTAAGAGGATTGATGCTATGGACCTGCAATGTCCTAGGACCATCACATCTTGCAGGCCTGAGTTCATGAAGGAATAGGTGGCCAGTCTTTCCCTCCAGTAGCGAGCCAAGTAATTGAACCCATGTCCAATTGCCATTGTCAGCACAACTTCCTGTGTACCAACACACCCGCTAAATAACTGATCAAATCAAGATTTTTCTTACATACAATCGTCAACCATCTTACCTGAGTTCCTTAACCTGTACATCAATAGGGTCGTTGGTTTCACTGTCGACATGAAACCTAACCTCTGTGGATGCTAGACTGAGGGCTCTGGGAAGGTAAAGAGAAACATACACATGAAATAGCACATTATCTCAGAGACATGATGATGAGTCATCATCAAGTGCCATGCCGACTGGCGTAGGCGTTCATGACTCTCCACAGATCTCAGTCTTTGATTTTCTGGGTCAACTTTGCCAGTTGATATTCCGCCATGACACCGTCGCAATCCATCTAGCATCATTTCTTTTGGTTCTGCCTCTGCCTCTCTTCCCCTCGATTTTTCCAGTTGTCACAATGTTCTCCAGCGCCTCTCTTCTCATCACATGACCCAAAAAAAGCTGTTTGTCTCTTCCTTATTGTTGTATATAATGTTCTTGTTTTGTTAGCCCCTTTAAGGCATTCGTTGTTAGTAACTTTGGCAGTCCAAGGAATTCGCAACATTTATCTAAGGAACCACATCTCTGTTGCTTCCAATCTTTTCCTAATTTGTTCATTTATATTCCAAGATTCACAGCCATACAGCAAGACAGATTCTATATAGCACATCAGCACTCTCTTTCTTACATTCAATGACACTGACTTATAGCATAAGATATTCTTCATTTTCTGAAATGCAGCATTTGCTTGCCCAATTCTGCTCTTGATCTCCGTTGTGCATCTTCCATCTGATGATGAGTGCAATATTATATATTTGCTTGTCTAAGAAAGACTAAAAATACTTTCCAGATGGGGTGCTTCAAGATGAATGGTCTCTATATCCAACCGTTTTGATTTCATTAGCTATTTCCTAATCTCATAATCCTGACCATTATCAGATTTGGGGCCAACAATAATACAACTATCATAGTTTGACTTCAATGCCCATATCTCTGAAACTCCACCAACACTCTTCCACATACAATGACACAGGTCATCATGATTATGTTCAAGAGTTGTGTGTTTGGTGATAGTTCATCATATCACATGACCACTGGAGTCTTGAATCAGGTCTGCATCCTTATCTTGATTATGCCATGTGACCAAGCTATGCAAGTATTTATCTTGTCTTACCCTTCCTCCATTCAAGTTTCTCAGTTGTTACCAAGTTTTAAAGTTTATTTCTACTGCCTACATCTAATTCTCTAATTAATTTACATTTTCGTGTTTCTTAACAGACAGTTCGGTTTCTTTTTCTGTCAGTGTCAAAAGAGCAAATGGGGACACTTATGATGATCAGAATACTTCTGTTGTGCTCGCACTGAAATAGAGTTTTTACCACTATTACATGTTAATTAGCTCAATTGAGTTACTCACCCATTATCAATTCGCTTTTTCTTTAGAATTTTGGCCAATCTGTTAAGACCTCGTAAACTTGTAGTCAAGTCATCTGTCGCATTTGGATCATCAATCTTCATCTGGGCTTCTGCATATGTTAGCGAGGCCTGCAAAATATTGTTTATTATTTGTTACTCAGATTATATAAATATATAACAGAAACACATGTTAGTGCTCAGTCTACACCAATAGTTGTTGCATATCCTTTACAGGACGTAGTAGTCAACCCCAGCATTTTTTGGCTGCTTATGATTCCTGGGCAAGTTGCCATTGCTTTCTTAATGATAGCTACTCTAATAGACATTAACGAAAAAAACTTTTGCATTGCTTGTGATGTTTGATTGTAATACTCCTCGTCAGATAAGTGATTGTTTTAAGTATTTTTGTTAATTAAGACATTTTGTGTCTGTTGGTTATGGTCCCTGATCACACTGTCTGCCGAAAGAATCACATAGAGCATGGGCTTTATAAATATAAATGCATAATTGCCATCATGCTGTCTTGACAGACGATAGTTTGCAAAATTGTGCCTCTTCACAGCACAAAGACTGATCTGCATTTACAGACCATATGTTCCCAGCCAGCATGGTCCCTCTCTCCGCCTGTCTAGATTACTCCAGAGGAAGGTAACACACCAATACATCTGAAACACGACAAGCTGAAGAAGCTGCTGGATTAGCAAAAGTGCTCTTACTATCCATCTTGTCAGCACATCCATTCTAGACCAGTTGCCAACCAAGACTTAGGGCCTGGACTGCTCTGTCATGACATTTTGTCTTAAGGTTACATTTCTTCACACCTGGATAAAGCCTGTACCCTTCCAATTGCACTCCTTCACCCGAAACCATGGTACAATGTGGAGTGTTGGGTTTGGTGTGTGCCACCAACAATTGACGCCAACAGAAAGTACTGTCTACTGTTATATCCAACTAAGACCTGACCAACCTTACATCATATAAAACTGTTCAACATACAACATATTAAACAAATCATACAACACTGCATCACCACAAAGGAAGGCAGATATATACTAAAATCAAACAGCTGGACATCACATAAAAATAGAAGCAACCTCAACCTCATTAAAATCAAGGACAGAGGAATGGAGAGTCATACTTGCCAATGTCTACTCTAGACCAGGCATAAAAAGAAAGAAAGACTAGTCCAGTATGTCCTGATTTTTCTTTTTCAAAAAGGGGTTAAAAGATGGATTGACTTCACTGCACCAAATTTTATCACAATTAGCTCAGTTTTTCCTCAGGGCAGCAAACCACCCTCCTTAAAGTGCAGCAGAGAACATAACTAGTAGCTCTGGTGATAACCCCTAGGGACCTCTAAAATAAATTGCAGGACTAAATGATGGAATCTGAAAACAAACCCAAATACCTAGGCGGCTTAACCACTTCATTGCAGAGACGAGTGTCCTTTGGTATCCACTTTGTTGTGCATCCTAGTCCACTCCATAGTACTAATCGATGTTTAGTTTAGTCGATGGATCAACATCACGGCACACGAGTGTAACCCATAAGTGCTCCGCTCCCCTCCTAATTCAAACCTGAGTTTGGAGAAACTCAGATCAGTGCACGAACTCCGTAGCACCTGTGAGGATCCTGAAATGCTTTGGGTAGACTTTTAACTTGAAATTTTGCCCGGGCAGCGCCGTTAGGCTACTCTTTTTCGATTTCCAACTGCCAAGGGATCTTTTACGTGCGCAACAATACACACGGGCGTCCGATCTCACTACCCAGAGACCAGGGGAAATTTTTACTAGAAGTCCACTTGAAAAAATCCCAGCCCTCACTGGGGCTTGAACCCGGGACCTCCAGCGCTCGAGGCAGACACTATACCTCGAGACCATGCAACCCCCAGTATTAATCAATCCTTGGACATTCATGAACACTTACCTTGGAGTCAATGATGCTCTTGGTGAACTCACAGTTGACTATCTCAGCTTCCGGTGTTATTTCCCACAACACTGAGAAAGCAAACCTGGCAAACAGGGATGTCAAACATTCAGAGCTTAAAGAACATCACATAAATATAAGTATATGAAAATATACAATGTAGATCAGATATATGGTGCGATTGTGTAATTGTGAATCCTAAGGAGTTAAACTCTTATGTTCAGGCCAATAACTGGTTGGCATAGACAATTCTCGCTACCTAGTACAGTACCAAAGGGCACAACTCTTCTTACCCTCTCCAAGTACAGAAACCTGCAGTAAGTACAAGACTAGCACTGGAACATAATTCAGCACAACACATAAAGACTTGGATTAGGCCTAGGCAGACAGAAGAGTTGAATGCAACAACTTATAGTTGGACTGTCTGGATAGTGTCGAACTGCCTGGTTAGTTACGAAATACCCGTCTTGTCCTGGTGTGGATAAATCAGATGTCAGTGTGAACTGGCCTCTTGTAGTTCTTGGTTATTTGTCTTCTCAGCCATACACAGGATTCTTAGAATTCTATGGAGAAACCACATCTGTGGTCTCCATTTCCTTTCTACTCTTTATTCAGAGCCCATGATTCACATACGAACAAATAAGACAAGCAACAAATATATTCCAGATTGTCCAGAAATACAAGCAGACATAAGGTAGAGCAGATCACACTCACCTGTTGACGGCACTACGCAGAGAGCACAAGTTGGAACTCAACAGGTCAGGCACCATGTCAATTCTCTGCAAATTGAATGTGATAATATTTATAAAATGTTACTATGAAATATGGATGCATGCAATTACTGGACAATGAGACATGAAATGACAATACAGGAGGGTAGTGGAGAAGTGGTTATTGAAAAGAATTTTACGAAAATTGTCAGCACAGAAGAAAAATATTTAGGACAGAGCTGCAAGTGTGACAAAATCACTCATAACAAAAACAATTGTCTTGAAGTAGTTTTCTGCTATGGGTCTATGATGTGACAGTATCATCTCATTTTGTAGGCCTGACTGCACAGAGGAAAAGGTGGGCAGTCTTTCCCTTCTTTTCACAGGCCTTGAGCCCATCAAAATCATAACTATAAAGAAAGTAATGACATTTATAGGATATATCAATCCAATAGATGTGGAACAGAAAAATTAGCCAGCAACAGTAGCAGAGAAGATAGATGTATGTGGAACCATAACTGCCGTGAAACAAAAAATACAGGAAAAACCAACTTCACCAAAATACCAAATGACAATAGGATTGGAGTCATTTTCACCAGTGTCAAATACAAATGCTACAAGTTCTAACCAACACTAGATGAAGTCCTGTGGGCAATGAACATCCTCAGAAAAGGAAAATCCCATGGATGTGCTAATATCACAGCAAAGTTTATTAACTGATGGAGAAAACTGAAAATATGTTGTGTAACCAGGTATAGGAAATAATATGGTCAAAGGAATGGATGAGAAGATTATTTATTCTAATAGTAATGATGGTAAATGTAATGCCACAGCAGAAATTGCCATTAGATTGTGAACTGAAGTGTTACACTCTGGGCCAGGACATTCAAGGTTTGAGTAGCCAGAAAGGTTACGAGGAAGGGAATCAGTCACCCCATCTCATAACTTCTGTTTGAGCTAACTCTATGGTCACATCTGACAGCACAGATCTCTGTTGCCTGGACAGTCCTGAAGGATGTGTTTAAGGTCTAAACTCCCCATGAAAGATCACATCTTTTCAAGGCACTAAGTCTTGGTCAGCAACTGGTCTAGGATGGAAGTTCTGACAGGTGGACTGAGCATTGCCCTGCTGATCCAGCAGCTTCTGCAGCATCTTGTTCCAGATGTATTGTTACCTCGCCTCTGGAGTTAACTAGGCGGGCCAAGAGAAGGATCATGCTGCATGGGCAACACAACTCAGATCATGTGTTGTTTTACAGCTATCATGTGTCAATATGGCAAGCCGCAAGTCAGTCAGCCGGTCATCAAGAAATATGATAAGAGTCTTCACTGTCAGAAATGATATACCTGAACACACATAATGGGCATGAATTACTCACTCTGTCAGTTAGGTAAACAGTTGTCCCTCTGCTGGCGGCCTCCTGGTCCAAGGCATTGCCAGGTCGAATGAAGTGAGACACGTCAGCAATATGCACACCGACCTGTCAACAACCAAAAGCAAGTTAATTAGATTGCAATATCCATGAACATTCATCACAGTATATTAGTTTATGGTTACTGGATTCCTCAGGAGGTTTTGGTGGTTTGAGGTATAAAGCACTCTTGAATATGCTGCATTGAGGTATAAAGCACTCTTGAATATGCTGCATTGAGGTATAAAGCACTCTTGAATATGCTGCATTGTGACTAGACTAACTACATCACTTTACCCTGTGTAAACTAAGTTCTTCAATTTACTTTGTGTAGGCTAAGTTCTTCAACGAATGTGGAGGATAAGTTTCTCACTTTAGTGTTGTGTTAAGGGATGTTAATTGTACTTCAACTTCATATAGGTGGGTGTCTACCACAGGCAATTTGGAAGTAGGTCACTTAGTACTAATTGTGAGTTATGAGCCATCAAAACATCAGTTGCAAATTACTGAACATTAAAAAGGGCTGGTAAATCACAAACAGCCAACAATTACTGGGTTTTATTGTATAGGGCATGCAACTGATTTTTCTTTTTAACCATGTAGGTAAATTCCCAGACATGCAGAACAAAAATAAAACAACTGTTCTAACCTCAAAGTTACCATTCTCCAGCAGCCTGCAGTGTAAGGCGTCATCTATGTCAGTACACCCAGGTGGGTCAACACTACAGATATTTAGATGTCGTAGGTCGCGCCGACGTTTCAAGTCCTGGAACAAAGAAACAAGGTGTATGTTGGTGTGGGAATATATATGTATACATATACATACATGCCAGTCGATGGGTTAGCAGTTTTCTCCACAACCCCGAGTACTATCGTGGTTGACGTGAGTGCATGAGAATTGGAAGCGGTTCGAGTTGCGCCGGTGACTTATGAGAGTATGGAGCCGGTCGCTCAGAAAGTCGTGGCGTGCTGATGAGCGTAATCAAGCCTAGGAATCAACATACAGCTGAAATATGCTGATGCTGACCGCAATATCCTGAAATAGGATGGAAACGCGGGGGAAAAATATATATATATATATATTTACAGCTGTAGATCACTCAATGCCATAGGGGAAAGACAAATGCATAAGACATACCAATAGAAGAGACAATAAAGAAATTAGATAATTAAATATATGTTTGGAAAATACTAAGCAAGAGAAACAAGGAAGACAAAGATAGATTATGTGGAAAGCTAAAACAGCCGAGTAACATAATATAAGTAACGTCAAACAATTGGATGGCAGAGAGGAGAGACAATTGCTAATGTCTGCAGGCAAGACACACAAAAACATTCACATCTCCACCTTTTGGTCTACATCTAACAGTGATGTATCAAATGTGTCTTGCTGGCCATGCTTTGAAGTACACTTTCTTTCAGCGAGGCACTATCATTTGGAAGTTTGCTCCGAGAAAGCCAATAGCTTTCAAAATTCTTAGTCTAAAGTGTTTCCTCTGATCTCTACTTCATTCCTTTACGTCTGTGAGTGCTAATTAATGCGTCAATTTGTTGTTTCACTTGCTCACACTTATCTGGCTGTGGCCAGGCTACAAGAAACTTTCAGAAGCTATAAAATAAACAATACTTTCAGTTAGTAGTCACTTACATCCTCTGTGATAGTCCAAGGCATCTTTGGTAGAAAGCTGAGCACTGACTCAGAGAAGTTGGAATGTGGGACATCATGCTCCAGAAGCAGCACCTCGTTCTCTGTGTCCTTGTCGCCGACCTCCCCAAGGCTTCGGACAAAGTGACCCTTAAAAAAAAAAAAAGCTGAATCGAAATCAATCTGTTGGTCCCCAGAACACAAAAGTAGGTTATGCTCCATGGATACAATTAGCTAGTCAGTTCTCTTGACAGATTGGCACTTACATGAACATCTATGAACAAATACTGACGTTAAGTTATCACTACAAGTTCACATAAATCCAGAAAATGATATGGGTCCAGGGCAACATTTTTACAAAATATTAATTTAAAAAATAATTTACAACAAAAATGGTTAATAATTCTTACATGACTTCAAAGAAATATCCCACACACGACTAAACGATTTCAGTATTCAGTCAGTCAGTATCATGTAAAATATCCTTTGCACAATCTTGCTCTAAACAGTTCGCCAGACAGATTTCCTAATCACTCTCCCTCGTGCATTTTCATGCCCATGGAGTAATATCCTGGTGTCCATCATTATGTTGGAAGACTGCTGCCTCATCTCCATGAATCATGTCCTCCATTTACCATTCTTCCTAACCCATCACATTTGTTGTGGCCAAGGTTTTTGTTTCTAATAAAAGATGCTGTCTAACAGTCAGTTTTCCTTGCTATTCAGATCTTGTAAAATAATTTTTTCTTGTTGATCCAGACACCTATTCACAGCAGCATAAAGTTACTGGATATATGGGGCTGGTCCCATAATTTTAGATCAATCACTATTTCACGGGTGAGGTTGTCAACATTACACTTTTCAGGAAATTCTCTGGTACCAATTTTAGGCCGAGTCGAGCTAGAAGCCCAGGTGAAAATAAAATTCCTGCCTCAAAGGAGATTTAAACTCATGACTGCCAGGCTGGCAGGTAAGCATACAAGCTATGATACTGCAGCTCCCAATTCTGAGTACATGAAACCAATCAATGGTCACAAATGTAGGGTTAAGCATTGTTTCTAAATTATTATAAAATTAATCCAATATTAATGAATAAAACAACCAAAATAATCAACGTTAATTAATTTAGACAATACACATAGTGCAAACCACTTAAGGCGATCTCGGATGTGGCGAATTCCTGTTGTGAAGAACAATATTGTATTGTACATTGTAAATGCATTACTATAGGCTTGAACTCTTATCAGAGGAATTTCTGATAAGAACTTTCTTGAGTCCCAGGTGAGTTTGCCTTATCAGGTCTGCATTGTATACAATGTATACAAGCATTGAAACAAAAGCACACATACAAATAACATTCCACAGAATGAAATTAAACAATGCACAAAGAGAAGAAAGTACAAACCAATGGATATCTGGAGTTTCTGGGCCAGCTGTCTATGGCCACAATGATCCGCTGGGAAGATAAAGTCTCTGCTTGGCGGGTCTCTATTCGGATCTTTGGAATTCTCTTCTCTGCAGGAATGAATAGATGGCGAGTCCTCTGTGGGAGGAGATGTTCAATGTAACAGTCATCAGCAACATCACACAACCAACATCATTGTAGATGTGTATGTTTCAATTGTATACATATCTGTGCATGTACACACACACTTGTATGTGTATGTGTTTATGTATTTATGCATGTACATACTACTTAAAATCTATTGGACCTTTGGTCAGGAAAGCTACAATTATTCATCTAGAAGTCTGAAACCCTAATCCACTTCTTGAGGGATCTTGGGACTGTACACACTTGTTGCAGCAGAAGCACCTAATGAAGGCATCTTTGGAAATGGTGAACATCTTCCACTAAATATCTTCACTTTGACTAAAACTGGGTCTCTTTCAGCTGTTATGTTCAACTTGGGAAACAGCTAAGAAGTCATGTCAGGCAAATAGATGAACCAGAGGAATATTGCATTTGGCCACAACAAAGTCAATCAGAAGGATGGGGAGTGCGTTTTCATGACGAAGCTGCCATGTTTCATTACCCATAGATCTGTTTGTTCACATTCTCTGAAGGTGAGGTTCAAGCTACCTCTTTGTACTCCGTAAAATGGATTGAACTTTTCCTCTCTACACATGACTGAAACCATATCACTTGCATACTATACTACATCTGCAGACTATATATGCTATGCTACATACCTGTATACTATACGATATGCGTTTTACTTGTATACATGATTTATAAATTCATATTCCTGATACACCTAAAGTAGTTGCACTATTATGCCATGATGTTTGGTGGAATTACCTATACATGCAAACGTCACATGATTGATTGCACACGATTAACTCTAGTATATTTCCGCGACTATCACTAATTATCTTGCACCAATTTTCACTAAGTATATTGCATCGGCTATCACTTAATATCAGAACATACCTCTTTGATAATTGAAGGCTGGAGGATACCACAATACTGTCTCCAGTTTCTCTTGATGATGCCAACAACACGAGCTGTCGGCTGTCGCAGTTCCTTCGGTACTTTATTGGCCACAAGAGTTTCCTAACCAGGAAAAAGAAATCATATCAAACAGCACACAACTCACCATCTGTCCTTACACCACATTGTGTTTAAGCAAACTCTCAAAGTGTTTTGGTCATGCAAGGAATAACAGAACATGTGTTTCATTTGGTTTTAACTAGGCAATGTAATTTTCATTGTTAGTAATATCTCCTGGTTACCAAATCCACAGCAACAGTAGAGGAAATTCAAACTAGTGGATCTCACAAAACCAGACCTTTTAGGCTATACTATCAAAGAAGACACGTTTCTTGAAAGAAAAGGCAGAGGTTGATCAGCACAAAGATAGTTAAATAGTAAGCAGTCCTTGTGATATCACAAAAGAAGAAAAAATAGGTAACAATAATATCACAGAATGCTTAGTGAAGACATCCAATTTATGTAGCTACCTCCATGTTCACATGGCTATGCTGGAATGTACACAGATCTCCTCAAGGTTAAACATCAGGATTTGAACAAACTACAAACATATATACCAGGACTTACACTGTCATTGATTCGGTTCATCTCATCCTCCTCATCCATCAACTCATCCTCTGCAAGTACAAGAGAGGAAGGGCAGCTCCATTCTGATTCTGGCAGCATCTCAATGGCTACAACATCATCATTAACCGCCCGGTTCAGATTCATCAAGCCTTGAACAAATACCTGAGGATTTTGAGTGATAGTTCATCATCTGGACAGATACAACTCAAACAACAACAACAAAACTTTATTTTGAAAGGGTTAAGAATTGGGCACGCAGGCCCGTCTAACATTCTGCCCTTTTATCACTCTCTTTCATACATTATACCATTCGCACATCATTCAAGGCTAACTGAAAACAGCAACAATATAAAAGATATGCATTATAAAGGCATGTGGAAAATGAAAAATCAATACTACACGACTCAGTAATAGTAATAACTGGTGTGGCACTTGTTATTAGCTATGTGGAATATACTGGCCTACCAAAAGGGGACTGGCTGTTTTACTAGGGTTTTATTATTATTATTATTTCTATTATTAAGGGGGAAGGTAATCCGTACTGAGATAGTGTTAAAATAATTTGCGATTATATGTATACGGATTGGTGATGTCTTTTATTTCATGTGGAAGATTGTTCCACAGCTGAGCTGCAGAGTACGTTAAGCTTGTTTTGTATAAGTCTATCCTAGGCTTTGGAATGTGTAATATATTTAATCGTTTACTGTGTCTAGCATTATATTCAAACAATGGCCAAAGGTAATTTGGGGCATTCCGATGTAGGATTTTGTGAATTAGTTTGGCCTTATTGAAAAGCAGACGTTTGCGGAGTGGTAGTAACTGAAGGCGTTTATGCAGGCTAGGATTGTCAGTTGAATGTTTGCTATAAATTAAACTCATGGCCCGTTTCTGGAGCGAGTAAAGTCGCTTGGTGCTTGAATTGGAACAACCGTCCCAGATTGTAGAGCAGTAGTCAAAATGTGTCTGTATGTGAGAAGTATAGAATATTTTCCTTGTGTCCTCATCAAGGAAATTTTTAATTTTGGCGAGTTGGTAGACTTTTTTGTTTAGTGAGCGCTTGAACGTGAGGATTAAAAGTTAGGTTTCTATCAATGATGAGGCCTAATGTTTTGTGCTCAATTACACTTTCTACTGGCATGTTATCGATGTGAAGTTGAAGTGATCTGTGTGAATTTAGAGTTTGAAGTCTCTGTCTGGTTGTTAATAACATAGATTTTGTTTTAGTGATGTTAATTTGCATATGGTTCGCATAGCTCCAACTAACTACATTATTTAATTCTTGTTGCAAAGACGACTCCAGCAAATTACTGCTTTCAGCGTTTGTATACACTGTACAGTCATCTGCAAATAGATCGCAGGACGACGAAAGATGCAAAGGTAGATCATTAATATATACGGCAAATAATAGAGGGCCAAGAATAGAGCCTTGCGGTACTCCAGTATTGAAGGTAGTGGTTTGGGACAGAGATTTATTGTATGATACTACTTGCTTTCTGTTTGACAGAAAAGATGTTATTAGCGTCACAACATTAGGGCCAATTTTCATTGTCTCTAGTTTTTTAATTAAAATGGCATGGTCTATCATATCAAATGCTTTCCTGAAATCGATAAACACAGCTCCACATAGATTGTTGTTATTTATATTCTTGTGCCAATTTTCTATCATGTTTGTTAGGGCCGTGTGGCAAGAATATTTTGGTCGAAATCCTGATTGACTGTCAACTATAAGCTTGTTGCGATCTAAATACTGTAATGTTACCTTATGGATGTGTTTTTCTAGTGGTTTAGATAGTGATGATAGTAAAGAAATGGGTCTATAATTGTTCGGGAGACCAGTGTCCAAAGAACCAGATTTAAGGAGAGGATACACTTTAGCGATTTTGAGAGCTGATGGAAAGTGACCTTTGGTGAGACACTGATTATATACATAGGTTAGTGATACACAGATCACTGGCGCAGCACAGCGGAGAATCCGATTGCTGATTTCATCTAACCCAGATGAGTTTGTGTTTTTTAGGTTACTGAGGTAAGTGAATACTTCAGTGACTGTCATTAGCGGTATGTCAGAAAGGATATCCCGGGAGCATCTGTTCTCGCAAAACGATGACAGTAAAGATAAGTTGCAAGGAGAATTTGGTATTGAAGCCTTCAACTGATCTATGTCATTTTGAAAAAAGTTACTGAATTGGTCGCATGAGATAGGATTTGATGGTAATGAATTTGAGAAGTTATACTTGTTTGTCAAGGTGTTAATTGCCTTCCATATATCCTTACTATTTGTTTTATCCATTACTAAGTTCTTAAAGTAATTTTTCTTTTCTTTTCGTATGGTATATTGAACTTTGTTTCTAAGAGTACGGTATGTGCTGAGATCTCGCTTTTTATGTGCCTTATCTCTGTCTCTCATAATTTCAAGTATTTCCTGGGTGATCCAAGGTGGTTTGACGTGATGTTTTACTCGAACTTCCTTGATTGGCACATGTCTATCAAACACTTCAATAAAGATCTTCATCCAGGATTCCAGAGCATCACCCGGGTCTGGAAGTTGATAAACATTGTCTAGAGGTGAACTGAGCAAGTCCTGTAAAAATGTGTTTTGGTTGAAATTTTTGTAGCTTCTATATTTTACAGTTATGTGTTTATGTTTTGGAGTTTTAATTCCTTTTTTAGACCGTGTGCAGCATATTGGGTAGTGATCGCTCACTGCACAATTGGGCACGGTGCATTCTATGATGTTGTCCGAGCAAGTTACATAAATGTGATCTATGACTGTTGAAGATGAGTTTGTTACTCTAGTATCTTGTTTTACTATTTGTTGGAAGTTGTATGATGCAATTATATTTCCCCAAATTATGTGGGATTTGTTGGTGTCAATGTTAAAGTCTCCGAGTAGTATGATTTCCTTCCCGGAAGCGAACACCACATCCATCATGGTAGTGAAGTTTTCGTACCAGACGTGTCCAGCCCTGGGATTTCGATAGATGTGGACAATTATCAGGGGTGTGCAGTTTGAAGTTTTAGCTCTAACCAAATACATTCTATTTCGCAAGTTTCAAAGTCTAGCCTACGGTGAACATTTAGTAAATTAGAAACATAGGCTACTATGCCTGTCTCTTGTTTCCTACAGGGATCTCTTCTAAAAACTGTGTACCCTTTAATAGAGATGTCCTCCTACTTCCTACAACATATCTTCAGCTGGTTGAGGTCTATTAACATTCAATTCTCTATGCTTTCTGCTGATGTTAGGCAAACTAGCCCACAGATCTAACTGATACGTGTAATAGGTATATATTGGAAACATAACGGCATACAAATTGATAATAAATTAGGTCAATATTAGCCAATCAAGAAGTGTGATAGCCATGTATTACACATATTACAGACTGTCGTGAAATGTCTAAAGACTAATGAATGTAGTGTGGAAGAAAAATGAGAAATTTAAAAGACGTGAGGAATCACCACCAGACGACACATACATGCAGATAATACAGTAATTTTCCAAGATGGAAAACATGCTCAATAAAAAGCTGTCGACTGCAGTGAGAAAAAGAGAGTTAAAGCATTATGTGGAACCTATACGGACGTACACACGTAAAGCACAATAATCTGACACGCTGAGGAACATCTAATGGCAATTTTCTGAGGAAAATGCAAAGAATACCATAGATGGCAAAAAAAAAATTAATGAGGCAGTCCAAGAAACAGATGAAAACTGTAAACTGATTAGAGAAATTAGACTTCGAAGGTTTCTTGGGCAAGTTATCGAGGGGAAATAAACTTGGAAACTTGCTACAAATGGCAAAGTCAATGGGAAAAGGACAAGGGAAAGACAAGGAGATTCTCAGCATTCTCAAAAATCAAATCTCCACTGCGACTAGTTTCTTCACCATCTCATTATTCATTGTCCAGCATTTGAATCCATACAAAAGAACAGAGTGCACACAACTTTTCAGAAAAAGTTTCTTTTTTTAACCTTGTATTAAACAAATACATTGCCAGATTTCTTTAGTATGGTCTGACTAAATGTAAGAAGTACAATCACACATAACCGGTATGTCTGTCATACATTGTTCATCACTTGGGAAAGACGAGTGCAAGAACAAGATATCAAATCACCAACCATTCGCTCCTGATCTCTGACGCTGACATTAGCCTCCAGGTAGTTCTCCCTGCTAATGAGAATGGTGCCCTGTAAGTAGCGGCCTGCCCGTATGCCCTTCTGTATCTCTGCCAGTCCTAAATGTTCAGAAAACATTATCTTATCACCACCTACGGCCTGAAAAAAAATCCACTTGTACTATTAGAATAATAATCATAACAATAAGTCTCCTACTCTACCATGAGTGTAGACACTAGACTTAAGTGTTTCGACTTCTATGCTGGGAAGCTGCAGCAGCATAGTAGGTAGACACATGCTGACTTGGTGGTTATTGGTTCGAATCCACAATAAGGCAAATGTTTAAAATTGACCTGGAGTACAAAGTCCAGCCCATTCCACATGGCTATCTGGAAATGTCTTGAAAGTAAACATGGTCAATATACCACAGGTTTCATTCCTCTGTTAGAGGTACCTGTCCTTGTTGAGTCTCTCCTCTTCTATCCTGGGTTGCATAGGTACCTTATAGGTTTGTCTAGTCTTAACTTTTTAAACCCTGGGCTATTGAGTAACTTACTGTTTTAGTCTTTCCTCTTTTATCCTGGGCTGTAGAGGCACCTGGTCTGTATATGTAGATACTGAGAGAGTTTACTCTTGCTGCTGTTGTCACTGATCCAGAAAAGCATAACTCAGGTGTATATTCACCAAACACACCTCTCTGGTGTAAATTCACTAAACACATATCTCTTGTGTGTATATTCACCAAAACATACATCTCTCATACATGATATCACTGTTGTTACAATGATCGAATTATTCAACAATAAGTGAATTACGCTGCATGGTTTTGCCAAGCCTGCAGCTCAATACATCTGATTTCAACATTTTTTCGGATTTGATTTGCCTAGTATAACAATGTACATTTTATAGTGAAAGAATAAGATAAAGCAATAACACTATTGCTTTCATAACGATGGTAATCCTCAAACTGACATTGAGAAACTTTCAGGAAAAAAACACAAATTAAAAATTGCTAAAAATAAAAAGACTGAAAATTATTTTTGTTTTAAAAGATTACTTACTGTCTGATTAAGCGGATTTGCCAGGATGTCAATAAGTGTCTGATTGGCCAGACTTCTGACATAATCATGGACTGAAAATGGAAAAAAACACATCAGAATTAGCAGTGATGGACTACAACATACATAATTTCTTTCACAACCTGCACCCCCAAAATTCTGGGTCCCAAATCAAAGATGGCATGAGGTAACATAATCCTAGTATTTTTAATTTTAATCTGACAATACCTTTACCAAGATTTAATTGACAATACAAACATTCACTCTCACCACAGTATAACATGGCAATACAAACATGAAAACCTTACCAAGGTATCAAAACTAACAATATAAACATTCACGATCTCAACAAGGTATATGAAAATACAAACATCTCACCAGTATATGCATTCAGCTGCTCCTGCAATGCCAGACGTTTGTTCTCCATATCATTGGTCAATAAAACCACCTCAACGCCAGTCTCCTTTAGGTGATCCACATACCAGGAAACAGACTTACGCACAGCTCTGTCGTTGCGATCATTCGCCGACTCTCCTGGCTTGCGTTCTACATACGTATGCCTAGGGAATATTTCATAAGTTCAGAAGCATTCACAATGTCCATGTCACATGACCGGTGATATTTTTAAATTTGAAAACATTCTGTTCAACCATTCTGGGGTATAATTATTTTTGTTTTTAATTCACAGGACACTTGCAGTCAATGCCAGCATTTTTCAAGCTGCTTTGATGTCTTGGCAATTTTATCGTTACAGTAGGTTTGCCATTGCTTTCTTAACTGACTGGCTCACATACCCCCATAAGTAACCAGCGCGACATGATCCTCTGCCGAATCTCGCGCAACTGTGTTTCAAGCGTGAGTATACAGGACTATGGACAAAGTTCTTAAACCCTTCGCCAGGGAGACTGCGGGGTATAATTAGAAAATAATGCTATTTCAGATACTGGATTTTAAATTAATTCACTCATGTTTATCCATCAAATTATGAAATTCATGTTGGGAAGTGTAATGCTAAGCTTTTGCAATTTTCATATGGTGTAGGTTACATAATCCTGTTATTTCTATTAATAATTAAAGTTTTCACTAAGTGACTAAATTATTCTTTTTTTTTCCACTTTACACTGATTATGGCGATTATCATAATAACGATGGTGGTGATGAAGATGGTGCAGTAGTAGTGTTGACCATATGATGAAGATGCTTCCTCTAAGGAATTCCATCTCCAGACCTTAGAACACTAAACAAAAATCTACAGAAAAAGCATTAGTCTCAAGATCCAGTCTTTGCACCTTAATTTGTAAAGTGAAAAACAGTAAATACATTTACTCACATGTTAAACTCGTTGCAGAACATATAGAAATGTTTCTTGGAGTTGTTGATCATATCCTTGACTCGCTTATAGACGGGAGCACTTCTGTGACGAATCTAGGGGAAATTATATTACTGAATTACATTCATGATCACTAGCCTACCATACATGTCATAAGAACATGTCAATATGGTCTATTTTGGCTCGAAATGTTCTTTGACAATGTGGGCAAAGAATGCTTGAAGCTCCAGGAGGAGGACCTCCTGCAGTGGTATTTCTGTCCAGCCTTTTCTTCACAGCTCTTGCAGTCCTGGTTGCTTCACAAGTGACTGCATCCTTATGTAATGATGTACGCCACGAATTACGGTCTTTAGCAGCAGTCTCCCAGGTGTCAAGATGAATTCCAAAAGCTTTCAGTGAGATTTGCAGTGTCTTTAAAGCGTTTCCTCTTGCCGCCTTGGGAGCGTTTACTACAACGCAGCTCGCCGTAAAAAATGTGTTTAGGGAGCCATGTGATCTGGCATACGAGTTAAGTGACCAGCCCAGCGAATCTGATTTTTCATTAGTAGAGTGTGGATGCCGGTCTCTCTGGCCGAGGGGTTACAACACTTTCTCCGTAATCCCGTTTATCATGCAGAGTCTCGTAGCGGGCGAGAGCTGGAGGCGGTTCTACCCCCGCTGGTGACTTGCGGGATAACTGAGCCGGCCGCTCAGAAAACTACTGAGCGTAATCTTGCCAAGAAATCAACAGACAGCTGAAAGATGCTGCTGTTGACAGCGATGTCCTGTAAAGGATATGCGAATTTAAAAAAAACTTTTTTAAATAGTGTGGATACTGGACATGGACGCTCTTTCTAGAACTTCAGTGTCTGGGATCTTGTCTCCAATAGCTTCCTAAGGCAGACTGTGTGGAAGTGGTTTAATTTCCTAGCATGTCGCTGATAAAACAGTCCATGTTTCACAAGCATATAGCAGTGTAGATAATACAACTGCTTTATAGACTTTCAGCTTTGTTTGCAGGCTTATTCCATTTCTGTCCCATGCATTCTTGTACAGTCTGCCAAAGGCTGCGCTGGTCTTGGAGATTCTTGCATTTACTTCATCATCAATTGTCGCAGCTTGTGACACAGTGCTGCCAAGATAGGTGAACTTGTCCACAACAGTCAATGACCGTTCACCTTGATATTCGGCATGGTGTGATTATTCCCTGGCGCTGGCTGGTACATAACTGCAGTCTTCTCCAAGTTGATATTGAGCCTAAAGTTGGCACAGGCATATGAGAAAGCTTAAACATTGTGTTGGGTGTCTGCCTCTGAGTTGGCATATAGAGCGCAATCATCAGCAAACAGCAGTTCTCTGACGGTGTCGCTGTTAGTTTTGGTTTTCAGCCTTCTGAGATTGAGCAACTTTCCATCCATGTGGTAGTTGATGTCTATTCCAATGCCATTGTTCTCATAAGGCATTCGTCAGCATAGTTGAAAACATGAGGCTGAACAGTGTTGGTGCCAGGACACATCCTTGCTTCGCTCCATAGATATTGGTAACAAAGAATCAATAACAATGAATCAAAAACATATACAAAACAAATGAATCCTTAGTATTATATCTATAAAAATACAGGAACAATGATAATGAATCAATAAACTGGAAATCAACAAATGTGGATCAATAATATGAGCTCAAAAACAACCAGGCAACTCACCTCCTCTAAAACAGTTTGTAGGATGATGACATTCTGAATGCTGGAATCTTCCAGCACATCAATCTGTAACAGAAAATCAATGTGGCAGTCAGTTATAATGGATCAGATATACATTATTAGTAGCCAAGTCAAAGGTTCAGGTTGGATTCCCAGCAGTGACAGGATTATTTTTACAAACCAGCACAACCCTGAGGTAACCAGCACCATAATACTAGTACTAGGCAATGTTCAGATTTATATGGGAATTGTCTGTAAAGTTAAGGTGGCAACGATAGGGACTGACCATCCCAACTCTATGTCATGGTCCAGAATATGTGAAGATCTAACACTTCACACTCCAGTGCAATATCTACAATATTGTTTATACATTACCACCCCATCATTAAGGCAGTTACCAAATGTCTCCAATTTTTCACCAGTTGTGAAAAATAAAAATCATCATTAAAGCATTGTAATGAAATATATCAATTACCAGATAGTGGACAACTTGAAATTCAGACTATATCTGATTTAAAAGTGGTAGTATTAAATTAATTCAATTATCAAGAGTGTGGCTCGAGTGGCTAGAACATCGGGCTGCAATCAGACCAGGGTTCAAATCCTCAGTAAGGTGGTGGATTATTATGTCAGAAACTCTAACCTGCAGTCCATGGTGACTGCCCAAGTCAGGCAGCCTTAATTCCTAAAGCTAAGACTCCCTGTCCTACATTGCAAGGAGACACTGTAGGCAGTAATGACAGTATTTTTTTCATAATTGAATTATTAACCAGCGATACGGCTTAGAGTATGCAAAATTGTTTTTTAACCCCCAACACTCTTTAGTTATGGAGTTATGGGTTCGAAATCAGTTGTGGGTAATTTGAAGGGGACTTTTCTGTGTGGATTTTTATGGTATGAGGCAACTGTTCAGAAGGCTATAGCGAACTGTTTTTTGTTGTTGTTGCATATTCCTTGAAGGACGTTGCAGTCAACACCAGCATTTTTCAGCTGCTGTTGATGTACTAGGCAAGTTATTTATGTTCAGTAGTTTGCCATTGATTTCTGTATGACCGGCTCCTTTTTGCTACACAAATCGGTCACGGCTGCGTTTCGAAAGCCTGGTAAGCGGCTCACGAACCACATTCGCAAGCCCTTGGTCACGGAGACCAGCGCCCAAACAGCCAACAAATGCTGTAAAGGGCATGCAATTAACTTGTTTTTAAACTTCAGTTATTGAGAGAGCGAGAAAAATGCTAAATTGCGCAAAGTTGTGTTGTGTTTCTGCAAACACATTACCGTAATATGCATAGTTGGTATCCTGCATGAACACATAAATGATGGTAAACAACTTGGACACTTTTTTTTTTTTTTGCATATCCTTTACAGGACATCGCTGTCAACAGCAGCATCTTTAAGCTGTCTGTTGATCTCTTGGCAAGATTACGCTCAGTAGTTTGCCATTGCTTTCTGAGCGGCCGGCTCAGTATCCCGCAAGTCACCAGCGGGAGTCGAACCGCTCCCAGTTCTCTCCCGCTATGAGACTCTGCGTGATAACCGGGATTACGGAGAAAGTGTTGTAACCCCTCGGCCAGAGAGACCGGCACTTGGACACTGCTCTGTAAATATTAGCATAATTAACTAAAGGAGCCGCTGTAGCATAGCATAACAAGCCTCCTGGTCATGGGTTCGATTTCTATCAGGGCACATGTGGATTTTAAACAAATTGACCTGAGCCCCCAGGATGACGCAGCCTAAATGGGTTCCAAGATATGTTATGTAAAGGCGGCTGGTGTGAATCACCCACCACATTCTGATTACACTATAACAATATCTAATGAACCGTAAATTGTGTTAAAGGAGCCTCTATTTAGTTAGAATTAACTTAATGGTACCCAACACATTGCATAAATAACTCATTCTATAATACTAATATGCTTGCATTCATACGCGCTCATCTATGAACACTCAGATAGCCCTGAAGTGCTCATCTATACAGATGGATCTGTGGTAAAGCAGCAGAGAAGTGCGTGGGCTTTTACAGCCCGTTCGGCGGGCCGAACCGTTCAAGAATCCAGTGGTGCCCACTCTATGACCACGAGCAGCATGACGATGGAGGTGATGGCAGTTACACAGGCTTTCATATGGCTGGAGTCACAGCATTATACCAACGTGTGTGTACTAAGTGATTCAATGAGCATGATTCAGAAGGTCGAAGCTGGATCTGTACGTAGACAGTGGACTGAATCGCTGCGGAAGTCTGTTGTCCGTAAAGTCACCTTCATCTTCATCCCAGGACATGCGGGAGTCGAGGGAAATGAACGAGCTGACAAACTGGCTGGCTCTGCACCCCCTGTAGATGGCCAGCCCATGGATCGTGCCGATGTTATTAACGTCCTTAAAGATATGGCGAGAACAGAGGACTTTGACGTCAATGATTCCACATCGCTGTCCAGGATGAAAGACCTGGGAGTAAGAATCGGCACAGCCAGACGCGAGAGGTACATCGGGAAAACAAAGCGCCTCATCAACCAACACAGAACTGGCACTATTAGCCACCGGACGCTGATGCATATGCTGGGGGGAGGATCTGAGCACCTATGGACATGTCCGGAGTGCAACGAAGATACCCCAACTGATAACTGAATAACTGATGCTAGCATTATCTCTTTTTTTTCATGCCAAGTGCAGAAAATGCTGTTTTTCATCGACAACTAAAGCAATGATGGCGATTAAAATTTCCAGATATATTTAAAATTGTATGCAGAATTCAAAAATACATCTATAATTGATGATTTTCTATAAACAACACCAAAAACAATTAATTAAGGTAAGTATGAAATATATTCTTATTTAAGGTTACAATGATTTCAACCAATCGCTATGCATGGAATATTAGGCAAACCTTTCCTGGAAAATTATTGTCACGTGAGATTTGAATGAATAAATGAATGACGTCGAAAGAATGCATGGTCAAACATAGCGATGTTTGGAGACACGGTGGATCATTGTGGGATGGCTCCATACATCACTTCGTTTTAATTTCCGGTCACGACACGATCGAACTGTCTACTAATACTGACCTGAAGGAGTGCAGATGGTGCAGAGTGCAGTTAAAAAATATAATAATAATAATAATAATAATAATAATAATAATAATGGGACGCAGAGGTGTTTCCAAGACACCAGGGCCCGGGTAAAATACTGGCCAAGACCTACTGACGCATCCTCGTCAAGCGTCCTGGGCAACAGGTGCCTACGGGGTCCTGGCTAAAGTCAGTAGGATTGCAGATTCCTCCGAAGTCAGAGTGTCTACTTGTACGGCGAGGAACCACCAGTCTGCACACCAATAAGATAAGCCAGACATGGGACAATGGATACTCACGCAAACCTCAGGTCCTGTATGACATCACACTGATGTTGGACAACAGGATGCCTTCATCCGACATACAGGACTTTGCGTTGGAGCTCAAGCCATCGAACACAAGCAAGCATAATAATAATAATAAATGTAACCAAAACAAATGTTTAACCTTACCTGGTGTAAAACGACATTGGTATCCGGAATAATGTAATGAGGACCGGGAATCAGTTTGCTGTTGGTAAGTGGATTCTCTTCTAGAGGCGTCTTCTCCATCAACTCGCCACATCGTGAGCACAACTCGGACCCACAGCTGATATCGTCGCGAAGATAAATCTCTCTGACTATCTTCATCACGCCGCCCAGCTTTCTCTTTTTAATGAACACTTTATTCGTTAACATTGTCGGTGTTCTGTATTTACTTTATTAGGAACACAAGTGCCAAAATCACAAAATGAGGTATAGAATAGAAATTTCACTTCGTCAAACTTTGTAAATAAAAAATATTTTTATTTTTGATGTTGAGTCGACGTTCCAAAGCTATACTATTCTTTTGAATAGCTACGCTTTCCGATAATTAAGAAATATAGAAAGCTTACTGAAGCTAAATTAATATCCGCACGCAATACTCAACTTATTTTCACAAACAAAACGGTTACTGCATCATTCTCTAAAACATCTCCCAACTGAAAACTCGACTCAAACAAGGCTCCATGCTCTTGAAGTCTGGTAATTGGTAGTTGAGAGTAGCTTCCCTTAGAGATGTGGTTAAGTTTCAATTTCACCATCACGTTCCGTATTTTATAATTTTTTGTCATCATCATCATCATCTTCCACTTCTGCCGTCAAGCGACGTGGGGAGGAATAATTTGCGTTCCAGCGCCCGGTGGGCGGCACTGGATAGTGTCATTCCGTTTGGTTGTACAATGTCTTTGATGTCAATCCATTTTCTTCTTGGACGTCCTCGTGGTCTCGTCGCAGATGATCTTTGATGTAAGGCCAGTGATGGTAGTTGCTGGTGTTGCATTCTAACGACATGGCCAAACCATTTGATCTTCTGTCTTTCAATAAATGTGGCACAAGGTGTTGATCCCACAGTCTGTCTGATAATAGCATTTCTCACTCGGTCTCGGATTGTTAAGTTGGCAGCTATCCTCGGGTATCTCATTTTGCAGGTGTTGATTTTGCGAAGTGTAATTTGGATAAAGTCCATGTTTGAGATTGGTAGCATAGGGTTGGTGTGAATATGCTGTTTATTATCTGTCGTTTTGCGGGACATTGGTATATTTGGATGTTTCAGTAAGGGTGATAGTTTATATGTAAGTGCACTAGCTTTTTGAAATCTGATTTCGATTTCTTTGTCCATCTGCCATCTTCTGTGATCATACTTCCAAGATATTTGAATTCTTTAAAATAGCACAACTCTGAAACAAGTTAAAGAATTCAAATAATTTTTTGTAACAGATGAATATTGTAGTGACAACTAACAAACGATGGAGCAAAAGTATAGGAAAGAAATATGCGTACTCATCTCAAGGAATAATAATAACAGGCCTAGTTTGAGACTACGGTGATTATGTAAAATGGCCAAAAATTAACGCCCGTGCTTATCGGCATGGCATATAATGTTACGGGGAGAAGAAGAGCAAAAGAGAAGATATTATAAACTCATGCAGTACCAATGAACACACTTTTTGGTTAAAGGTGGCATGCATTTCTCGTTTTCTCCTGCCCCATATAGTTGTGATCTTAAGCCACAATATTCGAATCGCTAAAAACTGACAGAGAGAAAATACAAGAATTCCTTAGGTGTTATAATTCAGACTGATAAAGTGATAGAAATCAGGGCCTTGCCGTGCTATGATACAGCGAGGCGGCCGCATCAGGCGGTCACATTAAGGGGGATTCATACAGATTTTAAAGGAAAAAAACATGTAAGGGGCGGCATTTTGAAGACTTGCATCACAATGAGAACATCTACCGCACGGTCCTGATAGAAATGCACATACAGCATTAGGGAAAATGAAAATAGTTTGCGAACGCGGTTCGTGAGCCGCTTACCAGGCGTTAGAAACGCAGCCACGACCGATTTGTGCAGCAGACCGTGTCGCCTTGTGTTATAACGTGTTGGTATGGGAGGCGGTAGTTCACAAAGCAATGGCAAACTACTGAACGTAAAAACTTGCCTAGTACATCAACAGCAGCTGAAAAATGCTGGTGTTGACTGCAACGTCATGCAAGGGATATGCAACATTTTTTTAAAAAAAACTGTAAAAGATAAAGTGCATGAAGACCTGGTATCAGAAACTTATAAAGGTTGCATTACGAGTGGCAAGAATAATTCCACAGAACCCGATGTCGTACATTATGGTCATATCAAGCAGCTGAGTGATGCTGAACTACACTGTGTTGGGGACTTCAGTGTTAGTATACATAATTCCAAGGTACCAGATGACTGGTTACATGGCTATCTGGAACCAATGTCAAAACCTGGCAGAGATCCTTCACGGCTGAATAGCTACAGAATCATCACACTGCAGAATATGTATGGTAAAATGCTGGAAAAAAAGAGTAATGAAAACAAGTGATGCCAGTTTGCAAAGAACATGATGCTTCGGGACAATATGGACAGTTACAGGCCAGTGAAGGCAATATCGGACAATATGGACAGTTGCAGGCCAATGAAGGCAATATTGGACAATATGGAAAGTTGCAGGCCAGTGAAGGCAATATCGGACAATATGGACGGCTGCAGGCGAGTGAAGGCAATATCGGACAATATGGATAGCTACAGGCCAGTGAAGGCAATATCGGACAATATGGATAGCTACAGGCCAGAGAAAGCAATATCGGACAATGACGGACTTCTGCATACAATTTATATTACGGATGGAGGTCAGCATGGTCAAATGGAGAAAAGCGCTTGCACTTAAATGTTCGGTGCGCTGATAGCGTGTTCAGCCCCTACACAGGTCAGTTAGACTAAATTGTTGACCTCCTCCTTGTCTTGAGAACGTAAATTACAAGTACCTCAGAAGTCAGAATGGATTCGCCTGATAACAAGGTTGGCTGGTTGCAGGGAAAGCTAACCCACACACAAAAATCAGTCCAGCCTGGACTACTTTCGAGTTCGAACAAATAAAAGAAAGATAATAAAAAGAACATAGTACCAAATGAAAGAAATAGACAGAGGTAACACTAGACTTTAAATAGACATAAAAACTAAATATAAGAAGCGACAGCATGGCTGACCAGTATTTCATCTGTAAACTACCTCCACGACTTTGCGGGTTGCTTACGCGCCATTTCTGCTGAGTAGATATTGTAGGCCGGTCTCTCTGGCCGAGGGGTTACAACACTTTCTCCGTAATCCCGTTTATCACGCAGAGTCTCGTAGCAAGGCGAGAGCTGGAAGCGGTTCGACCCCCGCTGGTGACTTGCGGGATAACTGAGCCGGTCGCTCAGAAAGCAATGGCAAACTACTGAGCGTAATCTTGCCAAGAAATCAACATACAGCTGAAAGATGCTGATGTTGACAGCGATGTCCTGTAAAGGATGTGCAAAAAAAAAAAACAGATATTGTAGAGTACTTGTGGTAAAGGTGATTACCGTGAATGTCATGGGCATACATACTTATGTCAAATGTCCATGTACCAGACGAAGAGAGAAACTGCACACTTAGGTTTATGTCCATGTACCAATCGAACAACTAACAGTATATTACAACAACAAGTATTATGTACAGACCAAACGGAACCAGAAGAAGAGGCCGACCTTGTAAACGATGGACAGAGAGAATCTCTCCCGCTGTTTATGCTTCACCTCGACACCGTAAGGTACAAGAGAAACAAGATGAGATGAGACGAAATAAAGAAAGCAATTACATACTTAGGTGTATATCCATCTACCAAACGAAAAAAATACATACTTAGGTCATATGTCCATGTCACCATGCGAAAACAAAAAGTATATACTTAGGTTATGTATCTATGTACCAAACGAAAGGAAACCATACACACATGGGTAATGTGTCCATGCACCAAACGAAGAGAGAATATACTTATGTTTATATTCATATACCAAACGAAGAGAGATAATACATATTTAGGTCAAAATGGGTCGGTGTATCAAACGAAGACAGAAAATACTTATGTTTATATCCATGTACCAAACGAAGAGAGATAATACATATTTAGGTCAAAATGGGTCGGTGTATCAAACGAAGACAGAAAATACTTATGTTTATATCCATGTACCAAACGAAGAGAGAATATACTTATGTTTATATCCATGTAATTTTCAAACTGCCTAAAAAGGGCGATATGTCTGATTGCAATAATTGGCGTGGTATCACTCTATTATCAGTACTAGGAAAACTTTTTTGTAGCATGTTACTTGAGAGATTGAAAAAGGCGATAGATGAAAGGCTCAGAGAAGAACAAGCAGGCTTCAGACCAAAACGGTCATGCATAGACCCCATTTTCACCCTCAGAATAATCATTGAAGACTCCGTAGAATTCCAGTCGAAATTAATCACCAACTTTGTCGACTTTCAAAAAGCCTTCGACAGCATCCACCGTCCTTCACTTTGGAATCTACTTAACATCTATGGTTTTCCTACCAAATATACCAACATCATAAAATCTTTCTACAAAGAGACACGTTGCTGCGTAAGAACAGAAACAGGCAACTCTGACTGGTTCTCAGTCGAAACAGGAGTGAAACAGGGTTGTGTCTTATCACCGATGCTTTTTGTAATAGCTATCGATTGGGTCATGCGCAAATGCACAAACAACACAAATATGGGTATCCATTGGGTTGATAAAATTCTAGAAGACCTGGACTTTGCCGACGACATAGTGCTTTTGAGTTCAACACACCCGGATGCCCAAGAGAAAATAAACCACCTCCAAAATGTTTCAGGGCAAATTGGTCTCCAAATTAACACCACAAAAACAAAGACTATTGATCTTACCAACAGTTCAGATGACACCAAATTGAACAGCTACGTTCTTGAAAAAGTCAACAGCTTCACATACCTAGGAAGCAAAATGTCATCTACAGGGGACTCAACATCAGAAATATCATCTAGAATCGCACTGGCATCTAGTGCCTTCAATAAACTGTCAAACATCTGGAAGTCAAAGACACTCAGCAAACACACAAAACTTAAAATCTTCAACTCTTGTGTGATTCCAGTGTTAACGTATGGATGTGAAAGTTGGAAATCAACGGTAGCTTTAGATAAAAAATTAGACAATTTTGAGAACAAATGTCTTAGAAGACTTCTAAACATCCACTGGACAGACTTCAGAACCAATTCGCAAATAAGACAAGAGACTAAGCAAGATACAGTATCCAATTTCATAAGAAGACACCGTTGGAACTACATCGGCCATGTACTCAGAATGGACAAGACAAGACTCCCCTACCAAGCCCTCATATGGTCACCGGTAGGGAAAAGAAAACGGGGAAGACCAAGAGAGACCCTGCGTAGAACCATCATTAGAGAAGGCTCATTCAACGGCCAAGTAAATATCCAAGATCTACAACAGGTAGCAGCGAACCGCCAGGCATGGAGAGACAGGACTACTGCCCTATGCGCCGCCTTAGGCTCAAGAGGAAAGACTAACTAGACTATATCCATGTACCAAACGAAGAGAGAAAATACTTATGTTTATATCCATATACCAAAAGAAGAGAGAAAATACATATTTAGGTCAAAATGGGGATGTGTATCAAACGAAGACAGAAAATACTCATGTTTATATCCATATACCAAACGAAGAGAGAAAATACTTATGTTTATATCCATATACCAAACGAAGAGAGAAAATACATACTTAGGTCATGGGTCCATGTACCAAACGAAGTGAGAAAATTAACTCCATGTACCAAACGGAGATAGAAAATACTTAGGCTTAGGTCGTGTCCCCATACACCAAACGAAGAGAGACAACTCTCTCCACCAATACAGCTATAATCCCATTTATCCGTCATACTTTTACGCAGTCTGTTCTGTGGCCAAGGTGTTACGAACGACGGTCGTTCAGAAGGCAATGGCAAACTACAAAACGTAAACTTGCAAGAAATCACACACAAAAATCCACACACGCAAATACTGGGGTTGACTGCGACGTCCTGTGAACGATATGTAATTACCTTTTGCTTTATATTTACGCACACGCCTTAAAAGATAACTTAAATAGATTAAAAGTCGACTCTGTTTAACTTATTCATGTCTAATTCAGGAGTAGCCATTTCATCTTGCCCACCCTCCAAGATAGCCCCTTTGTTTTGTTTTTTTCTTTACAGAAAGAATAATAATGATAAAAATGACTTTCTTTGAAAGTAAATAACAGTAAATCTTTAACACTCAAAAACCACAAAATGTATGCAAATAACGTGACTGAACCAAAAACTTCGCCATACGCTCCGCAGCAGAAAACTAACTCCGTTATAAGTTCGGTTTATCGGCACCATTTTGGTTTCATAAACTACAGCAGCGACCCAAAACAAAAAAAAATCGTCGGAAAGCTCCCCGAGACACGCCTGTTTTGTACACACATCCACTCACTTGTTTCTTGTGCATCACGAGATATTTCTTAACACGGGGTTTCACTCAACACCATTCAGGCGTGGTTTTTTTTCTTTTCTTCGTGATGTTTAGCAAAGCTCCCTTTGAAGGGTTGAAAAGTATCTTTTGTAATCAATCACTTTCATTGAATTTCAGAAAGAGAGTGGTGCATGTCCATTATAAGATGTTATAGTTACCCCCATTGGTCGTTAGTGATTTACTACGAAATTGTACGTTCAACATATGGTCATTATTTCTGAACGAACAGTCAACATCAAAACCCAAGTGACCAGCGTCTAGAACGAACCCACCACCGTGGACACTGGAGCACATTTAAATGCGAGCACACTAAACCTTCCTGTCACATCGAGCCCTCGTACTGAAATGAAACAGTTGTGTTATATGGCAGTGAATATTGTAATGTGACGAATACTTTCGGAATATAAACACAGACGCCATAAACAAAAATATTGCATGATTTCCTGCCTGGCATATCTGGCTGCATCTCGTCCGGTACATACTGCCTGGCATATCTGGCTGCATCTCGTCCGGTACATACTGCCTGGCATATCTGGCTGCATCTCGTCCGGTACATACTGCCTGGCATATCTGGCTGCATCTCGTCCGGTACATACTGCAGAGTTGTATCATAAACACAAATATTGCATGATTTCCTGCCTGGCATATCTCGCTGCATCTCGTCCGGTACATACTGCAGAGTTGTATCATAAACACAAATATTGCATGATTTCCTGCCTGGCATATCTGGCTGCATCTCGTCCGGTACATACTGCAGAGTTGTATCATAAACACAAATATTGCATGATTTCTTGCCTGGCATATCTGGCTGCATCTCGTCCGGTACATACTGCAGAGTTGTATCATAAACACAAATATTGCATGATTTCCTGCCTGGCATATCTGGCTGCATCTCGTCCGGTACATACTGCAGAGTTGTATCATAAACACAAATATTGCATGATTTCTTGCCTGGCATATCTGGCTGCATCTCGTCCGGTACATACTGCAGAGTTGTATCATAAACACAAATATTGCATGATTTCTTGCCTGGCATATCTGGCTGCATCTCGTCCGGTACATACTGCAGAGTTGTATCATAAACACAAATATTGCATGATTTCCTGCCTGGCATATCTGGCTGCATCTCGTCCGGTACATACTGCAGAGTTGTATCATAAACACAAATATTGCATGATTTCTTGCCTGGCATATCTGGCTGCATCTCGTCGGGTACATACTGCAGAGTTGTATCTTATGAAGTGAATACACAAATAATACTTAGGCAAGAAATTGTGCAATATTTTGATTATGGCGCCTATGTTAAAATTCACTAATGGGATACTTTTTTTCTTTTTTTACATTTCGGAATACCTTGGAGGCAAAGGATGTATGGTTTCTGAGATTAATGCTTCAAATATCTTGAACGGCCAGGATAATTAATAACGATTGCCCCAGGGAGGCTAATGAAAGTAGAACATTATAACCAACCAGGGCTGGATTAAACATTAAGCAAAATTAGCACTTGCGTAGGGAACCAAGATAACGGGGGAAATACATAAATTTATTCTTTTGCCGGATTTACCATGGACGATATGGGATGTGTAATGTCTCCAGATATTTTTTTTCCTATATAGTAAAAATATTTTTAAAATTTAGAAGATAAGAGAAATCGCCATTGGGGACATAACATCAATAACATTTGATATGCATATAATACAGTATTAAATGGAAAGACAACGAACAGGATCTGCAACACTTAGTAGATGCAGTTACTGTACACAGTGAACATCTAGGGTTAGAATTAAATTAAAGAAGATAGAGATTATGGTCGTCTCTAAGAAGAAAGCAATACCACAAAGAGGCAGGAGTCGACTAGCACGAAGAAGAACACATAACATTGCAGGCACCTTGGTCAAGAGGGTGTATGGAGCGGGAGACACGGCAAAAGATGTAGAGGTTTTTTTTTTTTTTTTTTTTGATGAACCGTGATGAGAGCGACGTTCTGCAAAGGACCTGCTACTTGATAGAAAGAGAGGAAGAGAAAAAAGAAAGAAAGAAAGAAAGAAAGAGAGTCATGACACCGCAGTGGCCAGCAGGTTTTTCTACCGACCCATGGTCAAGTATTCGAACTCTCAACAAGGCGGGAATTGAAAACAAATTGTTTTGATTGAACAGAGAGACGCAGTGTAACATGTGTACCAGGAAATGCTCTGAGAAGTAAAGGCGGACGGTGTGATTTTGACGTCGCCCGCCGAGTGCCGCTTGCTGTATAAAATATGGGGATAGTACCATATACCCAACATGCCTCAAGGCGTGGAAGAGGGTCCTTGACTTTCTGGACTACTTGTTGTCTAATGTACCTTCTGAAGGCTAATTATCTCACCGGGTCTTGGAGAATCATTTTAGAAGTACGGCACAATATGAGACCAGCCACGCAATCGGCTGGAATCACAGACTTATACCCATGTGTGTGTTCTAAGTGATTCAATGAGTCTGATATGAAAGGTCGAGACGGATTCTTTACGCAAACAGTGGATTTAATAGCTGCGGGGGTCCGCTGTTCGCCGGGTCACCTTCATCTTCTTTCAGGGACATGCGGGATGGAAATGAATGAACTCATAAACTTCCTGGCTCTGCATCCCTTATAGATGGCCAGCCTACACATCGTGATGATATTATTAACGCCTAAAGAGAGATGTGGAGAGCGGAGGACTTCGACGCCAGTGAATCTACAACTGTTTTCTAGAATTAAAGAGTTGGGCGTAAGAATTGACAAGGCCAGACACAAGAATAATATCACGCTGGACACTTATTGCTCCCCCCCCCCCCCCACCACCACCCCCCACCGGCCCTTACTATAAATGTTGTTTCATTTCGAAAAATTAAATTTTTTTCTGATGCATTTTTGTTTATGTTTTGTATTTTTATTATCCGCCGGACGCTGATACATATGTTGGGGAAGGGGGGGGGGGGGGGGGGGGGGGCGAGCACCTTTGGATATGTCCGGAGTGCAGGGATGATATCTCAAAAAAATGAACTGATGTCTCATTCTATCTTCTCCTCTTCTACACACAATACATTTGTTCAATAGTTTGCCATTGCAATAACATAAACTCTAAGATAATTAACGCCTATTATTATTACTCTAACGCCGCTGAGTGCCTCACCCGCAGAACCAGATGTTCGGAAAGGCGGCATTGTAGCGAGAAGAGTGAGGCAAGTTAGATGTTGGCTCGTCTCACGCGCTCTTATCAGGTCTGAGTTGTCACGGACAATAGTAAATTTGTGAAAGGAGACGGAGACAGCTGCCTGGCAGCAAGTTAGTGATACGCGATTCCTAATACCTCCCCCGTTGGAGATGGTAAGTATATGTGTATTGCTAACACAAACGCGCTCATATAGTGATCGTTAGTTTTTTTCTGTCTTCTGCTATGGAATGTTAGAACACATTGCGGTATTGCTGACGTGGACAAGAGGTTTCACGAGCTAGTGTTCGTCACACACACACACGCACACGCGCCCCCCCCCCCCCCCCCCCCACACACACCAGTCTTTTGGACTTTAATGTTGACTTCTCGTTCAGAAATCAATAGCCAGTTACTGAACGCAAAGAGGTTTTACAGATTTTAAATCGATTTCATTGCACTAGGTTTTAACACATACGACTCGGTTTCTTTCCGCAGCACGGACTGGCGAAAGCGCCACACAAAGCACGAACGCCGCCGTTCTTGCGACGATCCCCCAGGAGTCTCCAAAAAAAAAAAAAAGAATGCACTCGTGAACCGAATGACAGAGCCTGAATCGAACCCACCACCTTCAGAGGGCGAGGCGGGCGGTTTTAGCAACAGAGAGTGAAGCAAAGCTGTCTAGTAAACCACAAACAGGTCAATGGGAGCTGGGTATGATTGCAACATCCTGCATTGGAGATGGAGTTTGTGAGCACGCGTTTGGGAGCCACGGTGACGCAGTGGTTAGCACGCTTGCCCGCCACCCTGGTGTTCATGTATTCGAACACCCCCCCCTCCCCCCCCCCCCCCCTTCCCCCCCCCCCCCCCCCCCCTCCATCGAAGCGACGATGTATAACAAAACAATTTATCTGGGCAGCCAGGCCAAAAATGTGTATCAAGAATTTTTGTTGGGACGTGCTCGCACGCTTTGAACTCAAGCGTAGTCCACATGCATTACTATTTATAGTGGTGGACTGAATTTTGCGTGTGGATTAACTTACCATATTAACAGTGTCTCTCTCTATCAGGCGAATCCACTTCGATTGATGTACTTGTAATTTACGTCCCCAAGTCAAGGACGATAGGTCAACATTTTAGTCCAGCTGTCCGGTGTAGGGGTTGAGCCTCTAACCTCGGCATCCGTACACCGGATGTTTAAGAACACGTGTTGTTGTCCATTCAGCCATGCTGACCTACGTATCAAGAAATGTTCTGCGAAGTAAAACCGGCCGGCGTGATATTGACTTCATCATCAGTCAAGTGTTGACTATTACAAATATGGGGCAGGCACCATGTACCCACAAGGTTTAAGGTGTAGAAAGGGATCCATTACTTTCACTCCAGATAAGAGAAGGTTTGTACCTAATACATGGATATATTTTATCATATTCTTTAATTAGTTCACTTCTGCTCAGGTATGCAGATAAACCTTCATATACTGTTTAATTATTCTACTTATGCTCAGGTATGTACAAATATCTTCATACGCCATTTAGTTAATCTACTTATGCTCAAGTATGTAGATATATCTTCACATCCTGTTTAATAATTCCTCTTCTCATCAAGTATGTAGATATATCTTCACATCCTGTTTAATTATTCTATTTCTACTCGGATATGTAGATATATCTTCATATACTGTATAATTATTTAACTTATGCTTAGATATGTATGTTTATCTTCATATCCCGTTTAATTATTCTACTTATGCTCTGGTATGTAATGTTTATCTTCACATCCCGTTTAATTATTCTACTTATGCTCTGGTATGTAATGTTTATCTTCACATCCCGTTTAATTATTCTACTTATGCTCTGGTATGTAGAAGTGTCTTCTTATCTTGTTTAATTATTGCTCTTCTACTTAGGAATGTAGACGTACTTCCGTATCTTGTTTAAAAATTATCACTCCTCTATCCTGTTGTGTAAAGGTACCTTCTTATCTTGTTTAATTATTGCTCTTTTGCTTAAATAAAATAGAAACTGATATGTTTAGCGTGGGGTGGCTTGAACCGCTCAACAGGATGAATGTCGAGAGCATATAATGGATTTCAACATAAAGCATGGAAGTACGCGAGAACATGAACAGGCTGGTAGACTGGCTGTTCCCTTGGGTGATGAGCTACTATAGGGACAATGCTGACGCGGTGAAGGTTGTCTGGGAACGAGTGAAAAGTGCAGCAGAACAGATAGAGGATCGACACCTGATTCATCGTGGAGTGAGCAGAGGGCCTGGATGACTCAAAGCGTTGGAAACTCTTCATTGGCAACAGGAGAAGGTGACGGAATATCAGGAATGCAAAGATTTTTGAACTCATACGTGGAAAATCAGCATAACCGGAATGCAGATTGCATTATTAAGGTAATATACTGAAAAATGAAATTCGGATACATTAATGGAAAGAATAAACACAAAATAAATTGCCTACGCTCTTCCCAAAATAATGTACACCACGGTCAGATTCGCAGTTATTCCCCCATCACTCGGGAGATTTCTGTCCGTCGTCTTGAATAATTTACGTCCATCCTGTGCCAAGAAAAATTGCGTCCAAGTAATTACGTTTCGCACTTGGGGCAGAAACGCTGCTAAACTATAACAAATCATATATGAACGAATTATTGTTTGAAAAGGACACCCGTTAGGTCAATTGTATAGATTCTGAAATTAATTGTTATTGTTTCGAAGCCACGGGGCTTTCACAGAATGCAACGAGCAGGAAGAAGCTGTTAGAGTTTAAAACAAACAAACACACACATAGATCCCACTGCAGGAACCTGCTGTGTGTGTGTGAGTGGACTGTTATTGTGTATAAGACTACATGTGTTTTAGGACTTGAGTGCACAGAAACTATTGGCGGCCTGTCTTTCCGTCTTGTATCAAACATCAAGTTATTGTGTATAAGACTACATGTGTTTTAGGATTGAGTGCACCGAAACATTGGCGGCCTGTCTTTCCCTCTTGTATCAAACATCAAGTTATTGTGTATAAGACTACATGTGTTTTAGGATTGAGTGCACAGAAACATTGGCGGCCTCTCTTTCCCTCTTGTATCAAACATCAAGTTATTGTATATAAGACTACATCTGTTTTAGGATTGAGTGCACAGAAACATTGGCGGCCTGTCTTTCCCTCTGTATCAAACATCAAGTTATTGTGTATAAGACTACATGTGTTTTAGGACTGAGTGCACAGAAACATTGGCGGCCTGTCTTTCCCTCTTGTATCAAACATCAAGTTATTGTATATAAGACTACATCTGTTTTAGGATTGAGTGCACAGAAACATTGGCGGCCTGTCTTTCCGTCTTGTATCAAACATCAAGTTATTGTGTATAAGACTACATGTGTTTTAGGATTGAGTGCACAGAAACATTGGCGGCCTGTCTTTCCCTCTTGTATCAAACATCAAGTTAATGTGTATAAGACTACATGTGTTTTAGGATTGAGTGCACAGAAACATTGGCGGCCTGTCTTTCCCTCTTGTATCAAACATCAAGTTATTGTGTATAAGACTACATGTGTTTTAGGATTGAGTGCACAGAAACATTGGCGGCCTGTCTTTCCGTCTTGTATCAAACATCAAGTTATTGTGTATAAGACTACATGTGTTTTAGGATTGAGTGCACAGAAACATTGGCGGCCTGTCTTTCCCTCTTGTATCAAACATCAAGTTAATGTGTATAAGACTACATGTGTTTTAGGATTGAGTGCACAGAAACATTGGCGGCCTGTCTTTCCATCTTGTATCAAACATCAAGTTATTGGGCACTGTTCCGATTGACGGTCCCAAATAGTTCCGCAGTGAATGATAACTCTTAGGTGTAAACAGTCTTCCTTACAGGGCCTCATTGGGTACCGGTAAATACGAAACACAGCAGAATGTTCTTTTACGTTCAGTAGTTAGCTATTGCTTTCTGAGCGAGAATCGACGTTTAAACTCAACTGACCGGTGTATTGAATGAACTCGCCATCATTATCATCATCATCATCATCAAATGCCATGCCAGATGGCGTAGGCGTTCATGACTCTCCACAGATCTCGGTAATTGATTTTCTGGATCAACTCTGCTGATGATATTCCTCCAAGCCACCGTCTCAATCTATCCAGCATCGCCATCAGTAGCTGGATGACGGTCTGGTGTCGCCTGTTGCTCATGACTGTCCCTACCGGACGAGGATGTCCTAAGATAGTCGTAACTTGCCATCAGCGTGCCGAAAGTTTAAGATCTCGAAGTTAGAACGCCCTCGTCCTTTCGGTCACGTCGACTGCTTTTGAAATAATTTGTTAATTGCACGTCCGTTACATGACGTCTCCACAACCTCAGCACTTTTTGGCTGTTGCAATTTGCTAAACAATTTTGCGTTCATTAGTTTGACATTGCTTACTAAACAGCCTACGCTTATATGAGTGTATGGAAACCAGTGCAATGTGGTCTGCTACAAAATCGGCTGCAGCTGTGCATTAAACGTGGTATGTAGGATTGCGAATTCGCCACAGCCTTGCTAGCAAGAGTAACAAAAACACTAAAACTATTGGCCCACAAAGGTTTGTCGACTTAGTGATGGCGATTCTCAAATACGACAATTACGTATGCGGATTCTGTAATTTAAAGTCACGTTGTCGCTTTTTGAGTGTAGCTAAAGCTAAGGTCTTTTCTTCTTCTTCTTCTTCTTCTTCTTCTTCTTCTTCTTCTTCTTCTTCTTCTTCTTCTTCTTCTTCTTCTTCTTCTTCTTCTTCTTCTTCTTCTTTCAACGTTTGCACAGCATCCATTGAAGTGGGTAGATGTTCGCTCTCAACCCTTGTTCCATTTTGGTCAACATTTTTCAACTTCGACGGTTGAGGTTTCTTTTCTGGATTCCTCCACCTATTGGCAGGTTTCTGTGAAGATTGTGCTGTAGATGACAACACAGGGGAGTCTCCGTGGCGAAGTGATCAAACCATCTGCCTCGGGCTCCGAAAGTTGTGGGTTCGATTCCGTCAACCGCAACCTTCGGTTCATGAGTGCATTTTTTCGGAGACTCCTGAGGGTCGTCGCTGGAGCTACGGAGTTCGTACTTTGTGCGACGCTTTCCGCGCTGCGGAAAGAGACTCAGCCATGTGGTATAAAAATCCGGTGCAATGAAGTCGACTTTTAAACGACTTTTAAGCGACGACAGGGGCAATCCCATCACAGATAATAAGTGTATATCATTCATCCATTCATTCATCAGATAATAAAATGTCTATCCAACAACATTCAGATAGTAACGTGTCTATCATTCATTCATTCATTCATTCATTCATTATTCAGATAATAAAGTGTCTATCATTCTTTCATCGGATTATAAAGTGTCTTTGATTCATTCATAAAATAATAAATTGTTTATCATTCGTTCATCAGATGATAAAACATCTATCACTCATTCATCGGATAATAAAATGTATATCATTTATTCATCAGATAATAACGTGTCTACCATTCATTATTCAGATAATAACGAGTCTATCGTTAACTAACGCATTCATCAGATAATAAAGTGTCTACCATTCATTATTCAGATAATAATGTATTTATCATTCATTATTCAGATAATAAAGTTTTTATCATTCAACCATCAGATAGTAAAGTGTCTATAATTCCTTATTCAAATAATAACGTGTCTATCATTCATTATTCAAATAATAAAATGTGTATCATTTATTCATCAGATTATAAAGTAGTCTATCATTAATTCATTCCTCAGATATTAAACTGTCTATCGTTCATTCATTCATTCATTCATTCATTCATTGAATAATAATGTGTCTATCATTAGTTCATTAATCGGATAATAAAGTGTCTATCATTCATTCATTCATCAAATAATAACGTGTCTATCATTCATTCATTTATCAGATAATAGCGTGTTTATCAATCATTCATCTATAAGATAATAACGTGTCTAGCGTTAATTCATCAGATAATAAAGTGTCTATCACTCATTATTCAGATAATAACGTGTCTGTCATTCATTCACTCCTCAGATAATAAAGTGTCTATCATTCATTCATCGGATAATAAAGTATCCATCATAAATTCATTCATCAGAAAAGTGTCTATCATTCATTCATTCATTCATTCATTCATTCATTCATTCATTCATTCGTCGGACAATAAAGTGTCTATCATTCATTACTCAGATAATAACATGTCTATCGCTGGTCTCCCTGGCCTAGTGTTAACGTCTTTCTCCGTAATCCCGTATATTCTCGTGAGTAACGTAACCTGCGCGAGAATCGGTTGCGGTTCTCGCCGCGTTGGTAACTTGCGGGATATGTGAGCTGGCCGCTCAGAAAACAATGGCAAACTACTGAGCGTAATCTTGCCTAGTACATCGACAGCGGTTGAAAAATTCTGATGTTGACCGTAACGTCCTGTAATTTGCAAAAAAATAAATAAATAAATAAAAATTCTATCGTCCATTCATTTTCCCGCGCCAGGCGTTCGTTGTCTCGGATGGCTGAGTGAGCTGCACCCCCCAATCGGGATCTTCCCAGCCGACTCAAGTTAGCGAGGCAGGCGTTTCGAGAATGCAACCGCAGCGTAAAGCCAGAGTCGTGGTATAGGGGGGGGGGGGGGGGGGCAAAAGAGCAAATTTGTACGACCGTTCGACGATAAGCGCCACCCCCCTCCCTCTCTCTCTCTCTCTCTCTCTCTCTCTCTCTCTCTCTCTTCTCTCTCTCTCTCTCTCTCTCTCTCTCTCTCTCTCTCTCTCTCTCTCTCTCTCTCTCGTCACGACACATCTTGTTGATGAGAAATAATCTACATGGATTGGTAGAAAGAATGTATGTGCAGAGAAAAGTGCAAACAAAACATTGTCACATGAATTTTGTAAACATAAACAATGCATATTATTATGTTATGAGACACATCAACCACCCATCCACACATCTCCCATTCACTCCAACTCCACCACCCAACCACACACATAACCCACACACACACATACATGTCCCTACCCATCCACCACATCCCTACACCTACACATATCCCCACCCACACACACCTCTCACCCACCACACACACCTCTCACCCACCACACACCCCAAGCACACATACATTCCCCAACCCACACATCCCCCACCCACACACATCCACCCACCTACACACATCTCCCCACCCACTCACATATCCTCTACCCGTCCCATTACCCACCAACAATAACTCACCCACATATCCTCCTCCACCCACACACCCAGCCAAACACACATTCCTCAGCCACAAATTCCCCACGCACACACACATCTCCCAGTCAACTCACATATTCCGCACCTACTCACACACAAATTCCGCACCCAGCCACATAATCTCCCATCTCCCCCAGCCCACTCACAGTTCCCGAACCCACCCCTACAAACATCCCCCACCATCTCCTAACCTACACACACTCACCCACCCACATATCCTCTACCCACCCACACATCCTCTACCCCCCCCCCCCCCATCCCCCAACCAAACATCCCTTAACCACATACCCTTACTCATATACAATCACCCACCCACACATCCTCTACCCAACCACACATCCTCCACCCACCCATCCCCCAGCCAATCATCCCTTAACCACACACCCCTACCCATAAACACACACATCCCCACCCACGCACAATCTCACCGCCCATACACACATCCCTCACACGCATTTCCACCATCCAAAACATCCCCCATTCACAAACACACACCTCCCATCCACGCACACACAACTCACACACACATCCCCAACCCATACACTCATCCCCTCACACATCCCTAGACACACGTACTTATCCCTCAACCACTAACACCCACACATCCCTCACCCACTCATCAAAACATACATCTCCTATCTACCCACCCACACTCACACACCCCAACCACCCATCTAAACACACATCCGCCACCCTCACACACATCCTTCACCCACCTGCACACCCAATCACACCCCACCCACCCACACATACATCCTTTATCCACACCCAGCTCCCCTCACACACAACACCACACCCACACACACCCCAAAGACACATCCCTCACCCACACACACATCTCCCCAGACATCTCCTACCCATCCACACATCCCCCAACTACAATCACCCTCACTACACACACATACATCCTCCATCTAGCCACACACACCCCCACCCAGCCAGACATATCCCCTACCCACACACACATCCCCAAATCCATCACCCACACCCATCACGCACCCATCCCCCAACCCACACACATACCCCACACACATTCACCCACACACACACTCCCCACCCATCCACCCAAACATCCCACACCCATACACATCCCCAAACCAACAACCACCCCACCTGCACACATCTCCCACCCACCACATACCCCCACATACGCTTAAGGAATTAGAGGACTTACCAGGTGATAGGCTACTCATATGTGGAGACTTCAATGCGAGAAACAGAGATTGGGACAGTAGTGGAGAAAATCGACAAGGAATTGCACTTGCGGATGCCATGGTGGACTCCGATGTGGTCTGCATAAATGATGGTAGGCCGACTAGAATGGCAATGAGGCCTGGCGATGCAGATACTGCTATTGATTTGGCACTTGTCTCCCAGTCATCAGTCCTTGATGTAAAGTGGACTGTTTTGAATGACCATGGGAGTGATCACATGCCATGCTCAGTCCTGATCTCTAAGTCCAGGAAAGTCAAGGCTGGGAGAGCGCGCAAGACCTTCCGGTATGAGTGGAGCGACAGCCTTCTTGGACGCCTCAGACATGGGGCATGCAACAGGACTGTTAAAACTCCTTTTTTGCAGCCCCCATGGTGGACCCCAGAAGTAGACAATGCGTGGAAAGCAAAGAGAGCTGCAGTGAAGCAGCTAAGGAAATTGCGACAGACACCCCTAAGCTCACGAGAAGAAGTGGACATAGCGGAAAATGACAAGAAAGACAAGGTGGAGGATTTCAAGCGATGTGCTGCAGAGGCCAAGAAAGTAAAATGGGAATGTTTTATGAAGGAGATTGGAGGTGATAAAACACTGCATAAATTCTGGAAACTGTACAGACAAATGCAAAGAAAAGATCTGCCTATGACAGTGGGAACAATTTATAAAGAGGATGGGGTACGCGTGACAACAGACAAGGAGAAAGGGGAGGCGTTTCTCCAGAGATTTTTAGAGCAGACCAATCATAGTGATGCGGATACCAGGGATGCAGTTAGAGTGGAATTATCTGGCACAATAGAGAATATGCCTTACGAAGACATCATACTGTTTGAAGATGTTAAACATATTTTGCAAAAGGCAAAAGACACGGCACCAGGGCCTGATGGTGTCAGGTATGGCCACATGAAGGCTTTGAGCGATGTGGACCTGAAGGAGATGGCCGGCTGCTTTAATCAGGTGCAGGACCACATCTCCCTTGTCCATAGGTAATCTACCACCAAGAGGTGCATTCCCTGCCAGCCTATCAGCCTGTTCATTCCCCCGCACTCCCGCATAGCCAGGGCAAAAAGAAATTCTTAAAATTCTCACAATCCGTGACCTCTGAAGCGAGGTGAGCAATTCCACACGAAACATTTCTTTCTCCGCCTTACTAAGCATACTTCTTGAGTCTGTAATGAATACAATGTGCTCTGCAATGGTCCCCCTCCAACCAACGGAGTGCCGCTGTTACTGCCCAATTCTAATGCTGGAGGTTGTAGTCTCATATGCCAGACTTATTTTTCAAGACTCGCCCATTAGCCTTGTCAATGAAACCCCAACCACTCCGTCTATTTCTCACCATTGTCCCATCGGCATAGATCACTATGTCACCTTGATGTGTCTTACTCTGGATCAGGTGATGCATCTCAAACTTTATGCGGCCCGCTGCCCATTCTCTGCACTCACCACCCAGTGTTACTATTACATTGTGCCAGTCTGTCATGTCTTTCGGTACTTCAACCCACTCTTTTTAACGATTGATGGTCTCTAGATCACACACCTTACGTGTAGATATTTCTGCCTATGCCATCCATGACCTACCTCGTCTTAGTCTATGACCATTGACCATATTCGTGGCTTCATACAGGGGGTGATCCCTATCTGCAGCAACTCTCAGGTACCATTTGGCTTGAAGGACCGCCATTGTTGGTACAACCAGGATATTCCTCATGCATATAATTGGTGTGTTCTTTGTGCACCCCAGGATCACCCGCATGGCCGCTGGGCACTTATAAACACACGTCTAAATAATGTATACTGTCCACTTATCATCAAATGTCCAAAGAATGTAGATTGTCCACTTATCATCAAATGTTCAAAGAATGTAGCTTATCCATTTATGATCAAATGTCCAAAGACTGTAGAATGTGTACTTATCATCGCATGACCAGAGAATGTAGATTGTTTACTTATCATCACATAACCAAACAATGTCGATTGTCCACTTATCATCAAATATCCAAAGGATGTCGATTGTCTACTTATCATCAAATGGCCAAAGGATGTCGATTGTCCACTTATCATCAAATGTCCAAAGAATTTCGATTGTCCACTTATCATTAAATGTCCAAAGAATGTAGATGATCCACTTTTCAACAAGTGTCCAAAGAATGTAGACTGTGTACTTATCAACACATGACCAGATAATGTGGATTGATTACTTATCATCACATAACCAAAGAATGTCGATTGTCCACTTAGCATCAAATGTACACAGAATGTAGACTGTCCACTTATTATCAAATGTTCAAATAGTGTAGATTATCCACTTATCATCAAATATCCAAAGAATTAGACTATGCACTTATCGTCACATGACCAAAGAATGAAGATGTTCTTATTATCATCACATAAGCAAAGAATGTAAATTGTCTACTTATAATTTTTTTTAAAAATAATTTGCACATCCTATTTTACAGGACATCGCAGTCAACATAAGCATTTCTATCGCTGTGATCTCCTGGCAAGTCCACGTTCAGTAGTTTGCCATTGCTTTCTGAACGACTGGCACTGATACCAACGCAAAACCAACGCAATGCGATCTGCTGTCAAATCGCGTTGAGCTGTGTTTCGAACACGGGTATACGGGATTACGAACCGCGTCCGCAAATTCCTTCGCCACGGAGACCTACTTATTATTACACGTCCAAATAATGTAAATTATCAGCGTATCGTCACACGTCCTAAGAATGGGGATTCTCTATTTATCATTACTTGTCCAGACATGAAGAATGTAGATTGTCTTCTCATTATCATACGTCCAAAGAATGGAGATTATCTATTTATCATCACATGCCCAAATATGAACCGGTCTCCCTGGCCGAGGATTTAGCAGCTTTCTCCGTAACCCCGAATACTCTCGTGGTTGACGTGAGCGCACGAGAATTGGAAGCGGTTCGAGTCGCGCCAGTGACTTATGAGAGGATGGAGCCGGTCGCTCAAAAAGTCGTGGCGTGCTGATGAGCGTAATCTAGCCTAGGAATCAACATACAGCTGAAAGATGCTGATGTTGACCGCAATGTCCTGAAACAGGATGGAAACGCGGGGGGAAAAAAATGCCCAAATATGAAGAATGTAGATTGTCTTCTCATTATCACACGTCCAAAGAATGGAGATTATCGATTTATCATCACACGTCCATACATGAAGAATGTAGATTGTCTTCTCGTTATCACACATCCAAAGAATGTAAATTGTGCACTTACACTTATCATGTCGCGACTGCCAATATCGAGCAAAGACTGTTAATACGTCTGTTCCAAGGACTGGTGCTTTCACCCATCCAGTATGCCCTGGCCATCCTCACTGTCAGCCCTACACAGATTGGAAGACTTGAAAAGGTACAAAACGAAGCCATGCGCATCATCTTGGGCTGCACGAAAGACACCAGCTGTGTAGCAATGAGATACCTCCTTGACTTCCCGACAATGGAACACAGGATCAAGATCTGGAGAGCTCGTGCATACTTAAAAATAAGTGCAGATGAGCAGCACCCTCTGCATGACGCTATATTCAGAGAAAAGGGTGACAGGCTAAAGAGAGGCAAATCATGGATGGGTCGGGCGGAAGATGTCGTCAGACAGCTCTGCAGTCTTACCAGTATCAACCCCGGCAAGGAATGGGTGCCGATGCCTCCAGCTTTTAAGTGCACTTTCTCCTGCATTATCACACCCGACAGACGGTGCAGAGAGCAGAACCCTGCCGCTGTCAATGCAGAAGTCAACGCGCTCATCTATGAACACTCAGATAGCCCCGAAGTGCTCATCTATACAGATGGATCTGTTGTAAAGCAGCAGAGAAGTGCGTGGGCATTTACAGCCCGTTCAGCGGGCCGAACCGTTCAAGAATCCAGTGGTGCCCACTCTATGACCACGAGCAGCATGACGATGGGGAAAGAGCACGGGGAAGACAAAGACAGGAATAGCCGGATGATTTGGTCGCCTATCATTATCGGGACAAGAACACTGACCTGATAAAAGACTGATGATTGTGTGAGATCACGAACCATGATCTTCCACGCTTATCGGCATTGCACCTGATGATGATGATGATTATGATAATGATGATGATGAATGAACCAACACTGCGAAAATGCGTTACTGGTTGTTTTTTTATTCCTTCAAGACTATTACTAAAGGTGATATATTAACCAACATTCTGCTGTGTTTCGTTTCGTAATTTAGCATCACCCAATGAGGCCCTGTTTTACACCTAAGATTTAGTATTCACTGCGGAACTATTTGGGACCGTCAATCGGAACAGTGCCAGTTATTGTGTATAAGACTACATGTGTTTTGGGATTGAGTGCACAGAAACATAAGCGGCCTCTCTTTCTCTCTTGTATCAAACATCAAGAGCTGGCATCAAACCCTTGACCGGACAAGAGCGCCCGCTCTTAAACATCCGGTGTGCTGATGCCGAGGTAGCAGAATTCTACCCCTACACCGGTCAATTGAATTAAAGTGTTTTCACGTCTTTGACTTCGGGACATATATAACAAGTACCTCAGAAGTCGGAGTGGGTTCGCCTAATGGCGAGAGACACTGGTAATAGAGAAAGCTAATCCACACGCAAAATTCAGTCCTGTGCACTAGAAGAGTAGCACGTGTATGGACTACACTTGAGCTCAGGACGAGCGAGCGGCCGTCTTTGGTACATTGTCAGCATAACGTCCTATATCATTACACCAGTGGTTCTCAACCTTTTTTGGCTCGTGCCCCCCTTCACCATATTTTCAGAACGTCATTCCCCCCCCCCCCCCCTCTTTCATATTTCCTATCTAAAAATCCCCCACCCCTACACAGTATTCGTAAAAACGGAAGGTAAATTTAATAGCATATACTAAAACAAGTCTAGACATCCACATAAAACATGATTTGTGGGTCTACTTACTTTATAAAATGAATTTTAGAAAGATGAGACGTACATAACTGTAAAGTATGAAGGGAAAAACAATATCAAGTAATCGGTTCTTGTATTAACGCGATCTTGAAATGGTCTTCATCCCCCCCCCCCCCTGGAAACACTAAAATTCCCCCCCCCCCGGAGGGGGGGGGGGGGGGGGTAGGGGGAATTCCCCACCGGTTGAGAACCACTGCATTACACCAACGCGCGCTGTTGTCTAAGGGAAAACAATATGTTTAGTCACTTGTGTGGGGACATGTCCGGCCATGATGTATGAATAATGGATGAGTCTCTGGATAGTGGAAGCGGCATCGAAGTACATTCACATAAGGCTTGCTGCAAATTTCACATCCAAATCAACCTGTGAAGTCAGAATACGTCATTCAATGCCAACAGTACATCACCGGGGTATACCCATATATGGACGTCTACTTTGTGGCCAAGCCATCCAGATATTCATCTCTCTGTCCTCCGTGTGCTCTTTTCCCACCACGTTTGCCAGTTGTCATGAAATTATCTAATTGTCCCTTTTGTCATTGCGAATATTGTGAAGAGCAACACCAAGAGGGAAATACATCATGTGTGTAGAATTTCCCTTAACTTTCAAGTTAAACATCGATTTCAACTAGATAACAACAACAAATGCAGATGTCAGCAAATAGTATAGTATAAAGAAAGGTGACTTCACAAACAAACAGTATAACGCAGAAGTACCAACGTAACGAGAGTTTGATGCCAGCTCTAGATGTTAGATACAGGAGGGAAGGACTGACTACCAATTATGTTTTCACCCTTTCTGTGATCACCTTTTCTGTGATCACCTATTCTGCCACCTCTTTAAATCGCTTTGAACTCAAGCGTAGTCCATACAGTGCTACACTGGACTGATTTTTACATGTGGATTAACTTTCCCTATTACTAGTGTCCCTCGCATTCAGGCGAACCGATTCCCACTTATGAGGCACTTGTAATGTGCGTCCCCAGGTCAAGGACAAGAAGTCAACATTTTAGTCAAACTGAGCGGTGTAGGTGTTGAACCTCGGCATTAGCACACAGCATGTGTAAGAGCGAGCTCCCTTCTCCATTCGGCCATGGTGACCTATACTGTGGTGACCTATTCTGTGGTGACCTATTCTGTGGTGACCTATTCTGTGGTGACCTATTCTGTGGTGACCTATTCTGTGGTGACCTATTCTGTGGTCACCTTTTCTGTGGTGACCTATACTGTGGTCACCTATTATGTGGTCACCTATTCTGTGGTCACCTATTCTGTGGTGACCTATTCTGTGGTGACCTATTCCGTGGTGACCTATTCTGTGGTCACCTATTCTGTGGTCACCTATTCTGTGGTCACATATTCTGTGGTCACCTATTCTGTGGTCACCTATTCTGTGGTCACCTATTCTGTGGTCACCTATTCTGTGGTCACCTATTCTGTGATCACCTATACTGTGGTCACCTATACTGTGGTCACCTATTCTGTGGTCACCTATTCTGTGGTTACCTATTCTGTGGTGACCTATTCTGTGGTGACCTATGCTGTGGTGACCTATTCTGTGGTCACCTATTCTGTGGTCACCTATTCTGTGGTCACCTATTCTGTGGTCATCTATTCTGTGGTAATCTATTCTGTGGTCACCTATTCTGTGGTCACCTATTCTGTGGTCACCTATTCTGTAGTGACCTATGCTGTGGTCACCTATTCTGTGGTGACCTATGCTGTGGTCACCTATTCTGTGGTCACCTATGCTGTGGTCACCTATTCTGTGGTGACCTATGCTGTGGTCACCTATTCTGTGGTCACCTATTCTGTTGTCACCTATTCTGTGGTGACCTATGCTGTGGTCACCTATTCTGTAGTGACCTATTCTGTGGTGACCTATGCTGTGGTCACCTATTCTGTGGTCACCTATGCTGTGGTCACCTATTCTGTGGTGACCTATGCTGTGGTCACCTATTCTGTGGTGACCTATGCTGTGGTCACCTATTCTGTGGTCACCTATTATGTGGTCACCTATTATGTGGTCATCTATTATGTGGTCACCTATTCTGTGGTCACCTATTCTGTGGTCACCTATGCTGTGACCACCCATTCTGTGGTCACCTATTCTGTGGTCACCTATGCTGTGGTCACCTATTCTGTGGTCACCCATTCTATGACCAGCTATTCTGTGGCCAGTCCTTCCCTCCTGTGTCGAACATCAAGAGCTGGTATTGAATCCTCAACCAATCGCGCTCATGACTATGTCATCGTTATCTTCCTATATCGTCACACCAACGTGTGCTATTATAGTACATGGTTAACTAATGAAACATAATTCGCTGCATATTCTCTTACAGGATCTAGTCTGTGATTCAATTGACAAATGTAATGTTCAGTAGCCGGCTTCCTGGCCTAGAGGTTAGCGACTTTCTCCGTAATCTCGTATACTCTCGTAAGTAACGTGACGACGGTGAGAATCAGCAGTGGTTCAAATCGCGTCGGTAACTTACGGGGTATGTGAGCCGGCCGCTCAGAAAGCAATGACAAACTACTGAACGTAATCTTGCCAAGAAATCAACAATCAGCTGAAAGATGCTGATGTTGACAGCGATGCCCTGTAAAGGATATGCAAAAAAAATGTTCAGTAGTTTGCCACTGCTTTCTTAACGGCCGACACTCATACCATTCAACGCAGAGCTATCTGCTTCCAAATCGCCTGCGACTTATTTCTAACCTGTATGTGTCGTAAAGCCAGTAATCTGTTTATAGTGCTTCCACATCAACAGGCCAACAAAATCATCACGAATTTGGCAAATATCTCTAAGGTCACGTGCCGGTAATCCGATAGGCTGGCTGGGTAAGCATGCACAGCGCAATGTAAAAACTTCAAAATAGTTGACACAAACATCCTCTAAGAATAAATGTCATGTCCGGTAAAGGCGACGGACATTACTTGGTTTTCTCTGATAAGTTTGTTTGCTCAAACGTCCGTGCTTGAAATGTAAACTTATTATGTCAGTCATTAGTTGTGTACAACATGCAGACAAACTTGTGAACTTCACATGACCGGTTGTTTCCGTTGTTACACCTACTATTGTTGTTATTGTTTCTACTGCGGCTGTGGCGGCGGCGGCTGCTGCTGCTGCTGCTGCTGCTGCTACTACTACTACTACTACTACTACGACAAAAGCCATCACTACTGCAACTACAACCATGATAGCACCCACGAGAAAGGCTACTACTACTACTACTACTACTACTACTACTACTACTACTACTACTACTACTACTACTACTACTACTACTACTACTACTACTACTACTACTACTACTACATCAACAACCATAGTAAGGTAATTAAAGGTAAAGGACACGCTTCCCTCGTGTGTCTTGGGTACATGGTGCTAGCCCCATACCAATCGATAGGCGACTATTAATGCGCTCAGTATCTCGCCAGCTGCAGATCACTTCCCAGGACGTTTCCTGGTGCCTATTACACGGGGGCTCGTCCTGGAAGCACAAGTTACTTTTGTGAAATTCACGATGGGGATTCGAACATTTGACTTCTTGGTCGACAGCAACAACACTAATTGCAACAAGATTACTTTATAATTACTACTACCCTGTGGTAAGTTAAAAAGAAATGAGGATGGGATCCCCAAATTCTAATAGCTAACTGTTAGAGAAACTTAAAATGGCTCGTTAAGAATCCCTAGGGGAGGCTAGTGATCAATATTTGAAGTTTCTTCACAGAAAGCCAGTGGAGCCCCGGAAGTTCACAGTACTCCGATAAGGGGAATTTTCCCTGGTAAAATCTGAAATACTTGTAGTTTTCCGGCCACACTTGGCTCCACTCTTCTGTAGTAACTAATGTTATCAGTTATCAGTTATCAGTTGGGGTATCTTCGTTGCACTCCGGACATGTCCATAGGTGCTCAGATCCTCCCCCCAGCATATGCATCAGCGTCCGGTGGCTAATAGTGCCAGTTCTGTGTTGGTTGACGAGGCGCTTTGTTTTCCCGATGTACCTCTCGCGTCTGGCTGTGCCGATTCTTACTCCCAGGTCTTTCAGCCTGGAAAGCGATGTGGAATCACTGGCGTCAAAATCCTCTGTTCTCGCCATATCTTTAAGGGCGTTAATGACATCGGCACGATCCATGGGCTGGCCATCTACAGGGGGGTGCAGAGCCAGCCAATTTATCAGCTCGTTCATTTCCCTCGATTCCCGCATGTCCCGGGACGAAGATGAAGGTGACTTTGCGGACAACAGACTTCCGCAGCGACTCAGTCCACTGTCTACGTACAGATCCAGCTTCGACCTTCTGAATCATGCTCATTGAATCACTTAGTACACACACGTTGGTATAATGCTGTGATTCCAGCCATATGAAAGCCTGTGTAACTGCCATCACCTCCATCGTCATGCTGCTAGTGGTCATAGAGTGGGCACCACTGGATTCTTGAACGGTTCGGCCCGCTGAACGGGCTGTAAATGCCCACGCACTTCATGTATTTGGCCTAATTAGCACTCTAACTCAACAAGGAAAACGACCAACACCTTGATACACATTATAATACTGTAATGAGATAATATGGTGATGGGTTCCTGTGTATGTATGTTAGAGTGACATATGGTATCAGATACACGATTCAGCATAACACCATAAATGAGATAAATCAATCATTAGCCAAAGAAGGACTTAAAGTTCCAAACTCTACACTAATATTAAGGTACACTGGTTTTGAGTTATAAATGGCACTAAACCAAATGTGTCTCTGAGTTCATCACAACCATAATCTATTGTCCAAAATGTCATATACTACTATTACTACTTGAATTGTTCCGGGTGCACTCCTAATGGCACTCGAGCAATGTTCTTGAAGGTATGAGTCTACCGATGTAACTACTCTTGTTGTAGATCCTACGTGGGATGATGTTACCGGGGGTATCTCGGTTCTAGCGTCGAGGACAACACAGACTGTACTGACAGGTACTGGGCTGCAGGGTTATGGTATAGGAGAAGCAGCTGAGGTAAAATGATGCTGTTCCTCCATAATGACAATCATCAGCATACAGGTCTCTGCCCAGTTTTAGCACTCACTTAACCACCACCCTTGAGAAATAGGACCAAAAACTATATATCTATCTCTCCTAAGAGCTGGGTTAGGGGAAAAATATAAGCAAAGGGAGAAGGGATCCTTTCCTTAGCTCAGGGTAGTCCAGCCTGGCTATTCTGTGTGCCTGGTTATTTTCTATAATCTCCGTTGGAGGTGTCCACCTCATCTACTGGCACGACATGTCCTCTTCCTTCAGGCTTTCTGTAGGCTAGTCCTTCTCTTGTCCGTGGAACGATATGAGCCCACTGCCTGTTCCATGCTTTCCTTCTTCCGGGAAAATACCCGCCTAACCATTTCTCATTTTCCCATATTCCCATTACACATCTAAAATCTTACAGGGTAGGTTTTAGAAAAGTATCATTCACAAATAAAACATATGAATTATTGTAACACAAAATCATATAGAGTCAGAACATGCAATACACTTTAAAACATAATTTTCCAGAATAGAATATAATGACTATCTTGGAGAAAGTCTCATGGTAGTTTTGTTATAAAGTATAGATCGCATCTGAAGACTCTGAGAAATAGTGAATGAGAAGTGTATCACTCATCAAATACATGACTAACGCCTCAAAAGATTCATTAAGAATTCTTCTTGCCGAAGGATGACTTATCTACTCATCAGAATAGTTTCTCTAAGTCAAGAAAATCTTCTCTATTTTCTAAGATTGTCTCTAGATTGATATATATATTCCTTATCATAAAGAACAAGTGCTCTCTATAGAAGACATCTTACTGTTAACTTTATCCATTTACAGGAGAGGCATATTAATTATTAATTACCTTCACTCCCAGGAGAAGTATTATATCGACACACACACTCAGAAAAACTTCTGCTCTCTATATCACATTGTACAAGACTGGCACGTTAAGTTTCCGCTGTACTTTATATATCTCCTCCCACACAGCTTTATTAGTCTTCCACAATCTTTACAAAGAATTTCCCTCGACGTGACAATCACATTCTACCAACATCCATCTAATTACCGTCCAATTTCACCGATAACAATCCTGTTATCCTTCCTGTCTTTGTTGCTGGCACAGAGTTTTTACCTGCAATGAAAACATCAACAGTGCTCTCTCTCTCTCTCTCTCTCTCTCTCTCTCTCTCTCTCTCTCTCTCTCTCTCTCTCTCTCTCTCTCTCTCTCTCTCTCTCTCTCTCTCTCTCTCTGACCTATGCAATTGTCTGCTAATGAAATCACATCACGCGCTTGTACTATCTTCTCCGATGTAGGTCTCCCAGTTGACAGGTGACCTAATTACTTTGAGAATGCCAAAAGTCTTTGTTCCCGTTGAATCACACTGCATTTTCTTCCTGGGGTTTAAGTTTTGGAAACTTAAGGAAACTGCTTGTCGTCTGTCCTTTCCATTTTAAACACTGTTGTCTATCTCTATACTTGTCCTTGTATATGGTGGTTTAATTCGTATGAAGACGGGCATGAGACATTGACATGTCACATACCCCAAGATCAACAATTACCCTACTACAATTATTACAACAACTACGACTATTACTACAACTATAAAAGCTGCTGCTACTATTAATATTTGCTTGCTTGCGTTCGCTGGCTGTGAACTCCAGCGTGAAGTCCTGTATGTCGGATGAAGACATCCTGTTGTCCAACATCAGTGTGATGTCATACCGGACTGAGGTTTGCGTGAATATCCGTTGTCCCATGTCTGGCTTATTGGTGTGTAAATGGATGGTTCCTCGCCGTGCTGGCAGTTACTTTCCAACTTCGGAAGAATCAGCGATCCTACTACGTTAGCCAGGACTCCGAAGGAACCTGTTGCCCAGGACGCACGACCAGGACGTGTTAGAAGGTCTTCGCCAGTATAGAACCTGGCCCTGGTGCCCTGGAAACACCTTTGCGTCCCGCTATTACTACTCATGCTGCCGCTACGACTACTACTACTATTACTACTACTACTACTACTACTACTACTACTACTACTACTACTACTACTACTACTACTACTACTACTATTGCTGCTGCTGCTGCTACTACTACTACTACTACTACTACTACTACTACTACTAGAACTACTACTACTACTACTACTACTACTACTACTACTGCTGCTGCTGCTGCTACTGCTACTACTACTACTACTGCTACCACCACCACCACCATCACTACTACTACTACAATTAGTACTATTGCTGATAAACAAGCAACTACTACTAGTCCCACTATTACTATCACTGCCACTATTACAACAATTACAGCTATAACATTATAAACAAGAAGTAGAAGAATAAATACTAAATAATTTAAAACGAGAACTTGCAATCAATCTAATGCATTTTCATGTTTTAACCCAACAGCAATAAACAAGATAAAATTCAGAAAAGAAACGCGATGGGGCAGGAAGAATACAGCTGTCTGGCTTCGATACCTTGAATAGATCCATACGCATCCATATTTATAAAGGAATTCCCCTGTGGGCTGCAGATGCGAATACAACCGTGGTTAAGCCAAAAGAAACATCCCTACTGTGTTCTGTAATTGGAGTTATTGGCACATACATTCCAGTTTGCCAAGTTAGAGACAGTGGTGTGTCTTGTGTTTCAATCTAGTACTTGTTAAATTGATGTTTACAATTATCATCATTGCACTGCGGGAACATGTATGCGTGCTCGGTCTTCATTAGTATAGGTAGAAGTGGAAAACGTTTCATTAGGCTTGCTGCAAACTCCACTTTAGGGAGACAGAGGGTTTTAGGGGGTATGATAATTATTACGCCAGGATGCCAAGTAGCAGCGCAGATGAAATGACGCAAAATAGAAGTAGTGAGAAAATCGCGAACCAAATCTTGTGAGAAACTAAGAGGCTGGAGTAAAAAGGAGACGACGTCAGAGAAATTGGCAACAACAACAAAGAGTCAGATCTTAGAGCTTGACGAGCGAGGCAGCATGATTCGATTCTCTGGAACGAGATATATTATATACTGGCAGGACACTATTATGATGGCCAACAACTATTGGAAAGGAGCACGAGAATATTAAGGCATGATGGATATCAGCCCGAAAATCATGGACAGATGTGCCCAAATCAGGATGAGACTTAGAATGTCAGAGCAAGGTGACTCATAGGCAACTTGCTGAAGGACAGAAGGACTGTGATAGAGTCGTTGCAAGTATATTCAACTATATATTGTTCATAATTAATATTTTTATGCCGTCCCGCCTGGCCATAACAGGCACGGTATCAACGAATTGTAAATTGTCACTGATGTTTATTGAATATGCAACTAGCTCGACTCAGGCGAATAAAAAGTGCCTTAGAATGTTAAACGCCGGCCTTCGAGTCATTCATCAATGTTGGCATTATGGTTCTGTATTCTGCTGGATTGCTGCAGCCCTGGACCTTTGAGTATTGTTTATTAATATTTCATCATTTCACGCAAGTTACAGTCTAGCACAGGAAAGGTCAGAGGTTTTCATCTCACTGAAATATCTCGTTTGCGAGTTATCACAACAAACCTCCACGTACAAGGACAATTTTTCCAAATTGGAAAACACTCACTCGGTCAGTAAGCCAGAGTATACACTTTCTTGTGTTGTAAAAACATTACTCACCGTCGAACACCAATTTAAATGGAAACATCTCCGACCCCTTAGCGGTGGTTATAGTGGTTATTACGAGTGTCTACAGAGTTAGTGGTCCAGGTTCAAACCCTTGTAGCGGCAGGATTCCTGTTCCATTCCATTGCCACTGAGATAAATTCAGTTTCATATTGTTGGTACTGGATAATGTTGAGAGCTGTGTGGGGTTTGTCTGGGAAGGAAAGATGAGGAGGTAAGCAACTAGCTACATGTCACCACATATTACCATGACCTAAAATATACAAAGGCCCAACACTTCAGAACACAACGGTAGTATCTGTCATGAGACTGTCGTTAGATGACCTTCCCATGATATAGGGTGTATTTTTGAAGGCTGTGGAGTTTTTGAAAATATTGCCGTTCCTAGATGTGTATTTACCCTCAGTGAATTCATGAGGCATAATAGGTAAATATAAAACTTCGAACGGCAATATTTTCAAAAACTCCACAGTTATTAAACATACACCCTGTATTAGAGCCAATATCACCAACATTCTATGAGAGTATAATGAATACTGTGGAGGTCTTCCCCCGATAGTATAGCAAATAACGGTACCTGTTCGCGATAGTATAGTGAATAATATTTCCGTCCCGAGATAGTATAGCGATAAATATTACTTTCCCACATTGGTACAGCGATTATAATTACTTTTCCACTATGATACAGTTAATATAATTACCATTCCATAAAAGTATTGCGAATAGTATTACCTTCCCGCGATGGCATAGCAAATATTTTACTATTCCACGGTCGTGGTGAATATTATTACATGTCCAGGATTGTATAGTGAATATTATAACCCTTCCCATTATAGTATAACGAATATTATTATCTTTCCATGGTAGTATAGCAAATATTATTACCTATCCATGTGGCTATAGCGAATATTATTACTTTTTCATGACAATGTAGCGAATATCTTGACCTTTCCACAACAGTATAGCGAACATGATGACCATTCCATAACAGTATAGCAAACGTGATACCCATCTATGACAGTATAGCCAATATCACTAACAGACTGCATGGCACTTGGGAACCGCTGTAGCACATTAGTTAGCATGCTTGCCTGCCAGCCTAGTGGTTTTCTGTTCAAATCTCCATAGAAGAAGATTATTAACAATTGACCTGGCACCCAGGTGAATGCAGCCTAAAATGGATACATGAAAATGATTTGACAAGTAAAGGCGGCCGGTGGAATATTGACCACATTATCCGCCGAGTACCGGCTGGGTTCTACAACTATGGGAACAGCCAATAAACCCAATAGCTGCACGGTGTGAAAAGGTTCCGTTACTTTTTGTGTTGACTCTGATACCATGGGTACATTAAAAACAGCCGAGTGACTCAACAATTGGCGCCAGCAATTTGTTGTCTAGGGGAAAACAATATGTTTGATCCCTTGTGTGGGGACATTCCCGACTATGATGGATGAATAATGGATGTGTCATTGGATAGTGAAAGCGACCATCAAAATACGTGAACACAAGGCCTGCTACAAATTTCATATCCAACTCAACTTTTGATGCGCCATTTCCTTGTGCTCTTTTCCCATCACGTTTGCCAGTTCATGAAATTACCTACTTTTGTCCTCTTGTCATTGTGAACGCTGCGAAGAGCAACACCAAGGGGAAAAGTGTAAAGTCTCCCTTAACTTTTCAGTTAAACAAGGATTTCAATTCATTAAAATAAAAAGAAAATACTGCTGTCAGAAGAATCTGTAGTGTAAAGAGAAGAGACTTGACAAACAAACAGTAACAAGGAGTAACAAAAGAAGAATCTCACCTTAAAAGAATTAATCGCTCAATTGAACTGCGGACGTATGGCCCCCTGTCATGCTTATTAATTTAAACGAGTTCTTACCCACATTCAATGACCAACAACACTTATTATAATTAGAGATAACACACCAATGAGTTTAGTTACCTTCCAAAGTCTTCCATTCCTATAACCCATGCCTTGTAGTGTTGGTGTTGATGTCTGTCCACATTCATCGGGTATCGTACACTTCCAACCATTTCTGACACCTATGTTCATCCATACAATTATGTCAAACTGTCCAGCACCTTCTCTCCCGGCTTCCCCGATCCTCTCCTCCCCACTAATATTTCCGTTGTCACGACGTACTCCAGCATTCATCTTCTCATGATGTGTAAAAGAATGTGGACTGACTTCTTCTAATGTAAATAACCCATTCTCTGTGTGAGTTAACTTCTTCCAAGGTATTTTCCTACGTTTTTGTTATCCCTACACGGAGTCCTCATAATTCGTATGTAAAACCAAATCTCGGCAGCTTCCACAAACCTCCCCACTAGTCTGTTCATTGTCTATGATTCACTTCCGTACACCAGGTTACAGCTCTTTAGAACTATTTTTTTGAACCTATATGTTCAACTACCACTATATTATCGACTAGAGTGATGCTAGAGAATGATCCTCAAGTTTTCAGAATAGCAATTAAATAATATCGATTTAATCACGAGACAGAAGTTGCGACGGATTGATTGACGTCAGACTGACTAAGATTATCCACTTACCTGTTGAGAGTTCCTTGCTCTCCGGTTTAGAATTTCTCACTCACTCACTCACTCACTCACTCACTCACTCACTCACTCACTCAGCCACCCACCCACCCACCCACCCACCCACCCACCCACTCACTCACTCACCCAAACCCATACAACACCACAACACCACACATACACACACCTACACACACACACACACACACACACACACACACACACACACACACACATACAAACACACTGGACGGGTCCACATGGTTAACTGATTCTTCTTCTAGGCCTGTCTTGACAAACAGCGCCTGCACTGAAATTGAAAATAATGTGCAGTCCTTACAGAGGCTGTTTGGGCTGTACTCCAGGACATGAACAAATGCACGACAGCAACAGTCTTCAGATAACAGATACTGGATAGTTACCAACACAATGTCACTATCCTTGTTTCTAACATTCTGTTCTCACATAGAAAATCGTACTACTTAATTTCAGGCAACAGAAAGAATAAATTATTTTAAAAGGAAAAAAAAAGAAGGGGAGGGGGGTGTTGTTAAGCCTCCCGCTGTGATCAACTCGCCCGCCTCGCTCTACAAACGTAGGGGGTTCGTATTTGGATTCCATCATTTAGTTCACCAGTGCAATTTTCCGGAAACCCACAGGGGTCGCTGTCGGACCTAAGGATTTCTTGCTCTGTGAGACGCTTTCGGCAGGCTGCTATAGGGAAACAAGAACATATGGTGAGAACCCGATACAATGAAGTCTATCCTCTTTCCTGTAAACCTTTAACTACTATACCTCATATACAAGCTGCATCTGAGTAAATAACATCTTCTAGCACTGTATCACTCTTTCCTTGATGAAAATGTGCACACCGTGTGTTTTACATTACTACGAGGGAAAACAACTGTGATTCTGTGAATGGTAGTATTCTTAAACAAGTTAATCGACACCCCTATCTCGGAACAGTCATCACATCTGATGGGAGGTGCCTTGAAGAGATTAAAACAAGAGATGCTATGGCAATGGTAGCCTTTTGCAAGATGGAAAGCATTACAGACCAATGAAAAGATGTCAATTGCAACGATAAAAAGAGTATTGAAATGCTACTTAGAACCTGTACTTATGTATGGATGTGAAACGTTGACAATGAGCAGACAGGCTGAAAAATATATAAGCGCATTGTAAATGTAAATTTTTCAAGGAAAATGCAAAGAATAGCGTGGACAGACATTACTCTGGATCAGTTGTTGCATCTCAAACTCTGCCAGGCCCGCTGCCGATTCACTGCACTCACGACCCAGTGTTACTATTACATTGTCTCTAGATCACAAACCTGACGTATATATATTTCCGCCTGTGCCATCCAGGATCTGCCTCGTCTTAGTCTTTGACCCTTGACCATATCCGTGGCTTCATGCAGGGGGTAATCCCTATCTGCAGCAACTCTCAGTTACTATTTGGCCTGAAGGACCCTATGCCTATCCGCCATTGTTGGCAGCATCAGGATATGCAACATGCATATAATTGGTGTGTCCTTTGTGCACCCCAGAATCACCAGTATGAACGCATTTTGTATGCGCTCCAACCTTTCAAGCTGGCTCTTTGTACTGTCAGGAGCCCTACACAATATTCAGTGACAGAAATGATTAACTGCTGAAAGAGCTTGTAAAGCATCCTCTGCTCTACTCTGGTTGCTGTCATCGCCCTCAAAGCATTAAGTCCCCTACTAGCTTTCACCACCAAAGCCTCCACATGATCCTTAAAAGACATACATCTGTCGAAGGTGATACCCAAGTACTTCAATTTACTCTCTCTCTCTCTCTCTCTCTCTCTCTCTCTCTCTCTCTCTCTCTCTCTCTCTCTCTCTCTCTCTCTCTCTCTCTCTCTCTGCTAAGAGGAATCCATTCAATATAATACATTGTACATCTGCCTTCACAATCCGGTTATCCAGGTAGTCACACACAATCGATGCATTGTCTGGGTTTATAACGGTCCCTGCATCCCTGCACCACTCTGTCACTCTGTTTACTGCCACCTGTAAATCTGCAGCCAAACTTTCATTATCTCTGCCCTGTCTGTACACCTTCACATCATCCGCAAATGTCAAGACTATACCTGGTATTTCAATAGCTGCGACTTTGCTGGTGTAGACATTAAAGAGCATCGGGGACAAGGTAGATCCCTGTGGCAACCCAGGAGTAATCGTACAGGGATCAGACGCCCAGAACCCATGCGCAGTGCAACCTTACACTCATAAAAGACTGCCGTAACAAATCTGACAAATCAAGGGTAGACCTCCATGTTCAATAGAGTGTATATCAACCGATCATACCTAACCCTGTTATACGCATCCACGCATCCTCCACTGTCTCTTGTTTATCCTGGAAGCCCACATAAACATCAAATGCAAAAGTAGCCACATTGGCCTAGATATCCTTCCCAGGCCGGTAACTCCCGAACCCGTTGGGAAGCAGATTACGACTTTCCGAATGTCGCTGGAGCCTGCGGGCTACTATCTTTTCGAGGACTTTGCCAAAGGTGTTTGCATAGTTATGATTCGGTATCTATTAAGTCTGGAGTGATCCTCACCTGGCTTTAGAAGTTGGACCAAGTAGCTGTGCAGCCAATCCTGGAGTATTTACGCTGTATTCATGCTTAGGTTGAAACAAAGAGACATCTCCTCCAAGTCCCCATCCTTCATGTTTCTCATATAGTTGTACCCTACTGCGTCCGGGCCTGGCGCTATTTTTGTAGCCTCTTCAGTACCCGTCTAATATCCTCCACCGTAACCCCACAGTCCTCCTTCCTTGTGACCGCTGACAAGGCTTCTCTGGTCATATCTCTAATAGCTCTATCTTGCTGATCCGACTGTTTTAAAAATCGTGCAAGAAAAGCCTCCCCTTTGTCCTGGTCAGTTGGCATAGGTCGGTTGTTATCATCATAAACGATACCATGTGTACCAGGCATCCCCTGTCTGTTCATCTGCCGGTGCAGCTTCCAGAATTTACCCAATGTCACATCCAATTCCAATTTTCAAAAACAAAAATTCCAAATTCGGCCTCATCTAACCTGCTTCATCAGCTGTGGTTATTGTTGAGGTCCGTGGTTTTTGTGGATTTATTCACCCTAATTCTTGTCTTGTGAATCCTATCTCGGACTGGTTATGTAGCGTTTGTGTCTGTGACGTCAGCAGTGGTCGGCGGCTATCCTTTGTGCTCGTCTGTTCTTGTGGTTTTCTTTGTTTGTGTAGGCTCCTGGCTCGTCTGGCTTGACTGGCTGCAGTCTTTATAAGGACTTTTTATTTGGTCTTTTTGTCTGCTTTTTTGTGTATTTTCTGTGGGAGCTTTTCGACGTTTTCATTTTCCTCCTTGCGCCTGTTTTCACTGTCGCGTTTGAGTATCTGCTGCCTTAAGATTTCTTCCTCCGTGGTCAGCCATGGGACGATTTTACCGTCATCTATATAGTACTCGAAGTCGTTCTCACAGTCGTAGTGTAAGACTGGGTATGCCATCGGTTTCCCCCGGAGTTTCTTAGACTTCTTCTTTTATTTTTCTTCCCAGCGCCTTCTGAATTCCTCGCGCTTGAGTTCATCCTTGCTAACTGGGTATTCTTTGCCTCCTTCAGAGATCCGACGGGATATTGTTTCCCTCTTGGGCGTTGTAGTTGGGCTGCTGGCTTTAGCTTGCAGTTCAGGCTCGGTCTCTTGGTTTTCATCTTGCGGTTTCTCTGTGAGTTCTTGTATGGCTTCTGTTGGTTTGTTTTGAAAGAGTTCCATTTCAGCTCTATGCAATTCTCTTTCTGTCTTGATCATTTGTAGGATTTCTTCGTTCACCTTCTTCATCTCGGTCATGCGCTCCATCTCTTGTTTGATGTTGTGCTGGATTTCTTTAATGTCGGCCAGCAGCTTCTCATTATCGCTGGTCGGATTCGTCGTCAGCAGTGCCTTGACTTGTTTCTTCAACTCGTCTATCTGCTTTTGAAGTTGATCTTTTTCAGCTTGTGCTATACCAAGGTACTACCTTTTTAGTTACCGAACATTGCCAGCGATGTTTTTTAACGGCGATATTCGTTTTCTTGTTATTGTTCCCCGATATTAAGGATGTATAGAGTACTCGTGATGTTAAATTCCCCGATTATTTCAAGATCGCATTAAAACAGAAACCGACTACTGAGTATTGTTTTTGGTTTCATTGTCTACAAATCTATACATTATTAATACGTAAGTTGACTCGTAAATTTCGTTTTATATAGACGGTGCCGCTTGATTTAGTATGAATAATTAAATTGAGCATCCATTCTTACACGTACTGTGAAATTTTCAAATATTCAAGTCGGCGGGGACATCCCAAACAGAAATTATTAAGATCGTATGCTATGATGCCGTCATGTTAAATTTCAATGGCGGGAATATAGCGGTTTTCCGTGTCATAATACAGCGATGATCATTTAATATTCTTATGGATTATTCAGAGCGACGAGATGATAATGAATGCATGTTTGCATTCACCACCCATTCTAGTATTTAGGTTTAAATTTTTATCACTCTACGCGGCCGGGGTCGATTGATTTTGGATAGCTTTTTATCACGACTTCACTCAGATCTACGAGCGCCGGCAGACCAATCATTGCATCGACACTGCCGTCATCACAGCTTATATATCATATATCTGTCGGTGTGAGCGTGTATATAATAGTTTTATATAGTTAGTTTTATGTGTATATATATATATATATATATATATATATATATATATATATATATATATATATAATATGCAAAGAATACCATGGACAGACAGAAAAACCAATGACCAAGTACTACAGGAGACAAATGAACATCGTAAACTGATTAGAGATATTAGACGTAGACAGTCAAAATTTTTTGGACATGTTATGAGAAGAAATGGATTGGAGAACTTAGTGACAACTGGCAAGATCGAAGGGAACAGACCAAGAGGAAGACCAAGAGGAAAATACCTGGATGGCTTGGCCACATGGCAGGGACGAGACAGGAACACTGAGCTGATCCACGACACTGGTGATCGAGTGAAATGGCGAGTCATGACCGCCCACGCTTTCCGGCATGGCACATGATATATATATATATTATATAATATATATATATATATATAATATATATATATATATATATATATATATATATATATATATATATATAAGTGTGTGTGTGCGTGAGTGTATACACACACACACACACACACACACACATATATATATATATATATATATGTGTGTGTGTGTGTGGTGTGTGTGTGTGGGTGTGTGTGTTCGTAAGCGTTTTATGTTAAGTAGTTTGCCATTGCTTTCTGAACGACCGGCTCACATACCTTCCCGTAAGAAACCAACGCAACGCAATCTGCTTCCGAATCTCAGGCAGCTTTGTTTTGTACGTGGGTATGTGGGATACGAACAGCATCTTTACCTTCTTCACCAGGGTGATAAGCATATATATATATATATATATATATATATATATATATATATATATATATATATATATATATATATATATATATATATTGCCTCGAAGTGCGATCCCTCTCAATTATAAGAATCCACCCGAGGTATTGTTGAAATTTGGCTCGCCTCCGGAGTAAACAAAACACTCAACGTCAAACTGAAGTTGGCAACGAAAATTCACAGATGCGGCTCTGACGATAAAGCATTAAAATACACCTGTTTATTTGGTGTCTCAATAATGTTGCAATACACAATTCTTCGTCTCTATAGGGTGTCCCTAATACAGGATCAGCACCTATTACGAGCAGCTCGAATTGCCATGCTCATATGTCCTTAACCTCTACCTCAGCGCTCATTCTGGTTTTCATTCCTGTGTTCGTTTGTTCCGTGTCAGTATCCTCTAGTTATATTCATCTCGCTCCTGGGTCCATGGTCTTTCGATCCCAGCAAGTGACTCCTCCCGTCGTCCACTTGAATATGAGCTATACCTGCATAAGAATATCCAATCTGGTCCCACGACATTTGACTTCCTCAGAATATCACACACGTCCGAATCCCAAGATGGTATCCCCGCGTAATCTTGTTGTTGACGTCTGACGCATCCCCTTAGTTTCCCTGCGCACTTCTATAATTGTACCATTCGGTGCATCTTTTAGGGAAGCTCCCTTCAGCCTTTCTCAGTCTGCTGTATGTCAGTGACTGATATGTGGCATTATGCCCCCCGCCCTACAAATTAAATGATATCATCATTTAATTTCATATACACATATACATTTATTACCCATGACAAATAGCATCACTGACAACCTAAGTTGTATCAATTGCTGAACATGACATTATGGTTCCCTTTAATAACCCTCAAAAACAAAAACAAAAATTACTGACGGGCATGCCCTCCTGCTCACACCCACGGTGAATGTCATGTGGCCGGCCTATGGGAGGGCCGGACCAACTAATGATACCATTAGTCCCTAACTTGTCCTCACTCTAGGTCAAAACCCGGAGTTGTGGACGAGAGTATCAATCGGTATCATGCCGTCTGTATCAGTTGCTGATCCTCGTTGTCGCTGGTTATGTATATATCTTGCGTTATCATTTAATGGCTGTAGATGAGGTGGAGGCTGTCGCTGATCACCTTCTAATTTAAGGGATATTTCTAATATTATCAAGTGCCGTATTGGATGTGGATATTCTAACAAATGACTGATACATATCAATTAATATCAATTATTATCAACTATTCAATCATTACTTATCGAACAACACAATCTAATGTAATAATTCTAATGTAACTGACTTAAATATTAACTAATTAATTATACATTCTATAATATTATAATATTCACATATTAATGTTATTAATACTATTAATTCAATCACGTAAACTGTTGTTTTTTTCCACAAGATACTTAGGAATTCCGTGAAGTAACACCAGGTTCTATGTTCCATCTAATGATCAACCCGAATAGTAGTGTTACGTCATCGGAGTAACATCACGCTTGGACTCAATTCAGTTGACTCCATGTCCGACGAGGCTAACAGTTCTTCCATATGTAGTATGCGAGACTTGACAGTTGCACTATGTCCCAACAACTTTATGATGCCTCTGCCAACAATGAAAATACGTACATGTATCTATCCGACTACACTATATAATCATAATTAATGTATTATTTTTCCAGTTGCTTGCTATGTACATTACTAATTAACTAGGTGCAATGTGTAACATATATCTTAAAACGTTTCTAACAATCTAAGAACATATCTGTAGAATAGAGAACCAACACATTTTCACACACTTAAGTGTAGAGAGATAGTGAGAAACAAGTAAAACTTTACACAGTGACATCTGGGATAATTAAGTACTAAGACCCTAATGTGTCTGTAGTGTTGCTATGAATCTAACACTTTCATCCCATTTTATTTTTCTTCTTTTCTTTTATTCTTCCTTTCATTCATTTTCTTTTTTTCTTTCTTCGTTTCAAACCTATAGAATCTCTCTTCTGCACGCATGCCAATATTTGTACATTGTAACTTTGTTGATCGGAACAATGTAATTGTTTTCAGTCTTGTGTATCTTCTGTAGTGCATACGCTGTAATGAGTATGTTTGGTAAATCTGTGCCAGAAGTAAGACAAGTAACCAAAGTCAGCAAAGATAAGCGTAGTTCGTTTTCTGTAATATTCTTTGCATTCAACTCTTAATTTCGTAACGTATAGTTTTGTTTGTATGCTACAGTTTATTACCTTTGTTTTGACTTGCGTACAAGTGTTTGTGATGTATTTCTTGGTGTCTGTTAACCAATTTATAAGTTTCTTTCTGGTTTGTGTGTATCTTCTTTTAACTTGTGAATGGATAGTTGTAATGCCGCAAGTAATGTATGTCTTTCAATTGTGCGTATATGTTAGTGACATACTTTTTAACTTCAGCGTGCATGTGTGTGATGCATCTCCTGACTTCTGTTTGCTACGTTTGTGATACACTTTGTGACTTCTGCGCGTATGTATGTAATACATTTCTTGCCTTTTGTGTGTATATTTGTGCTACACTTCTTGCCTTCTGTATGCATGTCCGCGAAATGTCTTTTTGTTCGTAAGAAACCGTTTGTACAATGTTTCTTGAGCTGTGCGTACATGTATGCACTGTTGCTAATAGCATATATTTTTGTACGAAATTACACATTTATGACAACATATTCAACCTGTGTCATGGTTGACTTCGCTAAAGTTATGATCTGAGCAATCATTATTGTTATCAAATTCCATTGCCGTTGTTTAGGCAACACTTTAGTATGTTGTCTCTGTTGTTTGTACTGAGTGCGTGTAACCTTTACTCTCTTTTTAGGATGTTTTAGAAAAATGTCATTGAGAGACATGTAATCACGTTTGATTTGTTATTGAGTATCAGTTATTTCTTCGTGTTTGGGTTCGTTGATTTTGTGTAAATCTTGGTATTCGCAATTATTTACCGTTGTGCTATCACTCAATATCGTTGTATCCTGTGTGTCAACAGTTGATGTACCCTGTTCTATTTGCGTCTTTTCTTCTTTAATTTCTTCTTCTTCTTGTGTTGTTTCAATTTGGGGATTTGTACTTGTAAGTGT